>CM063508.1:157590394-157595394 GCA_032207245.1 Pardosa pseudoannulata
TCTTTACTGAGATAATTATTACAAATATTTATAGAGGACAATGTTAACTAGATCAAAATGATGATAAAACTTTAAAAAGTTAAAGTGCTCTAAAAAGTAATAGGTTACTATTTAGGTTTTTTAACTGGCTACTAAAACACGTTCTTACCGTTGTTTTACTAAAATACTTATTACGAAAATTTATAGAGAGCAATATTAACAGGATAAAATAGGGACTAAATTTTTAAAAAGCTAAATAGTATTTAATATTTATTATGTTAGCAGTTATATTTCTAGATTTAACACATATTTCAACGTAGTTTTTAAACTTTTGAGATCAAACTGTCTTAAACATCGTATTCACAGGATAAAATGCAATGCTGGAAAAACACAAAAAACTATCAGTGGTCTGGATATTATTAAACAACTCTTCCGTACCTGAATACACCATTAAAACAGCTTCCAGATATTGTATACTTTTAATGATGTTAGTTCTACTTAATTTTTTTCTCCAGAAGGCATCATAAGTATATTCATTTGTGTAATGGATGCAGAATAACAAAACAATTTAAATTATTATTATTTATTTGTCTGATTAATGGCTAATATATGTTAATGTTAGCATTGAAAGCTTACTTAAAAATTCTTGTATTTAAATGCTGCATATCCATTATATGGTAATAACTTCGCACTGAATTTTGTGTTGCATCCTGGATGTCCAGTGGGTTTACCGAAATCGACAGAACAATACATTCTCAATGCTTTATCTAATTTTTTTTTTGTGAGAAAGAGCTCTTAAGGTTATTCCTGATCATTAGTTCTTGCTCCTTTTTTCAGATTCCTCCTTTACGATATCGGTCAAATGGAATCTATCGGTAAAATTACCTAACCCTGTTGCTTGTTTCAGGACATTCAGATCAACTGGAGTCTATGTGCACAGCCCGCCCATTCTGGGATTTCTATCAGTGAGCAAATACTAACAGTAAGTGAAAATGAACAACAAAAATGTGTGAAAATATTGATAAAATGTATTCCTGAGATTATAAAGCAAAATAATTATAGAGGAGAATATTTAATTACAGAGACATCAGAGACACTATTAGGAATAAGTAGTTTGAGACAGGAATTAGTAGTTTGAAAAATCCTACGATTAGAAGTTGATGTCAAAATCCAATTCTTACTGCTTTCTGAAGCGATTTTTCCCTTCGGTTAATATTTTATAATTCTTTTCAAGTAAACTTAAAAACAGTCTATCTACTAGATGTGCTTTGCGACAAGTAATTAATTATTTGTTTGGCCACATTTATGACCAATTTTTGCAAGAAATCTACTTTTTCTCAAATCTTCAAATAGCTTATATTTTGCTTGTGAAAGGATGATGTTTAACCCACAGTGAGATAATTGATGTATATAAATTAATATTACCCTCTTGCCATATGTTGCCTAGAGGCATCAAATTCCCATTTATATGCATTATTTATTTTTAAAGCATGTTGTAATAGATTTTTAAGTGTTTTTTATTCATTATATGGGGTTTATGAAACATTTACTTTAACCCATTAGCGCCCAGTGATCTATTTTTAGATCGCTAAACATAGCTTGGTAAACTCGCTTTTAGATGACCTTAAACCCACTCCACACATTCTATACTGCACAGGGGGCAGGACAAGGCATGCACCTGTTTACCAACGAGTGGTTTTCTTGTTTTGTTTATATCATTGATCTAAAGTGATAAGAGAAAGTTTGTATCGTCCTTTCGTTCCGCCGGTTTTCTACGTTTCTTAGCATAAACACTGAAAACAGCTAAGTAATAAGCGAAAGTTAAATTTTTTTTGGCGATTTAATATCTTCATAGATGTAGATATCAGAATATAAACCGATGGTATCTTAAAACAAATATAAATAATAAAAATTAGTGTCGAAATACTGCTGATCTAGAAATAGATCACTGGGCGTTCGGGCTTTTTTTTTCCTGACCCTGGTAATATTACGTTTTTTCACCTTTAGATGAAAATATGAGTTGAAAAGTATTTAATAGCTTTCAGGATGCAGTTAAAGGTGATTCTATGCCCATGTAAGATTTTCGAAGAGCTGTTGCTGTAAAATATCTAAAATTGGGAACCGGAAAAAAAGTTTTGAAAGGTCGACCTTACAGTTTTCCTTCATCCTTAAAAGCTAATCTCAGTCATGATGTTCGCTTTTATAAAAGGGATCACAATATGGGACAAAGAAAGGGCAAAAGACGCTGTCGACTTGTAGGGTGCCAAGGAAGGCCCCTAACATATTGTGTGAAGTGCGATGAAACTTTATGCAAGAAGTGATTCTTCAAATTCCACACTAAACTGTAGAAACATTGAAATTTTATTATTTTAAAATAATTAAACTTTACTAAGTACATTCTGTAATATTGTGAAATTCTGGATAAATAAGCGTTTTTTAAAAGAAAATGCATTAGTTTTTATCTATTTGGTTCGATTTTACCCCGTTATTGAAGTACTAATGATTGTTGTGTATTTGCTAAAATATATCCTCCGAACGCCCAGTGATCTATTTTTAGATCAGCATTTAAAAAAAAACTAAGGTACGTATTGATAAAATTCGATAATAATATTCATGTTGATGGTAAAAGAGACCCAATTTATGAATTATATGTCAGTGCGTCAAAATAAAATAATTTGGGCGTTAATGGGTTAAACACACGTAATCATTCTTACTATTTTATTTTAAATACTGATTTTAAAATAAAAAATATCACTATACAATATTTTATGTTACAAAAGTGAAAACAGTATTTTATAACTGCTTCCTTTTTTCCTTATAATTGTTACCTTTGATTTTTTCCAATCATTACTATTCCCCAACTTTTAAATATTTCTTTCTAAAACATTTATAAAATGGAGCTAACCATAATTTTTTTAATGCCTAGTAAATATTTAAAAATATTTTTCAACATTTGGCATTATAAGCAAACCGAAAAATTATGTGTTGGAAAAAATAATAAAAATTTGTGTCGAGTGATTTAGAAAGACATAAAAGATATATATTTACATAGATTGTTCTTTATGATGCATACAATGAAAAGTTTCTTCAAAAGTATTTATACGACTAAAGGTTATTTACCGAAAATTCAGAACTAAATAATCTTACCATTATTTTTGCAATACATAGGCTTTTTCTAAATATTATATTCAGATCGTAACTGCATAAAAAATATCTATAAAATGGTCTCTTTACAAAATGGTTTTCAATAAATAATTTTTTTTAAATTATATAATAAGTAATTTTAGCCCAGATATTTTTTAACATTTTTAGGAGGTTTTCATAAAAAATATTCAGTTTTTTAAACATAAAAAATTAACTACAATATAATCTTGCTATAAAATAGATTCAGACAAACAGCTTTTCAAAAAACATTATCTAACAAGTATATATATTATCATGTAGTTAAGAACTTAAGTTTTCACAAGAACTTAATTACGTTAATTAAAATGCTTTAATGTCAGTAAAACAAACATACATTGAAAACGCATTTCATATTTTTGAAATGCTTGTACAAAGTTTTCTGATTAAAAAAATAATTTGTTTTAAAGTGTTTGTCAAACGTTTCTTTTTAATAAATTAAGTATTGTTAGAATAATTTAGAATATAATTCGTATTTAGTAACATTTTGTGTATTCAAATGAAATAGATATGAGACAGTAGATTAAATTGTTATAATCACGTTTAAATTATCTAATTCAATTTATTTTCAGGTGTATTCTATCAGTATAATTCGATTACTAGTAAAAAGAAAGCCAAGTACTAGATGGGGGACCAAATAGTTAACAGACATTTAAATAGTTTGTAGTACTCAGTTTTCATGCAACAAACTCGCCTTCGTGTAGGAAAAGAGTAACGCTCCCAGCGAATCAAACATAAAATAAATTTTATTACTTAATATAAATTATAATACATATTATTATAAATATAACCACATTAAATGTGGCTATAAATATCACTTAAAGTTTAATATATCCGTACAAGTATTACAGTTGCATAATTATTCCTAAATATTCGTATAATTATAGAGTACGTAAAGTTACTTTACAGAAAGGTGCATTAATATATTATATGTGGGATACGTACTCGTACGTTTTCTAACGACTGATACTTGAATGCGAGATCGTACTAGTACGGTTAATGTAATTGCATGGTTTGTTTGTGGATACAAAAATAACCGTATATACAGGAAAACGAATGTTCTTGTCTACTACATAGATTCTTGAAAAATTTAGACAAATAAAAACTAGTTTTTACATTATTAGTTTTATGATTGCTCTTTTCATTTTTTTATAATGTAAAAATGTTTATATATAACATAATTCGAAAAACTTAAAACTATATACTACTACTTCTATATGATGTTTCATATTTACGATACTATTATAAATTTATCCACTAAAAAATATATATTTTTTATTACAAAAATCTTATGGTTATTATTTATATATTTCTATTTATATATTTGTTTATATATTTTAGTATAAAATACGATAAGTTCATAAAAATAATTAAATAATTTTCGATCTATTGAGATTTAACTGAATAACTAAAATTTCGTGCAAAACACCAGCTTTGGTGCAATTCAGCTATGAAATGTACTCGCACACAATGTGTCAAGTATTGTTAAAATAATTTAGAATATTCTTCCTATTAAGTAACATATTGTGTATTTAAAGGAAATGAATATGAGACTGTATATTAAATTATTATAGTCGCTTTAAAACTATCTAATTCAATTTATTTTCGGGTGTACTGTATCAGTATAATTCAATTACTAGGAAAAAGTAAACCGATTACTAGATAGTAGACCAAATAGTTAGTGCATATTTTAATTAGTTTATAGTACTCAGTTTTCATAAAACAAACTAGTTCTCGTGTAGGAAAAGAATAACGTTCCCAGCGAACCAAACATAAATGAAATCTTATTAATTAATTTAAATTATAATGTATATTATTATATATATAACCACTTTAAATGT
>CM063508.1:157607894-157650394 GCA_032207245.1 Pardosa pseudoannulata
TGATATGCAAATCAAAGCTATTAACGTTAAAATAAGCGTTTTAGAAAATAGGTTAAGGTTTATGCAAAATATATGCGAAAGATTATTCCTTAGTTATTTAAATATTCCAAAAACACGTCAGGATATATTAAATAATAAAATTTAATATTAAGGATATACAATAGATTTATAGATAGACCTTTGTTAAGGTATTATTTGTATTAAGTTATTATTTGCAGTTACATATGAATAGCAATTTTTATTTACCATTGGAAATTCTTTAGACAGCCAATGTTATTAACTGTGTGAAACATTTTTAAATTTTGCTTTATTTTTAAAGCTACAGTTTTGTATTTGAACAATTCTCACTTGTTTAGAATTACACCACTGTACAAACATTTGTTTGATTGCTATTTAAGCTAAAAAAATTAAAAGCGGAAAATGCAATAAAAATATTTTGTTTCATTAACAAAGTTCGTTTAAAAATTTGAACACCAGAAAATTTTTATTTGTTAACTAGAAATTGTAGTCCTAAATCTTTAAAACAATAGTTTTCCTGACCATGGGGATTTGAAAGATCTTTCCTAAATGAGTTTAAGAAAGAATGGTAAACGTTAAAAGTGATAAACGGTAAAGAGAACAATGAGAAAAAAGTGTACGGACATTGATACTATATAAGTTAAAGAGGGGTAAAGAAATATACCTGAGATATGATATCTTATTTCAGGTTTGCTGAAGCATTTCGTATATTGACTCTTGTCTTTATTTACTGTTCTTACTTGACTTTGTAGTCAAAGAATTTTTTAGTTAACTTAAATTTTTTAGTATATATCTATTAAATTACTGTTTATATTTAGCAAATAAAATTCTTAAGCCAAACATACATGTAAAATACTGTTTTATCACAAAATTCTTTTAAACTTTTCAGGAGTGGAGATTTTTCTTTGTATTATAAATATTTTTGTTCTAATGCTATAGTTTTTAAAAACCATGTTCATTTCAATGTCCTTTTTTAAGGTATCCATATACGTTAAAAACGTAGACTTAAATTCGTTTTATAGAACAAGTATACAAATAAAAACTTTTTTTCTGCTTTTCCGCTACATAAATGAATCTGATTTGATGTTTCATTTTGAAAATTAAAGTGTAGATAGTAAGTACTACAGCTCTTGACATCTTCTCGCCAATTTCCTGCAACGCAATTTTTCGGATTGGCTTGTTTCCTTTTCAAAAATAGGAAGAACTTCTTGCAGATTTTAGGATAAATGTTCAAGTGATATGTTCAAATTGTCAATTAGCCATTTTAATCTAACTAGATAATCTATTACACTGCAGAAATACATATGAACATCAGATTTGTATTTTAAGGTATCCGTCTACTTTAAAAAACGTCATTTTTTGCCAAAAATCATAATTTTTTTATTTCTCGGTTGTAAAATTTCAACTTTTAGGCTTCTAAATCTGTTTTTGTTTTGTCTCTACGGTATTTTCAAGAAAAGTTACATCTGTTTAAATATCAGTGACAGCTGTCAAAACAAAACGGAAGTAGTGATTTCGTAACCAGAAGTTGTGAATTTTTGGAGGCATTTTTTGAACAAAACTTTTTAAAATCTCATGAAGATTAGTTTAAACATTTTTTTCTAGTATTTTTAATAATTAGCAACTTGGCAGTTAGAAAGTTTTGAAGCAAGAAAGTGTGGGGAATTTTAAACATGTATTTTAGTTTTTTAATAGTTAAAGTTGCTTTCATAAACTTCAAATGTATTTTTCTCAGAACGGTATTTTTAATAAAATGTTGAAACTTGAAATGCGATTTTTCAAAAAGTCCTTAAAATATTTTGTTGAAAACTATTATGAATGCTTTTGATAGTATTTACTAGTGAATCAATTAAAAACTTTAAATTTGGATAATTTTAATGATGTTACACTCATAGTTAGATATGAAGGTAATGGAAATTCATTAAAAATTCAATGTGTATGATTTTGAAGGACCAAAATTTTTTACCAAATGTAAAATTTAGCGAATATTTTCACGAATCCAGTGTATAAGAAATGTGTTGCATCAAAAAATATTGAAATAATTTAATTTATGAAAAAATTAGACCTTTCGAAAAAAACCCGATTTTTTTAATAAATTTTCTTTACTTATTAGAAATTTTATAAAAACTTCTAAAGGAATAAATTTTTTAAGTGCAATTCTGTATGATAATATAAAGAATAATTCTAAAAATGTAAAAACATGAAGTAGTTTCTACGTTTAAACAAAAAAGTTCTCCGAACGTACCAATACCTCAAATAAACAAAGAAAAAAGACAAGCAATTAAAACTGGCAAAAGTTAAACAACAAGAGTGAGGAAAAAAGAGAACTTATTAAAATTTACAAGTTAATGAGTTAATATACCGGACAGTGGATACATTTTCAAGCTATTTAGATGTATGCCTTTCTGCATTGCGTTTCTACTTTACTTATGGTTTCGGACTTTAATTATTGTGTGAAGTATTTTAATGTTTACTTTATTGTAATTAATTACACAGAGATTTAAATATTTCTATTTTCCTTGGCTTAAAATTTGAGATCATGTACAAGTACTTAAGTATTCACTTTTGTTTTACTCATTGATTCTAGCTTAAAAACAAATTAATTGATTAATAGTTAAAGTTTTGAATGTCATTTTCATTTGTTACCAGGAAATTGTTATCCAAAGTTCTTAATAGAACTGTGTGGTGAACAATTTTGTTTGAAATCACTATCTGAAATGAGCTTAAGAAAGAAAACTTGAGAATAATTTCAAAAGAGATTAACGACAGTCAAAGACTGCAAAAAAGACAAAAATATCGTATGTAGTAATTTACAAGTTAAAGAGGCTCGGGGAAAAGTATCTGAGAGAGGATACTTTTACTTAGGATTTATTTAGTTGAACCACTTCTACATATATTTGCTTTCTGTTTTTTACTTACGATTTGAAATTGACTTTGCAGTCGAAGTATTTTTACCGTGGTCGGTACCGACCACGTTCAAATAGCGATTTTCGTGAAAAATATCAAAAAACATTTATTCATTTAATTTAAAGATCAGTCCTTTAGATTTCGAAAACAGTTTTTAGCTTGTTTCTAGAGTCATTATTACTCATGATACAGCTGTTTAATCCTCACCGGAAGTGTCGAAAAGATACCGGAAGTGAGCATTTAAAGGGCTTGACTTTTTTAGCATGAAAAATCGTCGTAAATAGCGCATTATAATTTCTAAATAAATAAATAAATTACTCCAGCATATTTCTGAATGTTTCTCAAATAATAAAACACTTAATAAATTTATCCAATAAAATCTTTAAATTGAAATTATGAAAAACTATGATTTTTGCTACACCACTACACCTCAACAGTCATAACTGCTAAATTAATTTTTATAATTTAATTATAATTTAACTGTATGTTTTGAATGATGTTATGTATACATTGAACCTCAGGATTATAAACATTCATTTTGAGATGAGTTATGGGCATTTATGTTAGAACCTTCGTTATTTTTTCTTGAATTTTTGCTCTAAATCACTCGATTGGTTATAGCGCATTTATAATTTACAATATTTTCATTCTGGAAGTTCAATGCATACATAATGGATATATGTCTACATTTATGCAAATAAAAGTGATATGTTTTGCATATTTTTTTAGTTAGGAGTGTTAGCTTAAAGTCAAAATATGCTGGTTTTTTCCAAATTTTTGCCAATTTTTAAGCCAATATAAATGTATTTATGTTTATTTTCACATTTTTCCATGTTTTATAACCTATTACTGCAAAAACTAAAAAACAATATTTCCATAAAATTCTTATTTAAAAATTTTGGCTCTGAACGTGGTCGGTTACCTTAAACACAATAATTATGGTTTAACACATCTCTATATTTCCTGTTTAAAAGTTTTGAATTTATATAACGATGTAAGCAAGTATTCAAATTTTTCAATCATAAATTCTGGATTAAAATTTAATTAACTAATAATTCAACTTCCGAATTTAATTTACATTTGTTGTCAAAAAATTGTACTCCTCTGTAGATAATACTATAAATTGGCGACATATTTCAATTGAGAAAATTAGCCTAAATGTGCTTAAATAAAGATAATACGTCAAAAAGAGATAAAAGATAGACGAGAAGAATTCAAAAAATACAAGAGAATGGATGAAGAAAATAACTTACAGTTGTAATCTAAAGTTCGATAGGAAAAAAGAAAAATAATTCAAGCGGATACTTTTACTTCAGGTTTATTACCTGATTCACTTCGTTTATTGAATCTCTTCGTTACTTGGACTACACTTTTTAGTTGAAGTATTTTTATGCTTACTTAAGAAATTCCTTTAAAGTGAGACTTATGAGTATAATTTTCATTTGCTATTATAATATCGTACTCCTTTGCACATAATACAATAAATTGACGACCAATTTTTATTTAAAAACGAGATGATATGGACTCAACTAATGAGATTAAAGATAGAAGATAATAAAAAATACAAGAGTGGGGAAGGATAAAATGACTTACAGTTGTAATCTACAATTTCAGTAATCTACAATACAGTTGTAATCTACAATTTCAATTAAAAGAAAAATACCTCAAGCGGATACTTTCACTTCAGGTTTATCACTTGATCCACTTCCTTTATTGAGTTTCTTCGTTACTTACTGTTTGGACTCGACTTTGTCATCGAAGTATTTTCATGTTTACTTAAGTAGGTCATTTTTTAATTTTTAAATACTTCTATTTTTGGTCTTAAATTTTTAACTTATGTACACTTTCCAAGCATTGACAGGTTTTTTAATCGTAAATTCTGGTTTAAAAATAAATTAATTGATTTAAAGCGACACTTTTGAATGGAATTTACATTTGTCATCAGAAAAATTAATATCTTTGTACATAAAACAACAAACTGACAGACAATTTCAATTGAAAAACGAGCTTAAATGGGATTGAGGAAAAATGAGATTAAAAATAGGCAAGCAGAATGCAAAAAATGCATGACCATGAATGGAGAAAATGACTTACTGTTGTAATCTACAATTTCAAAATACCTCAAGTAGATACCTTTACTTCAGGTTTATTTAGTTGATTCACTTCGTCTATTGACTCTCTTCTTTACTTACTGTTTGGACTTCACTTTATAGTCGAAGCGTTTTCATACTTGCTAAAATAACTTGTTTATTTTTAAATTTTAAATATATCTATTTTTATTAAATTTCAATTTATGTAAAATATTCCAAGTATTCATGGGTTTTGGAATCGTAAATTCTGGTTTAAAAATAAATTGATTTAAAGCGAAATTTTTTAATGGAATTTTCATTTGTCATCAGAAAAATTAATATCTTTGTACATAAAACAACAAACTGACAGACAATTTCAATTGAAAAACGAGCTTAAATGGGATTGAGGAAAAATGAGATTAAAAATAGGCAAGCAGAATGCAAAAAATGCATGACCATGAATGGAGAAAATGACTTACTGTTGTAATCTACAATTTCAAAATACCTCAAGTAGATACCTTTACTTCAGGTTTATTTAGTTGATTCACTTCGTCTATTGACTCTCTTCTTTACTTACTGTTTGGACTTCACTTTATAGTCGAAGCGTTTTCATACTTGCTAAAATAACTTGTTTATTTTTAAATTTTAAATATATCTATTTTTATTAAATTTCAATTTATGTAAAATATTCCAAGTATTCATGGGTTTTGGAATCGTAAATTCTGGTTTAAAAATAAATTTGATTTAAAGCGAAATTTTTTAATGGAATTTTCATTTGTCATCAGAAAAATTAATACCTTTGTACATAAAACAACAAACTGACAGACAATTTCAATTCAAAAACGAGCTTAAATGGGATTGAGGAAAAATGAGATTAAAAATAGGCAAGCAGAATGCAAAAAATGCATGACCATGAATGGAGAAAATGACTTACTGTTGTAATCTACAATTTCAAAATACCTCAAGTAGATACCTTTACTTCAGGTTTATTTAGTTGATTCACTTCGTCTATTGACTCTCTTCTTTACTTACTGTTTGGACTTCACTTTATAGTCGAAGCGTTTTCATACTTGCTAAAATAACTTGTTTATTTTTAAATTTTAAATATATCTATTTTTATTAAATTTCAATTTATGTAAAATATTCCAAGTATTCATGGGTTTTGGAATCGTAAATTCTGGTTTAAAAATAAATTGATTTAAAGCGAAATTTTTTAATGGAATTTTCATTTGTCATCAGAAAATTTAATACCTTTGTACATAAAACAACAAACTGACAGACAATTTCAATTCAAAAACGAGCTTAAATGGGATTGAGGAAAAATAAGATTAAAGATAGGCAAGCAGAATGCAAAGAATACATGACCATGAATGGAGAATATGACTTACTGCTGTAATCTACAATTTCTAGATACCTCAAGTAGATACCTTTACTTCAGGTTTATTTAGTTGATTCACTTCGTCTATTGACTCTCTTCTTTACTTACTGTTTGGACTTCACTTTATAGTCGAAGCATTTTCATACTTGCTAAAATAACTTGTTTATTTTTAAATATTAAGTATTTCTATTTTTCTAAAATTTGAATTTATGTACAACATTCCAAGTATTAATAGGTTTTGGAATCTTAAATTCTGGTTTAAAAATAAATTAATTGATTTAAAGGTGAACTTTTGAATGGAATTTTCATTTGTCATCAGAAAATTTAATCCTCTGTACATAATACAACAAACTGACAGACAATTTCAGTTCAAAAACGAGCTTAAATTGGATTGAGGAAAAATAAGATTAAAGATAGGCAAGCAGAATAAAAAAAAAGTTGCATGACCATGAATGGAAAAAATGACATACTGTTGCAATCTACAATTTCAAGATACCTCAAGTAAATACCTTATTTCAGGTTTATTTAGTTGATCTACTTCGTTTATTGACACTCTCCTTTACTTATTGTTTGGACTTCACTTTATAATCGAAGTATTTTCATACTTGCTAAAATAACTTGTTTATTTTTTAAATTTTAAATATATTTCTATTTTTCTTAAATTTGAATTTATGTACAACATTCCAAGTATTCATAGATTTTGGAATCGTAAATTCTGGTTAAAAAATAAATTAATTAATGTAAAGTTATTTTTTAGAACGGAATTTTCATTTGTTACCTTATAACTGTACTCAACATTCCTTAATACAATAGTTTGATGAACAATTTCCTTTCAATTGCTTGTCTTAAATGAGCTTAGTAAAAATTAGTTTAAGTTTAAAAGAGATTAACAATTTACAACAGGATTGTTAAAGGGACAAAACGTAAAAGGAGAAAATGATCTGCAGTAGCAATTTACAAGTTAAATAGGTTTAAAGAAAACTATCTAAAAGCGGATACTTATACTTTAGATTTTTTTTTTTGGTCATTGTTGAACAATTTCGCATTTTAACTCTTTTCCTTACTTATTGTTTGGACTTTGTATCCGAAGTATTTTTATGCTTACTTAAATAGAAAAGTTTATTTGGAAGTTTAAATATTTGTTTGTTTTTTATTTGCCTTTAGTTTGAACTTGCGTACAACTTATACAGACATACACATATATTTGAATCGTAAATTCAGTATTAAAAATAAATTGATTAATCGTTAAAATTTGAATGTAATTTTCATTTGTCATTAGAGCAATGTAGTTCACAGTATTTAATACAAGAGTTGGACGAACAATTTCATTTAAAATGACTCTCTTAAATGAGCTTCAGAAAAACTGAGGATGAGTTTAAAAGAGATTAACGGTTGTCAACAAGACTGCAAAAGAGATAATACATGCGAGGAAGAAACGATTTACAAGTTAAAGAGTCCCAAAGAAAAAGAATCTCAAAGCAATACTTTTTCCTTGCGTGTATTTAGTTGAGCTACTTCATATATTGACTCCCTCCTTAACATTCAGTTCCGGAAATTCTATTCATTTCTTTTATACGTAAAGCATTTGTTTTGGATTCAAGTTGAATTAATTAAACAGCATTTTTCGCACAGCTTTGACTTTTTTTGTGGATGAAGCTTACGTGTTGGTTTAAATATTTTAAAAATATGATCTTATGGATAAATTTCCAGGTATTTTCATTTTTAATCGTAATTTATAATAAAAAATATTTTGATATATTGGTAGTCAAAGTTTTGGGTGTGATTTTTTAAAGACGTATAGTTGAAAGCCCTGAAAACTATGGCCTGACGAATTAATTCACTTAAAATTTCATCTCTTAAATAAGTGTAAGAAAAAATGAGAAAAATTCTTAAAGTATTTGTTTGGCATTCAAGTCGAATTAATTAAAGAGCATTTTTGGCACAGCTTTGACTTCTTTTTGTGGACGAAGCTTACGTGTTGGTTCAAATATTTTTAAAATATGATCTTACGGATAAATTTCCAAGTATTTTCATTTTCAATTGTAACTTATAATAAAAAATTTTTTGATATATTGGTAGTCAAAATTTTGGGTATGATTATCTTTTTAAAGGCGTAGAGTTGAAAGCCCTGAAAACTATGTCTTGACGAGTTAATTCATTTAACATTTCATCTCTTAAATAAGTATAAGAAAAATTGAGAAAAAGCTTAAATGGAATAATTGATTGACTACAGAAATAGAAAAAATTAAGAATACAGGATGGGGAGTAAAGGATCTACTGTACTAATTTACAATTTAAAATGGTGCAAAGAAATATATTTAAAAAGTGATGAATTTTCTTCGAAATTATTTAGATAAACCGTTCTTACATTGACATTTTTCATTTACTTATGGTTCTCAAAGTTTAAATTTCTCTTTATATCTTTGTTTTGTAAAATATTTATTTGAGGATTTCAGTCGAAATAATTTAGGATCATTATTCTTCTTTTGCTTTGACTTTAGTTTCTCAAAGTATTTTTATGATCACTAAAGTAAAATTATTAAATTGATGACCTATATAATTTTCCTTTACTTGGTTTAAAAATTTTATCGTATACACGACTTTCCAAATGTTGACGGTTTTGAATAGTAAATTCAAAACTAAATTATACGACTAATAGTAAAAACTACAAATGTAATTTTTATTTCTTCTCTAGAAATTGTAGTCCAATCTCCTTAAAAAAATAGCTAGATGAACAATTTCACTTAAAAGTTCTTTTCTTAAATGAGTGTAGGATAAAATGGAAAAAGTTCGGAAGAGATAAAAAATTCACAAAGTAACTACAAAAACTGTTAACAAATAAGGAGAAAATATCTTGCTGTATTAATTTACAAATAAAAGCAATGTAAATGAAATAGATCTGAGAGCAAAAACTGTTCTTTCTTAATATTTCTTATAATAGCCTTTTCCTTTACTTGCGATTCTACATTCTAAATTTTTACCTAATTCTTCGGTTTATAAAGTATCGTTTTTGAGGTACCATTAAAAGTATTAACTAGTATTATTTTCCACAATTTCTACTTGAACTTGTAGTCCAACCATTTCATTCTTAATTAAGTTAAATCATACACTTTAGGGTTTAAAAAATTTATTTTAAAAGTTTAATATTATACAAACATTTAAATTTTTTAGACCTAAGTTCTCTTTAAAATTCAATTTATTGTTTAGTAGACAGTGTTGAAAATGTAGTTTTTATTCCTCTTCAGTTAATTTTACTCCAAATACTTTAAAATAGCAGTTTGATGAACAAATTAATTTAAAATTTCTTTTTGAAGTGATCTTATATCTTCTAAAGAATAGTAGTATAACCGAAAATTTATTGGATTGGATTAAACCTAAATATTTAAATTAATAATAGCATTATACAAAAAAAAGTTAAACATATTGGACCTGTTTTAGCTAATATGAAATCATGTAATAAGACTTCTTAATGACTTATAAAGATAAATGTAGAGCAATCAATACATTGGAAGATGGAAAAGAATGTGTAAAAAAAACGGTCTTCCGGTAACTTAATTTAGGATACGTATATTAACCTACGACTTACTGAAAAATACTCTCTATAGAATGAATGCGTAAAGCGGAAATCTATAAAATGTAAAATGATTAAAAATCCAAGAAAAATAAAAAACAGTAAAAGTAAAATGAAATTATAGCTAATGAATCATTAAAAATAACCTAACTGTTTATCTGAATGATACTTGACTGAATGATACTAATTCATGCCATAGAAAATGGAAATTATACACACTGAGATAAATTCGACTTATCTATTAAATAATTTTATTAAATCTTCCTTTGTTTTACAACTTTGAACTCCACAGTTTTGCTACAGAAGGGCTAATGAAAAGGGAATTACATTTTAAAGTCAATTCCAAACGGCTACGGACATCTATGCTATCAGCGATATAAAACTAAGAAACTCCAATACCGAAGAGGAGTGCCTACCTGTTCAGCCATCTTTCGGTGTTAAAACCTTAAAGATAGTTTTTTTAAAGTTTTAATTTTTCTATATTAATTGTTTTACATTTTTTTGTAATCCATTTGGTTAAATAATTTCATCATTTTAAAACATAGGAAATAAACCTTGGATATTTCACAAATGTTTGTATAATTTTAGGATGTGTTAAAATACATATGGGTTAATATAGTTACATTTTCTTCTTGTATAGATTTCCTTTAGAAAGTATGAGTGCCTATACATTAATGTAAGATAAAATTGGAAACTTTCGAAAGAAATAAACGATTGACAACAGAACTACAAAAAAAGTTATGAACACAAGAAGAAAATTGACTTACAGTAGTAAAATACATGTTAAAGGAGTGTAAAGAAAATATCCGAGGGTAGATTTTTTTTCTGTGTTTAATTTCTGGAACCATTCTTATATTGACTTTCTCCTTTTCTTACAGTTCTAGGAAATCGAAATTCCTATTTATTTCTGAGTTTTATAAAGTTCCTATTGCGGAATTCTAGTCGAATTAATTTACAAGCAGTTTTTACTTGAGTTTGTTCTCGAAGTATTTTATACTTTCTTAAGTAAATTATTGTTACATGATTGTTTCAATAATGACTAAGTACGGACTTATGGAAAGATTCCAAAGTATTTACGATTTTTAATCGTAACTTGTAGTTAAAAATGCATTTTGCTGATTAGTTGACAACGTTTCAAATGTAAGTTTTATTCATTTTCAAAAATCTATTGTTGAAAGCCCTAAAAACATTCGCTTTACGAAATAATTCATTTAAAGGCTGTTTTTTAAATGAGTATAAGAAAGAATGGGAAAAGTTTGAAAGAAATAATCGATTGACTATAGAACTAGAAAAAAATAAGAATACGAGATAGGAGAAAATGACCTACAGCAGTAATTTGCAATTTAAAAGGGTGCAAAGAAATAATCTGAGAAAGGATGCATTTTCTCCTGGTTTATTTAGGTGAACGTTCTAATATTGACTTTTTCCTTTACTTCTCGTTCTAAAAGTTCGAATTTCTATTTATTTCTCAGTTTCGTATGGCATTTATTTCGAGATTTCAGTCAAATTAATTTACGAGTATTATTTTTGCACTGTTTCGAATTGAGTTTATAAAAAAAATATTTTATGGGGATTTAAATGCATCTATTCAATTCAAGATATCAATATTTTTTCATTTAAATATTGAGCATATATAGTTTTCTGTTTGCTAGTAACTATTGGCTTAAATATAGATTCTTTTATTATTATTAAAACTTTTTAATGAAAAGACACTTTAGTAACACTAGTTTGTTGAACCTGATCATTATTTATAGTAACAACCTATTTTTAGTTTATTGTAAAATTAAAATTTCTGTATTTTTACTATAAACATTTTCCTCAGTCAAAAATAAGGATATAACTTTATGTAAAATGCTTTTTAAATAAAACAGTACATTATTTTAAAAATATAAAAATTACTTTGTATAACGTATATACGAAATAAAGCACAATAAAAATGCACGAAAAAGAATTATTAACTCTACTAACCCTAATTTAAAAACAAATAAACAATAGTTAAGGTCTTTCTTACTATATTAATCTCAATTATATTAATGCGACTGATATGTTTGTTTTTATGTATGTATATATATATATATATATATATATATATATATATATATATATATATATATATATATATATATATATATATATATATATATATATATATATATATATATATATATATATATATATATATATATATATATATATATATATATATATATATATATATATATATATATATATATATATATATATATATATATATATATATATACACATATATATATATATATGTATATTATGTATATATATATATATATATATATATATATATATATATATATATATACATATATATATACATATATATATATATATATATATATATATACATATATATATATATATATATATATATATATATATATATATATATATATATATATATATATATATATATATATATATATATATATATATATATATATATATATATATATATATATATATATATATATATATATATATATATATATATATATATATATATATATATATATATATATATATATATATATATATATATATATATATATATATATATATATAGATAGATAGATAGATAGATAGATAGATATCAACAGAGAGAGAGATTAATTCCAGAGAGTGATTGCTGAAATATTATAGCAATCGAATGACTGTCGAGCCATTTCAGGTTAAAAAATGCACACATGAAAGTGAAAGCCTATATAAGATATGTATGAAAATAAAGTATACTAATTAGAATTAGAAAATTTTAAGCAGACAAGTTTTACACGTAAAATTATGTTATATACAAGGAAATTGTTATAACAATTTATTATGTAAACAAACTAGAAATGTTACTAGTAGAGAATGTATTTATCAAATTATTATCTAATAGCACTGCATTTTAGTACTAATATTAATTGATTTTTTTTCAGAAATACTGAGTACATAAAATGTTCGTTATAAAAAATCCTAAGAATTTGTAATACTTCTTCTTGAAGCCTAAATATGCTTCAGATCTAGCATTATAAAAAGAGAATTAATTCTAGAATCCCTTGTTCATCTCTTAAAAGATTAGAAATGATTATTCTCAGCAAGGATTTTCTTTTCTGGAAATTAAAGCTTCTTATTTTAAAATGCTCTTTTAAGTGATTTATTCTAGGCACGTGCTTTGCAGAAGATGCTTAGCCCTAAATGGATTATATTCTAATAATCTAAATGCTTATTATTTTAGTAAACACAGTAACTGAATAATTTACTATCTTTTTACTTTTTAAATTGTAGTAGTTTATATCTACTATAAATATAGTAAATCGTAGTCCACCTTGTGAATGGAGAATCATAAAAGTAAAAAAAAGAAGTATGCAATTTCAAGATTAGTATTTTAAGCAAATAGAAAAAGGGATATCAATCTCACCGGTAATTTAATTTGGTGAGTGAGAAATAAATCACCGTAGTCAACAGAAGCAGATGTTTTGAACGAAAAACATGTTGCGTTAAAAGAAAGGGATACCCTTGGATTTCTTTATAAAATTCAGCAAATATTATACGCTTCGCATATACTACAATGTTATCAAATGCAATGTCAAAGTGAACATTATTCTGCATCTCCTTGAATTGTTGACTGTTGAAATTCCATAATAATTCAATGACTGTAGATTCAGATCGAAATATTTCTTAAAGAATTGTATGGCATAAACTGTTAAAGAAAGATATTAAAGTTAATTTAAAAATTTTTAGCACTAGTCAAATTATCCAAATAAATACATATAAATATATATAACTTAAATGTGTAACTTTTTTATTTGAGGATAGTAATTTTTAAGCATTATATTATTATAGAAACTAGAACATCACATTAACGACTTATTGCTTCTGAGACCTGGCAATATGAGTCATTTTTAATAAATTACCTAATAAACTTCAGCTATAAAATCAATTAAAAAGAGATTATCAAATAGAAAAGATAATTATTTGCAACACATGAGCTAATTAAAAAGCAATTTCTACTTAAAGGTGAGAAAAAATTGCAAACAAAATCCAAAGCACCCCAAAGCAGTAATCTAATAAAAAAAACCTTGGTTTAGTGGAAATAAATAGAACCGATTTAAACAATACATCTTACGAACAAAGAGTAATAAAATAATAAAATACTGTACATTAATATTTAATAATTGTGAATTTTAGTAGTAAGTATAATAACATTTTCTTTCCAATCATAATTGAATATATTAATTGTTTCTAATAATGAAATGTCAATATTTAGTCAGAACAGTGATAATTTACTAACTAATTTTAAGAATTGGTAATACATAGAAATGTTTTATTTTTATAAATATTTAAACTCTGAAAACAGACCATAAATTGTAAGGTAAAATTTAGAATCAGTTCTACATGCTTCTAGAAACTATCAGGAATTTATACACCAAAGTGTGTTTTCGTCGGAATCAAAGATTTTTATTTTGTGTCTGTCCCAATGTTTTCTTCAGAAATGACAGTTAAGCTCAAATGTATTTATTTCTAACACTCCAAATTTTTATTAAATTAAGAAACCCAATTACTGAATATTTCTCTGTTTCCAGGTTTTAAACAAATTTAGGAACTTAATTTCTGATACCATTGTATTTATGGTAATACATTTTACAGAGTAATTTGGGACCTAATAGGGAGTTAATCTTGCCAGGTAAATCAATTTAAAGAGTGCGAATCAAGTCCCACTAAAAACACGTACAATAAAATACCCCTGGACAAAACAAGCACATGCTGTCTTATAAACATTATATAATTTGGCATACTCAAAAAATTTCAGTTCTTAAAATCTTAATATAATACTAATCCAAGTTCTTAAAATAATACTGAACCATGTTTTAAATTGGTTAGATTTAAACACAATTTCAAAATACTAAGTTTTGATTTGGCACATGAATCAAATCATGATCAGATCATGTAAGAAATTAAGCATCTAATGATACTTCTGTTGGAATGAGATGAAAAAAATTTATAATACAGATTTCATGATGTTAAGCAGAAATGAAAACTTATAGAATACATAAAGTGTTTTATAGGATAAAATAAAAAACACTCACTTTATTAGTCAACTAAAATGTATGAAAGCAATATTATTTATTAGTAGTAAACTCTACGTATATTATTGGTTCCAAATCAGAGATATTCAGTTATACCATAAAGAATTTTATTAAACCTTAGAACTAGAACTAAGTTCTCAGAATTCTAATATTTTCAAAGAATACTGGATCCAACATTAGAAAAGCATCCCCTATAAGCTAATTCTAGATTATATCGATCTTTCTTCTAAAGGCTAGAGCGGATATACAAATTATATTTTTATTTTTTTCTCGTAATCAAATCTTTTGATTTTAAAGAGCATTTGCTTTCGTAAAGATGGGAAACACTATTCCTAAGTAATTGCTATTTTTACATTTCCTAACGCACTTTAAGTTTCTTTCTTTGTCCGAGAACTAGAACTGTAATCATTTAAATCACAGAAAACATTAAAAATTTATAAGCTAGGTAACAATCTCACAGAGTAGTATGGAAGCTAATGACAAAAAAAATTACATTTTACGACTTATTTAATTTAGAGAGTGAGCATTGAAAGAAGCAGATGTTTCTTACAAATAACATACTGCATTTCTTAGAGACTTAAACTATTGGGTCTATACAAAAAAAAACTTAAAGTAAGTATTAGGTACTTTTTATTTACTGTTTTATTCCACAAAGTTTTAAATTACATACTACACAGTACTAATGCGAGAGACTGACTACTAGACGGAAACAGGTATCGAATGATTGTCAAATCATATTATATAGAAAATACACATCTCATAATATTGAATGGAATAAAATAAATTTGTTTTCAAAGAGATGAAGATTTATTACAGGAAGATGTATTTTGTAGCTAAGGGAAAATGTTTATATTAATTCATAAAACATACTTTAATAAACAAATATAATAAAATGTAATAAAATTCAGAGATATTGAATTATACCATAAAAAGTTTTATTAAATCTTAGAATGACCACTACATTCTTAGAATTCTAATCTTTTCAAAGAATGAAAACTTCTGAACACAACTTTGAAAAAGCATAACCTATAAGCTAATCCTAGATTATATCGATCTTTCTTTTGAAGGCTAGAACGATTAAACAAAGTATATTTTTATTTTTTTCCCGTAATAATTTTTTTCATTTTAAAGAGCATTTGCTTTTGTAGACATGAGAAACACTATTCCTAAGTAATTGCTATTTTTACATTTCCTAACGCACTTAAAGTTTCTTTTTCTGTCTGAGAACTAAAACTGATATCATTAAAATCAGAGAAAGCATTAAACATTTATAAACTAGGTAAGAATTTCACAGAGTAGTATGGGAACTAATGATAATAAAATTACTTATTCCGACTTATTTAATTTAGAGAGTGAGCATTAAAAGAAGCAGATGTTTCTTACAAATAACATACTGCATTTGTTAGAGACTTAAACTATTGGGTCTATACAAGAAAAATATAAAATAACTGTTAGGTACTTTTTATTTACTATTTTTCTCCACGAAGTTTTAAATTACATACTATATAGTACTGCTTCGAGAGACTGACTACTAGACGGAAACAGGTATCGAATGATTGTCAAATCAATATATATATATAGAAAAATACGCATCTAATGAATGCTTATTCTAGAATGGAATAAAATAAATTAGTTTTCAAAGAGATGAAAATTTATTGCAGGAAGAAGTATTTTATAGCATACGGAACAAATTGTTTATTCATTCATAAAACATACTTTAATAAACAAATGTAATAAAATATAATACAATTCAGAGATATTGAGTCATAGAATAAAGAATTTTTATTAAATCTTAGACTGAGCACTACATTCTTAGAATTCTAATCTTTTGGAATAATATTGAACACAACATTGAAGAACGGAAACAGGTATTGAATGACTGTCAAATCATATCATATAGAAAATACGCATCTGATAATATTGAATGGGTTAAAATAAATTAGTTTTCAAAGAGATGCAGATTTATTGCAGGAAGGAGTATTTTGTAGCTAAGGGAAAATGTTTATATTAATTCATAAAACATACTTTAATAAACAAATGTAATAAAATGTAATAAAATTTAGAGATATTGAATCATACCATAAAGAGTTTTATTAAACCTTATAATGAGCGCTACTTTCTTAAAATTCTAATCTTTTTAAAGATATATTGAATACAACTTTGATAAAGCATGACCTATAAGCTAATCCTAGATTATATCGATCTTTCTTTTGAAGGCTAGAACGATTAAACAAAGTATATTTTTATTTTTTTCTGGTAATAATTTCTTTATTTTAAAGAACATTTGATTTTGTAAACATGAGAAACACTATTCCTAAGTAATTGCTATTTTTACATTTCCTAACACACTTTAAGTTTCTTTTTCTATCTGAGAACTAGAACCGTAATCATTAAAATCACAGAAAACATTAAAAATTTATAAGCTAGGTAACAATTTCACATAGTAGTATAGAAACTAATGACAAAAAATTTACTTTTTCCTACTTATTTAATTTAGAGAGTGAGCATTAAAAGAAGCAGAAGTTTCTTACACATAACATACTGCATTTGTTATAGACCTAAACTATTGGGTCTATACAAGAAAAACTTAAAATAACTATTAGGTACTTTTTATTTACTATTTTATTCCGCGATGTTTTAAATCACATACTATACAGTAATGCTTCGAAAGACTGACTACTAGACGGAAACAGGTATCGAATGATTGTCAAATCAATATATATAGAAAAATAAGAATCTAATGAATGCTTATTCTAGAATGGAATAAAATAAATTAGTTTTTAAAGAGATAAAGATTTATTTCAGGAAGAACAATTTTATAGAATACGGAACAATGTTTTATTAATTTATAGAAAAATACTTTAATAAACAAATATAATAAAATATAATAAAATTCAGAGATATTGAGTCATAGAATAAAGAATTTTATTAAATCTTAGAATGAGCACTACATTCTTAGAATTCTAAACTTTTCAAAGAATACTGAACACAACATTGGAAAAGCATAACCTATAAGCTAATCCTAGATTATATCGATCTTTCTTTTGAAAGCTAGAACGATTATACAAAGTATATTTTTATAACTTTTCTCGTAATCAAATCTTTTGATTTTAAAGAGCATTTGCTTATTTGCTTTCGTAAAGATAGGAAATCCTGTTCCTAAGTAATTGCCATTTTTACATTTCCTAACGCACTTTAAGTTTATTTTTGTGTCTGAGAACTGGAAATGTGATCATTAAAATCACAGAAAACATTAAAAATTTATAAACTAGGTAAGAGTTTAACAGAGTAGTATGGAAACTAATGACAAAAAAATACTTTTTCCGACTTATTTAATCTACATAGTGAGCATTAAAAAAAGCAGATGTTTCTTACAAATAACATACTGCATTTGTTAGAGACTTGAACTGTTGGGTCTATACAAGAAAAACTTAAAATAACTATTAGGTACTTTTTATTTACGATTTTATTCCACAAAGTTTTAAATTACATACTATACAGTACTGCTTCGAGATACTGACTATTAGACGGAAACATGTATCGAATGACTCTCAAATCAATTCATATAGAAAATACACATCTGATAATTTTGGATAGAGTAAAATAAATTAGTTTTCAAAGAGATGAAGATTTATTGGAGGAAGAAGTATTTTATAGCGTACAGAACAATGTATTTTTTAATTCATTAAAACATACTTTAATAAACAAATATAATAAAATGTAATAAAATTTAGAGATATTGAGTCATAGAATAAAAAAATTTATTAAATCTTAGAATGAGCACTACATTCTTAGAATTCTAATCTTTTCAAAGAATACTGAACACAACATTGGAAAAGCATAACCTATACGCTAATTCTAGATTATATCCATATTTCTTCTAAATGCTAGAAAATATATACAAAGTATATTTTTATTTCTTTTCTCGTAACCGAATCTTTTGATTTTAAAGAGCATTTGCTTTCGTAAAGATAAGAAACCTTATTCCTAAGTAATTGCTATTTTTACATTTCCTAACACACTTAAAGTTTCATTTTCTGTCTGAGAACTAAAACTGCTATCATTAAAATCACAGAATGCATTAAACATTTATAAACTAGGTAAGAATTTCACAGAGTAGTATGGGAACTAATGACAATAATATTACTTTTTCCGACTTATTGAATTTAGAGAGTGAACATTTAAAGATGCAGATGTTTCTTAGAAATAACGTACTGCATTTGTTAGAGATTTATTCTATTGTGTCTATTCAAGGAAAACATAAATTAATTATTAGGTACTTTTCATTTACGATTTTATTCCACAAAATTTTAAATTACATACTTTACTATACTACTTCGAGAAACTGACTACTAAAAGAAAACATGAATCAAATGACTGTTAAATCAAATCATATACTAAAATACACATCTAATGAATGCTTATTCTACAATGGAATAAAAGAAATTAGTTTTCAAAGCGATTAAGATTTGTTGCAGGAAGAAATATTTTATAGCGTATGGAAAAATGTTTATGATATTAAGTCATAAAACATACTTTATTAATCAAATACAAATTTAACAGGAAGTATAATTGTTCATACGGTTCGAGCTATCTTTTTAAATGGTAATTTCTAGGAATAGCATTTTTTTCAAATAAAGAAATACTTAGTCCAGTCATAATCAACAATATTTGATGATAAAATCGGCAAAAATTGTAACCTAATTAAAAATTAAATTGCTCTTTGTTCTGCATTAGAAGGATTATATATGAACTATTACTCGTTAATTGTTTCTTCGTAATCAAATTTTCTGATCCGGAAGAGTATTTTGCTTTGGAAAAGATAGCTCTGGTGATAGATCCCTTATAGCACAATTCTGTCTTAAATTGGGAAACATATTTCGAAAATAATTTGCTGTTTACATCTTTTAACGTTCTTTATTTTTTCTGTCTAAAAACTGCAACTGTAATCATAAAAATTACAAAGAAAATTAAAACTTTTAAAACAACATAATAATTTAAAAGTGTATGAAAAGTGTATTTAACACATTGCGTACGGGTACATTTCGCAGCGGAATTGTACCGAGAGCGGGCGTTTTGCTCGTAAATCTAGTTATCCAGTTAACTCTGAATAGATCGAAAATTATTTAATTTTTTAACCAAATTTTCATATTTTATATTGAATTAGATAAACAAATATATAAATAGACAAATAAACAAATATGTATATAAATACATATATATATATATATATATATATGTATATACATATATAATATATATAATATATATAATATATATATATATATATGTATATACATATATAATATATATAATATATATAATATATATATAAATATACATATATATATTATTTTTGCAAGGATTAATAAAAATTTAATTTTAAATATAAATTTATTTTTTAATCAACCTTCCCGTTCTCTGGTTCTGCATCGACTGTGTAAAAACTAGTTGTCTAAACTTTTCCAGAATATATGTAGTAGACGAGAACTTTCTGCATCGTTTTCTTGTGTATACCATTATATTTTGTACTCACAAACAAACCTTGTTGTTACATTAACCCGTACTATTCCGTGACACGCGATCAAGTATCAATCGTCAGAAAATGTACAAGTACTTGTCCCGCATATAATGCATTAAAAGTATTTTGTTTGAAACTTATACGAGTGGGTTTATCCGAGAAAAACTGCACTGATTATTATGCATTTTTATTTACTATTTTATTCCACGGCTTTTTAAGTTACATACAACATTAGTTCGAGAAACTGACTACTGAAAATAAACAGAACGACCATCGAATCAAATCAAATAGAAAAATAAACATTTAAACAAATTGAATGCTTATTCCACATTGGTATTAAAGAAATCAATTTTGAAAGAGATTAAGACTAATTTGAGGATTTATTTCTATAAGACGTATTTTAAAGCGTATGTTAAGAAATTTATTGAATCAAATCATAATATTTACATCAATAACCAGCTTAAAATATGCCAATAAGTATAGTAACCTTGATCTTACAGAATTGTTACATAATGGGAATTTTTAGAAATAATATTATTTCAAAATCAAAAATACTTATTCATGACATAAACCAATTTATTAGTTATAACAATCACTACTCATAAGAATCTTATATTTACAAGAATGCTTGAAGCAGCATTTAAAGAACAAAATGTAACCTGATTTTAAATTATATTGCTACTTATCTAAACGACCTAATGATTGTACAGATAAAGTATTTTTTCGTAAGCTGTTTTTAAAATTTCAAACGAATATTTTGCTTTGGAAAAGATTGTTCAGTTCAGAGAGATTATTTTCTAATATATAATCTTTTAGCTTAGAATCACTACTGAATGTATTGTTATTTCACACTTTCTAACATATTTTAATGTTTTACTATTGTTAAAACTGCCATTGCAACCATGGAATTCACAAAACCTAAATTTCTTTAAAAACAAAAAGTAAATAAACAAAATTTCAAAAAACCCTTTAAATTTTTAAAGAGTAATACAGGTCCTGATAAGTTTAAAATCTCCCTCTTCTTATCACACCTCAACATGTACGCATTTGAAAACAAGGGTTTCATTTGAGATTCATTTTCCAGATAAAGAATACCTTAATTTCTCGTAAAATAACGAAAATATTGAAACCGATTTATTTTTTATAAGGTGAAAATTTTCACTGTCACACTAGAAATCAAAGGATTCCATGTAAAAAGGAATCGTTAACTAAATTCATTGCTTTTTAAATACGCATGTTAATGTGTGATAGATTCTTTCGTTGAAATTAAATACTAACAATGTTATTTTGAATGCACAGTGGAAAATAGTATATCAAAATTCTAACATATCCTTTTTTTAAAAAGTTTATTGAAATATTAATATATAGTCAAATGTAAAGACCATATCGGGTGTATAACTGAAAGAAATTTGCTCTAATATTTGGTATCTATGTTAGATTCAATTCCAAATTATATCTAGAAATAAGAAATAAATTATTATAACATCTGTTACCTTATACCTGACTTACCCATTATAACAACAAATAATTCTTTTATTACTAATAATAGTTTTAACAGTTTTTAAAACCAGCATTTTCAAATTATTTGAAACACTCTAAGTGCATTTCTACAGTCATATACTTTTGAACTACAAACATTTTACGTTGTTAAATATAAAATAAGAGTTACTTAAGATTAAAATATTTGGAATAGTTTTTTTACTTTAAAAATTTTTTATTCATACATTATAATAAATAATTATATTTTAACTATTATTTTATTTTCACTATATTCACAGCAAATTCTTTAGATAACATCTAAGTTTTAATATAAGAGCTAAAAGGGTATCCCAAGAATACAAATGATCATATTGTATGAAAAAGAAATGTGGGTGAAATATTTTCAATAATGCTCTTTCTGAAGCAATTAATAATTAATAATTTTTAACTTTTAATTTACTTTGCAGTTGTAAATTGTTTCAATTAAATATATTGACAAAGTATATTAAATTTTCAGTCAGATTATTCAAAACCAGAAAAAATAAATTTTATACGTTCACTGTGCATTTAAATATTTAGTTATGAACAAAATTTAGTCCAACAAACAATCAACTATAAAAAAAATTATTTTCACTTTGTTTTCGTTTAATAGGGAGTTCTAAAGTCTGTAATTGCATTGCTGAAAATGACAATGATATAGATAGCTCATGTACATTCTAAATTTCTTCAAATTACTACTGCCTGCGAAAAATTCAAGTAGTCAAACTATAAAATAAAACAGCAGACAAATTTTAAAAAGCAGATGAGTGTTACGAGATAGAAATCAATCTTCGCAGTAATTAAATTTAGGGAGCGAGAATCAAATTTCCGAAGACAACAGAAGCAGATGTTTCGAAATCAGATGTCTGCAGCAAAAATCATATTGCTTGTTTAAGGAAATGATTCCGTCGTATTTCTTAGAAGCAACGTATAAAGGCTATATTGACATTCTTATTTACTATAGTACTTTCAGTGCAATTACATATTTGGATTAATTTCAATATCAGTTCAAGAAGCAGACTGCTGAAACGTTTGCGAGTGACTGTAGAAGAAGTTAAATAAAATAAATTTCTAATTAAATTAAAAGTATATTCTAAATTTACACGAAATCTTTTAATAACAGAAGATATAAAGGGAAATTTTAGGATTTGAATCCGATAAAGTCTTAGTGTAAAGAAAGAAATAAGTATAATGGGTTTAAACAGAAAAAAATGCATAAGTAATGATAAAACATTCGTCACATTAGTATTTGATATTAGTGAATCTTAATAAGAACTGTAATTATTACTAATATCAATATACCAATCACATTAATGATTTATTATGTTCTAAGAACTAGTAGTACCATGTCCTATAACTGTAATATTCTTCATTTTTTTCCATCATTTCAAAACTAATGAAGATTGAGCTTATATAGCAATCTATTGTTCATATCTCTAAAGCAGTGGATCTCAAACTGATTTGTCATGACATCTCTTACATATCAAGTTACCAAATGCTACCATGACGTTAATTTGATAACCATGGAGGGAGAATTATTGGTAAGGACATTATAAGTAAGATAATTATTATCACAACAATGACGAGGTAAGACAACATAAAATTTAACTGAAGTCTCTTCATGTCATCTTTAAATATTCCCCATTTTCTCTTGATTATTACCACAACACTCTTTGCTTACATATTCAACATACAGGCTGAGAACCATGGTTCTAAAGATTAAAATGATACAGTAAAGAGATTTTTTTCTTATAATAACATTTTTGGATGTAAATGTATTTTATTCTATCTTTGGTAGTCGTGGTTCACCCAGTATGCATTATTTTCTTAATAATTCCATTTTTCAAATTCAATTACAAGCTTGGTTATTGAATAATTTTCAATGTTTTTAGTTTCTAATTTAACTTAGTTTCTTTCTTTTCTGTCACAAGTGCAAATGTTAATATGGATTTTGTAGAGTGGAATGCTTATCGAAAAACCTGTACAGTTAAATAAAAACAAATGGTAAAACCATCAGCTGGTAGTATGACCACAAAAAAGCTGACCAAAATCCAAATAGAACTAAAATATGTTTCAGAAAGTTTACTGATACATTAATAAAAACTTAAAATGCTGACTTAATTATGTTGACTTAATTGTAAAAACTTAATTTGTCATTCATCTCTGTAACACTAGAACAATGTTCTTTGGACTTGAAAGTTATTTTTTTCGATTACCTGGTGTATCGCAAGATCCTAGGGGAAAGTGAAAGGTTTACAAAACTTATGGAACTACAATATATAGACTCTAGTTAAGCCTTAAATTTATAAAGTGTAACTTGACCTCTGAGAAACAATGTGTAATGTCATTGATATTATTCTGGGCTAGTTGAACTTTTACAATTTGTTCATGACTCTTATGTTAACTCCTGAGCAGTACAACCATTACTCTTCTTTTAGAACTATTTATTTCTTTTAGAACTACTTATTTAAGTTAAAAATCTTTTGGACTATGGCCAGAAGAAAACATTTTAGAAACACGCTTAATGCAAAATACCTAATACGACTGGAGATATAAAATATTATAAATATATTTGTAAAATTGTTTCAATTTTAAGTACACCATGAAAATAAATTGTCGTCAATGGTAAGAATTTATACCTGTGTCAACTTTCTTTGAGTTTCTTAACAGACCTGGTTCTTAGTTTCACAGGTACTGTGTTGTGAGATTTCAAATTATTATTTTTATAAACTATACATTAACATGGTATAATAAATATAAATCAAATCGTCCCCTCTTCGGTTAACACGTCGACAAAATATTGTTAATATTAATATATTTAATTATTTTTTCAACTGCTGGGCTAACCACCCTGTGTTTTTCTCCCTTCTGCATTTCGAATATCTTCCTATTCGTCAATCTTTTCCTATCATTATTTAGTTCTTAAAATCTAAGCGCATATGACATTCAGAAGTAAAATCAGTTTGCATATTAATCCTACAATGGTGTTTTCTGTTTGGGGGAGATTATGTTAATTTCTTTGTTCATGAAATATGTGTTTTTATTACTGCATACTTGACCAAAAATTTGACTTATTTCAATACATCCCTGGTACCGAAAATTCAGAACGAATCCTTAGATTAATTCCTCAATACATTTTATACACTTTTTATATTTTTTCTTAATTTACAGTACGGCGCAGGTGTACTACTGTAAGAAGAATATTTATTTTTTAATTGACTATTTTACAAATATTTATTTCTGTTTGTACATTTATGAGAGGAAGACTCAAAAACAATGTTTTGAAATTCTTTTCACGTATTCTCTAAAAATATAATCCTTCTTGAGATTAGAAATTTTATAAATTCAGTGGCAAAAAACGTCTGAGAAAAGGGTACAGAAAAATTTTTTAAAAAATTTTTGATATTTTTCATTATTTGTTTTTTTATGCTTAGAGCTACAATCCTGTTTTTTACTTGAACTGATATGAGAGCTTGTCTATAAATATACCTGTCAAGAAAAAAAATTTAAATAGCGGACTGATACCAGCAAAACTACACATCTAATTATTGCTATCTTTGAAACTGTCAATAATCAAATCAAACTTATATCGCAAAATTTCGTAACAAAAACATATACATTTCATAGCGTATATTTGTTTCCATTTGCTTACATAGCACATATAAAATTTTATACTAAATAAACAAATTGAAAAAAGCGAAAAAATCCTTTACATTACTTTCAGTATTGTAAATAGTTCACAATCGTCAGTATAAACTAACATTTTTCAAAATTATAGTTATCTCTATAAATATATTATTAACGGAATTTTTTAAATTAAGCTAAGTAAATGAATGAAAACTTGATATTTATCCATACAGAAACTTAAATGATATTAGATTAGTTTCTTAAAAATGAGGCACAGAACATTTTCCCGAATAAAATGTTTTCAAGAAGATTCAAGTAGTGAAATTGAAACGGCATTCATGAAAAAAGTGATTTGCTATTTATCCTATATTTGCTGAGTCTCCAAATCAATATTTGAGAATAAAACACTTTTTTTTCACCTTTTCAGATTTTCTATTTAAATATTTATAATATAATTTTCCCATGCCAACAAATTTCAAAGGAATAAAATGCAAAATTATTTAATATTTTTCTATTGTAAAATGGTATTTTAAAACAAACAACTTTCATCTTCTCCGTTATTCTTCTTATAACGGGAAATAAAACAATCTATATTTTCCTTAATTTTCAGTGTATAATGGTAATCATACATTTGTTTTAAATACAAGGTAAATAAAAATCGCTAATATCACATAAATCCGAAATGAAAATTTATTTTTTATTGTATTGTTATAAGTTTAGAATTTCTTTCTGATAACAGAAATATGGAGTTGCAAGTGAACCCTGTAAAAATAAAGGTAATAGATAGTAAGTAATAAATAGTAATAAATAGTATAAATAATAATAAATAGTAATAAATAGTAATAGATAGTAATAAATCTATTCCTTATAAAAATATTAAAAAAATAAAATAGAAAAATAAAATAAATGTTCAAGTTAGAGCATTAGCAATAGAATATTTAAAAAAATTAACTTTATATTATTAATGTGGGAAACATAGAATAATACGAAAAGTCAAGGCAAACGTATGTCCGGATGGATAGTTTTTCACTTCAACGAAAACAAGCATATATTATCCGTAATATTTAGTGTATACTGGTAAACATACTTTTGTTTTGCTGTGCAAATAATAAAAATCCCTAACGTCATGTAAACAGGAAAACTTTATTGACAACAACACTTAGATTAGAAGTTTCTCCTGGTTAGAGGAATATGCAGTCACAAGTGTATGATGTGTAAAGAAAATTAAGGGATAGTAATAAAACTACACAGAAATTCACCACAAAAATACTCAAAATATTAAAATAGAGGAATAAATTAAAACCATTATTTAAATTTTAGAGTGCCCTAAAAATGTAGAGCGTTAAAAAAATTAATTTTTAATCATCAATGTAGTCAACATAGAATAATACAACATGTGAAGGCTAATTAAATGGCCAAAAGGTTAAGGCTTCACTTTCGTTTCAGAATTCGTCGTCAGAAATCCCACGGTAGAATGGTTATTCGGATATGTTTGAAATTAGTTTTAAGCAGCATTTCATGGTATCATTATCCTTAGTGTATGAAAACAGTAGACCATATCTCTCCAAACCAAACCAATTCGAGTAAAATTTATCATATAGATTTAATTACTAATAATTAATCAATATAAAATTAAATGGATTAATGACCGAATAAAAGCAATATGTTTTAATTCCATAACTATTTGTGCAATAAAACACTGAAAATAGCATTATCCAACAATAAAACAATAACAATTACTTAAAAATATTTTTAAAAAATCCTACTACCTAATACTTTATTAATCTCTCAGTAATGATTGTTTCAGATCAGTTTACAGATCACTTACTCAATGCGATATGCATGTATTTATGTCATCATCCGGTTATTATTATCTATCAAACTGACGCTAATCAAATCGAACTTATTTCCCAAAATTTCATAACAAAAACATATACTTTTCATAACGTATATTACTTTCTATTTGCTTACATAGCAAATATAAAATTTTATACCAAATAAACAAATTAAAGAAGCGAAAAATCAATTACATTACTTTTAGTATTGTAAATATAAATATTTTAAATGCCTAACTATAAAATTAGGCATTTTGTTATATTAATAAATTCAATTCAGGGCATTTCAATATGATTTTTTAAGTACAGCTTTATTAAAGTGAATTTTTATATTTTTTTGTATTGTGAGATGGATTTTATTACAAATGTATGTTTTTAGCAATAAACTAATGTAATATTTTTGAAAAAAAAATCTTATATCGTCCTCATTTTTCAGCTGACAGTGAGAGTTAAGAATCTTACAGTTGCTCTAAAAAGTTTTGTGACCCCTGTGCTAAACTCTTTACAACAGGGATATAAAAAGAAACATTCAGGCCGTATAAGGATGTCCAGGTTGATTCGAAATTATTGAGCCCGTTTCAATTTACCAAGAAAGAACAAAATGGAGTACGTAAATTGTATTTGTAATAAGCTTTTGTTCAAAATTTACTACTATAAAAGATTGTTTTGAAGCTTCTTGGATTTCTCATTACCATTTTTCATTTCGTGTACGTATTTAATGTGTTTCTATAATTGTGACTTCTTACTGTAAAACTAAGTTTATTAAGTTAGAAAATTTCTTTAACATGATATGCGTTTAATAATTTTGGGCCATGGTATATTTGTATATATAAATCCTATATATTAAAATCTGACTGTAACTATATTTGTATGTTTGTATTTATGTGCGTCGATTATTTCACAAACCGCTAGACGGAGACAAGCACTGAAGGTACCAAAAGAAGCTTAACGACTGAGGGAAGTCATTTCGCCCATTTGCTTTCCGCTATTCCATTTAGTTAAAAAAGATATTAATGATAAACTGACCAAAATGCCACTTTAAATTTGCATCACGCTCGTTTCCATTGTTGACTTGGCATCAAAATATGCCAGTGTTATTCCCGGTTGGCATTATTATCGCTTGATATTTTGGTATTCCGAGTAATAATATAAAAATATAGCTATGCTATACAAATTCAATGAAAAGAAATATATTTATGAATATATATATATATATATTTTATTATATATTTAAATATATGTAATAATATTTTTGCATTTGCTAAACGCTAAACTTATCTTTTTTAGAAAAGCATTATTTTTTTCTATTTTATCATCTTGGCTAGATTATTTTCAGTAATTAAAAAGTCACTAAATTATATCAAATTTGTTTTTATTTCGCAGTTGCCATTTGTTAAATGAAAACTAACATATGGTTATAGGTTTTTTTTTATCTAAAACTCAACTACATTAGAGAAAAAATATTCAAATGATGTACATTAAATTAGTTTTCATTTTAGAAATGGTTACTGTGAAATGTTGAGATATGATTATTACTTTTGACTAAAGTTTAAAATATGATTTTAAATAATATAATTGTTCTCGGTGTTTTAGCCTTATTTATTTATTTTATTTTATCAATATTATTTTGGTAGATTTCTTTCATTTTTAGTTCAGTTGTGGCATTTTTAGTTATCCAATTTTGAGATGTCAATCTGTATTCCACATATTCTTAATTAAGCTTGGTGACTTCTTTTACTTATATATTATAAAAATTTAAATCATTTAAGTAACTTCCTTCATCTGATAACGTTTTCAGGAAAAATAATTGTTCTCGGCATTTAATTTATGTATTTATTTCATTTTTCTGTTCTATCTTGGCGAAATTTTTTTTTTCAATAATTATAGAGTCACCAAGTTCTAACAATTTTATTTTTTTTTCAAATTTGCCACTTTTAAAAGAAAAACTGTTGTCATAGGTTTTATTATATAGAACTTGATTTTTATTTCGAATTTCAATATTCAATATTTTTATTAATATGTTATATTTAATAGTGGATTTAAATCTTTAAGTGAAATATTTTAAAACCCAGACCGAAGACTGGGTGCAAATTAGCTAGTAATATATGAATTTTATAATTCGGTGCAAGATAATGTTGATTTTTCCCTGTACTGGACATCACTCATTTTGCTATGGATAAAGGTTAAGAAAAATTGCATTACATCAACTTTATTTAGTGTATATTACTCGCATTTAATCTGAGCTAATAATGTATCAAATTTAGAGAGTTCAGGGATAATTACTAAGCTTTCTAAATTCGATTTGTTCTCACATATTTCATTTCACCCCATCTTTTGTCGATCTGCTTCACATCTAAAATATCTCACCTTCCGAGAACCATGTTTAATTTAAGTGCTTTAATGCATCCTTTACGTAACTAGCAGAAGAAAAAGCTGACATTAATTAATCTTGATTGGATTCACATACCGTTACATTATATTCTAAATTCTAATTTAGAGTTTTAAGGTTTAAATTAGATTGTAAAAGCAGCTTCCAACACATTATTTAATTACTTTGTAGAGCTGATATATTTCAAAATGGAAAACTAAAATACAAAGTTTAATTTAAATTATGGAGTACCGATAGTTATATATTACCGCTAGCCAACATAAACTTAACAACAACAGGGAACTGTTTCCTTAATCATTATTTTATCAGCTAAATCAGAGGTTACAACTAATTTATTTTAAATTACAAAATTTGAACTTTCTACTAATTTAGAAAATAAAATAATTTAAAATTACTATAAAGTTTTCAATCTGCAATGTACATTCAAACTATTTCTTCTTTAAAAAATATATAGTTTTTAAATTAAGCAACAAATAAGAATAACGAATTGAAATTCTCTCATAAAGAGTTTCACTAGAAAATATATTACTCTGACAATAATTCATCATTAAATTATAAGAAAGTAAAATAAACCAGACGTGACATAAATAAAATTTATAATTACATGAAAACTCATTAAACCTAATTTTATTTTAAATTACAAAATTTAAACATTCTACTAATTTAAAAAATGAAATAATTTAAAATTACTATAAAGTTTTAAAACTGCAATGTACATTCAAACTATTTCTTCTTTAAAAATATATAGTTTTTAAATTATGCAACAAATAAGAATAACGTAATGAAATTCTCTCATAAAGAATTTCTCTATAAAATATATTACTCTGGTAATAATTCAACATTAAATTATAAGGAAGTAAAATAAACCAGACGTGACATAAATAAAATTTATAATTACATGAAAACTCATTAAACCTAATTTTATTTTAAATTACAAAATTTAAACTTTCTACTAATTTAAAAAATAAAACAATTTAAAATTATTATAAAGTTTTAAAACTGCAATGCACATTCAAACTATTTTTCCTTTTAAAAAATATATAGTTTTTAAATTATGCAACAAATAAGAATAACGAATTGAAATAATTCTGTCACAAAGATATTCTCTACAAAATACATCACTCTGGTAATAATTCAACATTAAATTATAAGGAAGTAAAATAAACCAGACGTGACATAAATAAAATTTAACATTACATGAAAACTCATTAAACCTAATTACAAAATTAAACTTTCTACTAATTTAAAAAATGAAATAATTTAAAATTACTATAAAGTTCTAAAACTACAATGTACATTTAAACTATTTCTTCTTTAAAAAATATATAGTTATTAAATTATTCAACAAATAAGAATAACGAATTGAAATTCTCATATAAAGAGTTTCACTATAAAATATATTACTCTGGTAATAATTCAACATTAAATTATAAGGAAGTAAAATAAACCAGACGTGACATAAATAAAATTTATAACTACATAAAAATTTATTAAACCTAATTTTATTTTAAATTACAAAATTTAAACTTTCTACTAATTTAAAAAATGAAATAATTTAAAATTACTATAAAGTTTTAAAACTGCAATGTACATTCAAACTATTTCTTCTTTAAAAAATATATAGTTTTTAAATTATGCAACAAATAAGAATAACGTAATGAAATTCTCTCATAAAGTGTTTCCCTATAAAATATATTACTCTGGTAATAAATCAACATTAAATTATAAGGAAGTAAAATAAACCAAACGTGACATAAATAAAATTAAACATAACATGAAAACTCATTAAACCTAATTTTATTTTAAATTACAAAAAATATACTTTCTGCTAATTTAGAAAATAAAATAATTTAAAATTACTATAAAATTTTAAAACTGAAATGTACATTTAAACTATTTCTCCTTTAAAAATATATAGTTTTTACATTATGCAACAAATAAGAATAACGAATTTAAATTCTCATATAAAGAGTTTCACTATAAAATATATTACTCTGGTAATAATTCAACATTAAATTATAAGGAAGTAAAATATACCAGACGTGGCATAAATAAAATTTATAACTACATAAAAATTTATTAAACCTAATTTTATTTTAAATTACAAAATTTAAACTTTCTACTAATTTAGAAAATAAAACAATTTAAAATTACTATAAAGTTTTAAAACTGCAATGTACATTTAAACTATTTTTCGTTTTAAAAAAAATATAGTTTTTAAATTATGCAACAAATAAGAATAACGAATTGAAATACTCTCATAAAGAGTTTCACTATAAAATATATTACTCTGGTAATAATTCAACATTAAATTATAAGGAAGTAAAATAAACTAGTCGTGACATAAACAAAATTTATAATTACATGCAAACTCATTTAACATAATTTTATTTTAAATTGCAAAATTTAAACATTCTACTAATTTTAAAAAAAGAAATGAATTAAAATTACTATAAAGTTTTAAAAGTTCAATGTACATTTAAACTATTTCTCCTTTAAAAATATATAGTTTTTAAATTATGCAACAAATAAGAATAATGAATTTAAATTCTCTCATAAAGAGTTTCTCTATAAAATATATTACTCTGGTAATAATTCAACATTAAATTATAAGGAAGTAAAATAAACCAGACGTGACATAAATAAAATTTATAATTACATGAAAACTCATTAAACCTAATTTTATTTTAAATTACAAAATTTAAACTTTCTACTAATTTAGAAAATAAAACAATTTAAAATTACTATAAAGTTTTAAAACTGCAATGTACATTCAAACTATTTCTTCTTTAAAAAATATATAGTTTTTAAATTATGCAACAAATAAGAATAACGAATTGAAATTCTCATATAAAGAATTTCACTATAAAATATTACTCTAACAATAATTCAATATTAAATTATAAGGAAGTAAAATAAACCAGACGTGACATAAATAAAATTTATAATTACATGAAAACTCATTAAACCTAATTTTATTTTAAATTACAAAATTTAAACTTTCTACTAATTTAAAAAATAAAATAATTTAAAATTACTATAAAGTTTTAAAACTGCAATGTACATTCAAACTATTTCTTCTTTAAAAAATATATAGTTTTTAAATTATGCAACAAATAAGAATAACGAATTGAAACTCTCATATAAAGAGTTTCACTATAAAATATATTACTCTGGTAATATTTCAACATTAAATTATAAGGAAGTAAAATAAACCAGACGTGACATAAATAAAATTTAACATAACATGAAAACTCATTAAACCTAATTTTATTTTAAATTACAAAAATTTAAACTTTCTGCTAATTTAGAAAATAAAATAATTTAAAATTACTATAAAATTTTAAAACTGAAATGTACATTTAAACTATTTCTCCTTTAAAAATATATAGTTTTTACATTATGCAACAAATAAGAATAACGAATTTAAATTCTCATATAAAGAGTTTCACTATAAAATATATTACTCTGGTAATAATTCAACATTAAATTATAAGGAAGTAAAATATACCAGACGTGACATAAATAAAATTTAACATTACATGAAAACTCATTAAACCTAATTTTATTTTAAATTAAAAAATTTAAACTTTTCACCAATTTAAAAATTAAAATAATTTAAAATTACTATGAAGTTTTAAAACTGCAATGTACATTTAAACTATTTTTCCTTTTAAAAAATATATAGTTTTTTTAATTATGCAACAAATAAGAATAACGAATTGAAATACTCTCAGAAAGACTTTCTCTATAAAATATATTACTCTGGTAATAATTCAGCATTAAATTATAAGGAAGTAAAATATACTAGTCGTGACATAAACAAAATTTATAATTACATGCAAACTCATTTAACATAATTTTATTTTAAATTGCAAAATTTAAACATTCTACTAATTTAAAAAAATAAAATTATTTAAAATTACTATAAAGTTTTAAAACTGCAATGTACATTTAAACTATTTTTAGTTTTAAAAAAAATATAGTTTTTAAATTATGCAACAAATAAGAATAACGAATTGAAATTCTCTAATAAAGAGTTTCTCTATAAAATATATTACTCTGGTAATAATTCAGCATTAAATTATAAGGAAGTAAAATATACCAGACATAAATAAAATTTATAATTACATGAAAACACATTAAACCTAATTTTATTTTAAATTACAAAATTTAAACTTTCTACTAATTTAAAAAATAAAATAATTTAAAATTACAATAAAGCTTTAAAACTGCAATGTACATTCAAACTATTTCTTCTTTAAAAAAATATATAGTTTTTAAATTATGCAACAAATAAAGAATAACGAATTAAAATTCTGATATAAAGAGTTTCACTATAAAATATATTACTCTGGTAATAAATCAGCATTAAATTATAAGGAAGTAAAATATACCAGACATAAATAAAATTTATAATTACATGAAAACTTATTAAACCTAATTTTATTTTAAATTACAAAATTTAAACTTTCTACTAATTTAAAAATAAAATAATTTAAAATTACTATAAAGTTTTAAAACTGCAATGTACATTCAAACTATTTCTTCTTTAAAAAATATATAGTTTTTAAATTATGCAACAAATAAGAATAACGAACTGAAATTCTCTCATAAAGAGTTTCACTATAAAATATATTACTCTGGTAATATATCAATATTAAATTATAAGGAAGTAAAATAATCCAGACGTGACATAAATAAAATTTATAATTACATGAAAACATATTAAACCTAATTTATTTTAAATTACAAAATTTAAACTTTCTGTTAATTCAGAAAATAAAATAATTTAAAATTACTATAAGGTTTTAAAACTGCAATGTATATTTAAACTATTTCTCCTTTAAAAATATATAGTTTTTAAATTATGCAACAAATAAGAATAACGAATTTAAATTCTCATATAAAGAGTTTCACTATAAAATATATTACTCTGGTAATAATTCAACATTAAATTATAAGGAAGTAAAATATACCAGACGCATAAATAAAATTTATAATTACATGAAAACTCATTAAACCTAATTTTATTTTAAATTACAAAATTTAAACTTTCTACTAATTTAAAAAATAAAATAATTTAAAATTACTATAAAGTTTTAAAAGTGCAATGTATATTTAAACTATTTCTCCTTTCAAAAATATATAGTTTTTAAATTATGCAACAAATAAGAATAACGATTTGAAATTCTGTCATAAAGAGTTTCACTACAAAATATATCACTCTGGTAATAATTCAACATTAAATTATAAGGAAATAAAATAAACCAGACGTGACATAAATAAAATTTATAATTACATGAAAACACATTAAACCTAATTTTACTTTAAATTACAAAATTTAAACATTCTACTAATTTAGAAAATAAAATAATTTAAAATTACTATAAAGTTTTAAAACTGCAATGTATATTTAAACTATTTTTCCTTTAAAAATATATAGTTTTTAAATTATGCAACAAATAAGAATAACGTAATGAAATTCTCTCATAAAGAGTTTCTCTATAAAATATATTACTCTGGTAATAATTCAACATTAAATTATAAGGAAGTAAAATAAACCAGACGTGACATAAATAAAATTTATAATTACATGAAAACTCATTAAACCTAATTTTATTTTAAATTACAAAATTTAAACTTTCTACTAATTTAGAAAATAAAACAATTTAAAATTACTATAAAGTTTTAAAACTGCAATGTATATTTAAACTATTTCTTCTTTTTTTAAAGAAGAAATATAATCTATATATAAACTATAATAATAATAATAAACTATATATTTTTATATATGATAATAAACTATATTTTTTTAATATATAGTTTTTAAATTATGCAACAAATAAGAATAACGTAAAGAAATTCTCTCATAAAGAGTTTCTCTATAAAATATATTACTCTGGTAATAATTCAACATTAAATTATAAGGAAGTAAAATAAACCAGATGTGACATAAAAAAAATTTATAATTATATGAAAACTCATTAAACCTAATTTTATTTTAAATTACAAAATTTAAACTTTTTACTAATTTAGAAAATAATATAATTTAAAATTATTATAAAGTTTTAAAACTGCAATGCACATTCAAACTATTTTTCCTTTTAAAAAATATATAGTTTTTAAATTATGCAAAAAATAAGAATAACGAATTGAAATTCTCTCATAAAGATTTTCACTATAAAATATATTACTCTGGTAATAATTCAACATTAAATAATAAAGAAGTAAAATAAACCAGACATGACATAAATAAAATTTATAATTACATGAAAACTCATTACATGAAAAATATGAATGTCTATTATAAAAATTTAGAAATTAATACTTTTTAAACCTCTAAACAAAAATTATTGTGATTAAAAATAAATTCGAGGTTTCCTGGAATCAATTTTTTAAAAAGCTTTTTTTTTGTAATAAATCTATTATTCTTCAAGCAACATATTATATACATCTTTTTCTTGTAGGAATTTAAATTATTTAAATTAATAAACTAATGTAATGATAGAGGGTAAAATTTTCGCCATTGACCAAATTCATTTCTCTCTCAAGGACATATAATCTTTAAACTGGAATGTAGACGATACAATGAGTTTTTTTAAGTTATTAATTTAGGGTAAAGAAAGGAGTGTACATATATTTGAAGTATAACTATTTCAATTACATAAAATTTAAAGGAAACAAGAAAATAAGACACGTTTTTAAAAAAATTAATATATTTAATTTTCCTTCTTTTTTATTTTTTTTTTAATATTTGATTTTAATATTTGAAAAATTTAATATTTGATCATATCTTAAGATAACACTATAAGAAATTATTTAAATCAAAATTTCAATATTTTGAAATTTTTAATTTTTAAATCTAAAATTGTAAATATAAAATGAAAAATTCTTTTAAAATTTAGAAAATATTAAATATTTGAATAATTCTTATATGTTTGTTACTACGATTTTCAAATCACGTTTAAAATGTATATTCAATATCGAAAAAGTATTTTAGCATTTTATTTGGTATTTTAGAAAAATATTTTATTTCTGTGTGCTTTATGAAATCATTATCAAATACAATATTGTTTACTGAACTATTTTTTTAATTTAAAAATGTTTTAATAGCATAACATTTAAATATTATTTTACATATTTTAAAATTATCAATACATTGAGTGTAGAGTTAAACTATCAAAAAACATTTTTAAAAAATTTAATTTTTAAATTTTTTAAAAGAATAAAACAATTTCAAGTATAATTATTTATTACAATCATTTATTTTTTAGACCTTAAAAATTTACTTCTTTATGCATTTTCTTATATACACTTGCGATAAGCGCAAAACCCAATAAAGATCAAGTAGCACTCCTTATAGTATTAGTTCTTCAGCTAATTGACAGGTGTTTCTTAAGGAAATGCTGCTCTGCAAATTTCCAATCTAATAAATTTTCGGGTTCGTATGTTATGCATTCGATCAGTGTAGAAAATCGTAAGTTAAACTTGATTTCCCAACTGTAGACGAGCTGGAAGAAGGCCGAATGGCAGAGCATTGCTTTCGGTACCAGAAACAGTGAGTTCCAGTACCGCTGATGGCATTAATGTCCGATATCGTCTATATCCTGTAGGTCCCGGTGTGATTAGCTCTCTTGCACCAAAATAGTAAGCATTAGCCAAACTTATCTAAACCAAACCAACTGTAAATTATGTTGGAAATGTTGTACAGAGGCATAGGTAAAGATTATTTGCTGCGTGTGTTTAGAATATGATGTACCCTTAATCATTGTAACCTACTTTTCATCTTTCCATGGTAAGTATATGCTATTAAATCGAATTTTCTGAATAACCATAAATGGTTCCAGGGGAAAGTATGCTTCCCACCCCTAAATTTGAAATTAAACATAATATTCGACAAAATAAAGAATATTTCCTTAAATACATATGTGTAGTTCAAAATGAAAATTGAAATAGAGAGTTCGAGTCCCACTGGGGCATGGATGTTCGTAGCCATTCGGAATGGGTTTTAAGCAGTAGGTCCCGGTCTCATTAGCCCTCGTGTTGCAAAAAAGTAGACCGTAGTGCTCCCAACCAACCAACCAATCAAAATGAAAAAACCGAGTAAAATTCAACATTGAAATAAATGACCCACAATAGGGTTAAATTGAATATTTTTTTTTAAATTCTTCACAAAAGTGAAACATTCCAAGTGAAATTATTTAAGGGTGACACATCACCTTTAACCAAGTTTAAATACAAGATTTTTTTTAAATTTTTGCCATATTAATCTATTATTATTTATTATTTTAAATAAATAGGGCTTTTAGCCGTCGTTATATTTTTAATTTAATTTTTCTCTGTTAAATTTATTTTATTTCCAAAAAATGCCAATTTTTCATATGAAGTGAAAAGTGAGAGCTTGTTTCAGACACTTTCAATTTTTTCTAGCTCAATGTGCATAGACTTAAAACGTAAAGTGAGTTAGATTAATTATTTTATTTCCCATTTTTGTAAATAACACTTTTAAGGTATAATTCTCCACCTAATAAAATTTTCAAAAAGTATCAAAAATATTATTCTAGGAAATTGAATTTACATCAAAGTTAAAATAATATTTAAAATCCCATTTCAAACATTTTAAATACTAAATTACATAAAAAAACAATGAAAAAATAGGTAGAGTTTAATCATAGATCTATAATATATATATTATAAAAAATTGAAATTAATATATGCAATAGTTTATAATTCAGAGTGCGCAAGTTGAAAAATACACCATTTTCAGTAAAATGTATTTAAAGTTTTTATAATTTTCTTAAAAGTTGTTATTAAATACAAAATGTTGTATAGTATTGCAGGTTCTAATACGAATATTAAATAGGATATTTGATTTAAACAATTCAAAAAGGATAAGATATTTTAAAATTGAAGAAATAAATAATTCGAAATTTTGAAGGTTCAAAGGTGGGGTGATAAACAGTGATTAAAAATTTTATAATTAACTATAAAGATTTCATTATCCTGCTTATTTTCTTTTTCTAATATATGGAATATTAATTACATATGGGGAATTATGTATAAATTGGATGATATATAATTTTCTGATCCTTTCTCAACTAACTCTAACAGATTGTTTAGGCTTTTTTTTAATTTACAAATTTTAAACTATGTATTTAATAAATTAATTTTTAAATCAATATAATTTAAATAAAAAGTAAAGTATATACATTGAATTGCATTTATTGATTTGATTACAAAAATATCATTCCACCGTCTTTTCCTAAAATATTTGACTGATCTTTAGAAGAACAAGAAAAAATCAGTTAACAAAACCACTCAAAACCACTAAATATTACAACTTCAAAAATAAATAGCATACAAATTTCAGTTTCAAAGTTCCAACCTTTCTTTACTATTTTTTAATAAGATAAAAGCTTAGAGGCTTTTAATTTCTCAATCTTGTTCCTGTCCTTTCTGAACTAAACTGAATTTGGAAAATACTTTGACAATAACAGATGTGGAAACAGAGCATGAAATTATATGTAATAATAAAATATAGTCTTGATTTAAATCAATGATTTTATCAGTCTCTAGTGTATAAAATCGATATTGATGTCATAATTTATCTTAAGGTAATATAAATGAATATAAAAGCATCTTTATAATTGTAACTTTTTAAAAAAATAATATCTTCATAATTAAATATTTCAAAATATTTTATACTAAGTCATATATTCGCATGCCATTTCATTTATCTCACTAATTGTAAATATATGTTTAATTATTTATCATGAGTAAGAAAGAAAGAACGGTATACAAAACATCCAAAACATATGTTAAGACCTGAGTGCCCCAAATTCTAGGTACCGCCAAAATTAACTTGTTTATAATTTAATTCTTGCAGTAAGTTATTTAATCTAATGGTCAATATTCTAATTTAATTGGACAAACCATTAAATTTACTTTGAAAAGTAATGAAAGTTAAAAAAAATTAGATAATACATTAATGAAAAGTTTTCTACAGTAGATCACGTCTACCTTTATTAGAAAACTTTCTGTTTTTATTTCTATTGTCCTTTTAATTTTTGACTCCACACGCATTCTGAAACAAATATGGACGACAAAAATTTTAAAGTTCACACAAGCTGATAGGTTACATTTTTCATCAAATTTAATTTCAAATATTTTTAATGAGGTTTCTAGTAAAATATTCCTAACATGCCTCTCTAAGATATAAACAGGGTATGATTTAGATGAAAAGAAGCCCTGGGTACAAATAAAAATTAAAGATAATTCTGATGATATAAGGACATTTCAGCAAAATCTTTTGAAGATTAATGTACATCTATAACATTTTGACATACTGTCTTAGGCAAAATAGAGAAAAATATTTGATTTAAAGTATTTAATACATACGCATTTTTATTGTAATAATATATTACATATTCGCTCCCAAAAAAACATATAAGTAAAATACATTAAAATTTATTAATTTGTTTAACTTTCGGTAAATGTTTGAATAACAATATTATCATTAAACATCCTATGCCTGCACTAAATCAGATTTTAGTGCTAATCAACCAGGTGGTGAAAATTTTGATTGACTAATAAAAGTTTTTATGATATATTTAAGCCGTTTTAGCTAAATTAAATTCATTAAACTGAATAAAATACAAGGAATTTAAAAAACAGTTTTTCTATTTTATAAAAGTCACCGAAGGCGTTTGGATTTGCGAGGTAAATTTATATATAACTTTATCAATAAACACATTTAAAAATATATTTCAGGAAAATGATTAAACATGCTTTGTTAAATTCAGTAAAATATAAGTAAATATAATTTTAAGCCTTTTTATAAAACTCATAATCTTCTTTTCTTTTTATCTGGCAAAATTGAAGATGTTTTTATCTATAATACTTTTTAAAAATGCATTTCACTTATTTGTAATTAGAAAAAATTATTTTTTCTTTAAGAGGATTAATTTATCAAGCATGCGAACTCTATAATTAAAATATATTTAGGACATTTAACCTGTCCAAATAAATATATAGAGTATTAAAAAAATTAATCCATTTTATCATTGAATAATGTTGCATCTATCACGTTTTATTTAATTCTTAACAATGCTGTTTCAGTTTATGAGACAAATGCATTGAAATCGGCGGCTCTTCAAAGCGGGAACCTGACACGTGTGCCGCATTCTCCGTTTAATTCTATTCCTGGATCGAAGAAATAAAAATCTTTCACTTTCGATGTTTGACTTTTTGACCTCATCCCTTAGTAGAGGCGTCAATTTATATCAGACTGGTGCAACGAGCTTCTATGTTTCGTGCTGCATCAACACAATTGTTCCAAAGCCATGTACAGTCCTAGCCGTTCCCCCAAAAAGAAGGAAAAATCAAAATTCTCCAATTTTTCACCATGTAAACCACAATTGGGGAATTCGCATATTTAAGAATGTATGCGGAATTTGAGTGTTTCTTGTGAATCTCCCAAAATTTTAACTCTTATATTACTTAATTTCAAATCTAATAGATTATAACAATTTGAAATCCAATAAATTGATTAAAGCAGAGCATGACTGTATGTTTCAACAATAGTAATTGGTAATAGCCAATTTCCATTTCTAAGAAAACAACAAATGAAGACAATAACAACATCCTACTTCATTAAATTTTTTTATCGATGATTATAATTTTGTTATGTATTGTGGATATGTTGATATATTATAGTTTTATATTTGTTTCTATTATATTATTGTAAAATGTAATAAATTTACTTAAATACAATCCTAATTTAAAGTTTTATTTGAAATGGTATTTAAACATGTAGTTTTTTTTAATCTAATTCAAAATTAACACTAGATTGCCCAAGGCAGTCATTTTGACTGTTTTTTAATTTCAATTAGAAAAACAATTATAAATATAATGACACAATTTCTTAGAATTTGTTGACTTTTTTTTATAACATATAAATGGGTTTATGAATAACTGTAGTTACTTCCGCTCTCCTTTATTATATAATATTAAAAATTAATTTTAAACAAATTTCTTTACATATTTGTTATTTTTTCACAATGCAGTCATTTTGACTGTTTTTGGGCAATATAGGTATACAAGAAATCTCGGGCAATCTAGTGTTAATATTATAAGAAGTTTTTAACCTTATATGAACACAAAATATTTTATACCGCAATTCTTATATCAAACAATAAGCAAATGACGTAATATTTTAATGTTATTTATTGCAAAAAAAAGTTTATTTTATATGATAAATTAATAAAATATACAAAAACTATAATAATTTCACAAAAGTCACTAATAGAATAGTCATTAATAGATTATCAACGTATGCAGATCCATCTATTACTAATTATTTAAAATAATGTTGACTCTAATGGTAAAACTGATTTCCACATCTGACTAATACCATATAAAAAGTATATTATTTAATGGCCTACATAATAATAATTTCTGTAATAACCATTTCAGACATATATACTTCAAACTAACGCAATAAGTCATTAATATATAACATCGAAATGTATGATATATCATTATTATTAATACTATTTTTATT
>CM063508.1:157652894-157667894 GCA_032207245.1 Pardosa pseudoannulata
CATTTTGTCTTAGTTGTTGGTTCTAGGAAAAAAATATAAAAAAATTGACAATTCCACTGATAAAGAATTTTGCAAAGGAATTCGGTATATATTTTGGCTAGATTAGTTTAGATTGAGTAGGAATTGTTTAATACATGGTGTTTAAATTATAAAGCGACCTACTGTTTAAATTTGATTGGAAATGGATAGGGACATTCATATCAGCATTGGAATTTTAACCAATGAAATCCGATACAGTGTATCGATGCGTTGTATACAGATTACTAAAATGCAAAAATTTAATACTTCTTCACAACATAAGTGTATAAATGCTGATGACACATTGGTATATACTATTGTAGATGTAGAAATGCTGTCTTAACTCCATGCAAAAATTGAAAAGTTGTGATTCGTTAAATACGATGCATGTTAGTATAATGCATCCGAAGATATAATAAAGAACAATTATTCTTAAAAGGAATTAAATTTTCGTATATAAAGAAAATAAACCTATATATATTCAGCATAAAACTAGTAGATGTTGTAAAAACAGTTTTCGCCTTTAGAGGTATGTATATATTTCAAAAATTGATTAAAATAAGTTTGTAAAACCTACAATTAAAGATATAAATTTTACTTCATAACACCAATATATTCAATTGTTTTACATACATAAGGTTATTTTCCCAATATAGATTTAGCAATTTGTTGCTACATGGGGTAAGTTTCAATATTTCATACTGATAAAAATCCTGTATTGAACTACACTGTCGAGAACTGCTTTACCTCAACCTGAAGCCAATCATCTGTCTCCTGGATTCCAATTTAAGTTTAGAAAGAAGTGTCGAAGAAAGTCGCTTAGAGTGAGGTCAGGGTTGTAGGTTGGTCTATGATGTGTCTTTAACCCATTAACAACCGGATATTTCTGATGACTATATATTAGTAAATACCTAACATAGGAGCTATTATAAACATCTGGAAGTAAAACAAAATATGAAATTTAAACACCTTTAAATATGACATCAAGTCATCATTAGTGAAGAGGTGTCATTTTAAAACATAATAAGATGTCTTTAAAAAAAGGAAAACTTCGTGATAAGAGATTTATTTGCTATTATATATGAGAAAAGTACTGAAAAGAGATGACTTATTACAGATATGGCTATTCGCCATGATTTTGACAGGTATACCTTCAGAATACTGCTCATAATACTTCCTATTCTAAGCTTGAAAATCATAAAATGCCGATCGAAATGCAAAATTATAGATAAGATCATATTTGAAAATTTCGGAGATTATTCATAAGATTAATATCTATTTCCATTAAAAAGGAAGAATCGTTTCAAGAAAACAAAAACTCTACAAACCATTTTTTGACTGTCCTCAAATAAGGACGCTGGGCGTTAATGGGTTAATCTCCGGGTACCACTTCTCTATTGGCCATAGACCATTCTAAAATATGTTATTTAAGAACTAATCTCTTCACAACCATCTACCAACTGTCTATAAATTTCAGCTGTGATTATATGTCCCCACCGAAATCTAATAACTCAGCGAAAGAGGCGAGCAGTTTTTCAAACAAATTGTCATCTGTATTAAACTTACAACCAGATCTGTAGTTCGTGGGTAGATGAAACTTTGTAGTTTGCTGACCTTATATGTTAGAATTACACATTATTAATTTTTCAACATAAACTGCAGTAATATCGGCCTTGTTTTCTATTTTTTGATCACTCGCCTGACTCTGTCTACCCTTGCCAATCCCGTGATTATATGTTCTAGTTAAAAACTGCTCCCCAAATTTCTGGTACTGTTAATTTTTATGCAACTAACGAGACGGGTTTTTATCTAGTTATAATATCGACTATTTCTCTTTTTTTGTATTCTTTTCAGAACTATCATATTTCATCTCAGTAAATTTCTCTTAGTCTATGTCTAGCAATTGCATTTGCAACACCGAAGATGATAAAATTCGACTTATTGCTACATACATTTCTTGATTTCTAGACCAGTTTATAATATGTTTCATCTCTGTCAATTTCTACATGTAGAGATATTCATTCCAAAGTCTATGCCTTTCTCATATGATCTACTGTTTCATGGCTTCAGTAAACATCTTCAGTAAGCATTAAATGTCCACGTAGGGCCTATAGGGAATGTAGGTAATTGGTGCAAGTTAAAGATTTTTTAATGGTAACATTTAGTAATAAACGTATGTTTTTAATTACAAAAATAGTTCAAATGAATGTAACATTCAAGTTATGTCGCTTTTAATTTAAAGATTAAGTTTTTATTTAAATTACAAAATTTAAATTTTCTTAAATTCCATAATTATTTATGGTTGTATTTAGTAAAATGTTCAATTAATATGATCAAATGACATATTATAGTTCATATCTATGATGAAATGTTGAGGAACTTTTTTATTAACTTTCAACCTTTGAATGATTTGACATTTTATTATTAAACACCCTATTCTTAGTACAAGGAACTAAAAAATGAGAACGATTAAGTAAATGTCATGAGTTATCCATTTCATATTTACTCATACAATTTCCTTACGCAGAAAACAAAAACTGTAAGTGCTCATTTAAATAAAGGGAGCTGCAATTGTCAGTGTGAACTAAAATTTCAAAGTCAAAAGTTTTGTGGACGGCAGTATTCCTTTTACATTATTTTAAAAGTTCTCAAGAATCCTTACAGAGAAAATCTTCACCTAATTCTTTCTTCATTCTGTCTATCATTTCTCTTAAACGGAGAGAGGACAGTAATGTGGTGCTGTGAAGTTTATGCATCTCGAAACAAAAAAAGAAATCTAGAGTTCTCTGAAACGATTTAGTGTTGCTAACGATAATTCTCATTTTGGATAACTATAAGACATGTTCCAAGTATGAATTATAAACAGTCAACGAAGAAAAATATTTTAGATAATTTAAAAAGTCTGAAAGTGCTATATACGTAAAGAATTATACATCTCAAGCATTCTGTACACGTTAAGATTCATATAGTAGTGTTATCAATCTAAAGACTTATATAATTCGTCTTACTAACACCCAATAATAACTGCAGAGAATGTTATTTACCTTTTTCTCTAGTTACCCGGTCCATATTTCCACTTAACCGTAGAAAAGTAATGCTTTGCACTGATATTTCCAAACTCGATGTGGCATAGACAGGAAATCCATTGTTATTGAAAGCTTAGTAAACTAGCATTAGTTCATATTTCGTAGGACAACTTTGAAAAATGTGTTAAGTTTGCTAAAGAAACCTAACGTTCTTGAAGATAGTTATTGTCACTAGTGTTAATTGATATCTCTGAGAACACTGTACAAAAACTGTCAAGCTAGAATACAACAGTTGAAACAAAAGGGTTTTAGATAAAATAAAATAATCTAAAAGTGCTTTATACTGATATAAATATTATCTATAGAGTTATATACTGTATCTAAACATTATAAAATGAGTTATGTACTTAAAAAAGTTATTTACTTCCTCATATCAGCAACTAACAATGACTATATAGAAAAATATTTATTTACTTTTTTCGTTATTTGATCCATCATTACTCTTAGGTAAAAGAATTGCAGTAATGTATTGCTCTGAAGATCTGTTCTCAGAAAAAAGTATTCGTGAAAATTATTTATTGTTACTAGCGTTATTTCTTATTTCGGATAATTGTCCAGAATGTCTCATGCCGGAATTCCACTGTTATAAAAGAAAAATGTTAAAAAAATTTAAAAAATCTATAAATATCATTGTACAGCCCAAATAGTTATATATCTCTAGTGTACTATAAAAGTGTTATACATCTTAAGAATTATATACTCTATCTAAAATTTCATATAATTGCGTTAAATATCTAAATAATGATATCTTCAATCATACCTAGAATGCACCCTAGAATGACTGAAGAGAAAATATTCATTTACTTCTTTCGTTATTTGATCCATCATTACTCTTAGGTAAAACAATTATAGTAATGTGTTGCTCTGAAGTTCTGCTCTAGGAAAAAAGAAAAAAAAAGTATTCGTGAAAACTATTTATTGTTACTAGCGTTATTTTTTTTATTTCGGATAACTCTTCAGTATGTCTCATGCCAGAATTTCACTGTTATAAAAGAATAATGTTAAAAAAAATTTAAAAAATCTATAAATATCATTGTATAGCCCAAACAGTTATATATCTATAGTGTACAATAAAATTGTTTATACATCTTAAGAATTATATACTCTATCTAAAATTCCATATAATAGCGTTATATATCTAAAGAAATATATCCTTAATCATACCAACACCCTAGAAAAACTGTAGAGAATAATATTCATTTGCTTCTTTCGTTATTTGGTCCATCATTACTCTTAGGTAAAACAATTGCAGTAATGTGTTGCTCTGAAGTTCTGCTCTCGGAAAAAAGAAAAAAAAATTATTCGTGAAAATTATTTATTGTTAATAGCGTTATTTTTTATTTCGGATAACTGTTGAGAATGTCTCATGCAATAATTCCACTGTTATAAAAGAAAAAAAATTAAAAAATTAAAAAATCTAGAAATATTATTGTGTAGCCCAAATAGTTATATATCTATAGTGTAACATAAAGGTGTTATACATCTTAATTACATACTCTATCTAAAATTTCATATAATAGCGTTATATATCTAAAGAAATATATCCTCAATCATACCAACACCCTAGAAAAACTGTAGAGAATAACATTCATTTACTTCTTTCGTTATTCGGTCCATCATTACTCTTAGTTAAAACAATTGCAGTAATGTGTTGCTCTGAAGTTCTGCTCCCGGAAAAAAGAAAAAAAAGTATTCGTGAAAACTATTTATTGTTACTAGCGTTATTTTTTTATTTCGGATAACTGTTCAGAATGTCTCATGCAAGAATTTCACTGTTATAAAAGAAAAATGTTTAAAAAAAAATTTAAAAATCTAGAAATATCATTGTTTAGCCTAAATAGTTATATATCTATAGTGTACCATAAAAGTGTTATACAGCTTAAGAATTATATACTCTATCTAAAATTTCATATAATAGCGTTATATATCTAAAGAAATATATCCTCAATTATACCAACACCCTAGAAAAACTGTAGAGAATAATATTCATTTGCTTCTTTTGTTATTTGGTCCATCATTACTCTTAGGTAAAACAATTGTAGTAATGTGTTGCTCTGAATTTCCTAGAGTCGTCTCGGAAAATAAGAAAAAAAAACCATCGTTCGTGAAAACTATTTATTGTTACTAGAGCTACTTCTTATTTCGGACATCTGTACAGAATATCTCAAGGAAGAATTCCACTGTTGAGAAGGAAAAGTGTTTTAGATAAATAAAATATCAAAAAGTATTATATACCAAAGAGTTATGTAAAAGTAATAGAGTATTATTCTATATAGCCCGTCATATGAAGGGACCAGGGAAATTTTTAATTATCCATAATAGTAAAGTACCCCTAGAGGCAGGTAAAAAAATGGTTTGTTCTTTTATGGCTGAAAATTATCTGGCACAATAAATTGTTTATTTTCATACTCCTCTATAGTCTCCTTACACTGTGAATGCAGTTTAGAATCCCGTTGAATTTAGAAAGATAATTCAAAATTTTCTTATCTAGGTCTAAATTATTATTAATTTCTTTCCAATTTTTTGCTTCTGTAGTTAATGGAAGCAAAGGAATGAAACTATCATTTCCACTAAACCCATAGAATTTGTAGATAGAATTTGTTGTTAATACCGGAGATAAAATTTTCATTGCAATAACAAATAATCGATAATTAAATTAAAATTTATCATATATGTCCTTAATCTAATATTTAAGCCAAATATAAAATAATAAAATTATTTACGTATTACCTAAGTTCAGTGATAAACGTATGAAAATAATGCAGACGATATTTAAATAATTCATAATAATAAAAGATGAAATGAGATAGTCAAAGGAATGACATCATAATCATAGAAAAAATGTTAGTTTTGCCTATTTATGTGATAAATTAATATATTTAATCGTCTGCGCTCAAACAGGAAAAATAGGGCTTCAGATGATGGCATTAAAAACTCGAAAGCAGAGGAAAGGAGTAGGTTTTGAATGTTATAAAGACGACAGCATTTTTAGCTGTGATATGAATCATATTTATCCCAAATTATTTTAGAACTGGATAGATAGAAAATGAGAAGATAAACTTTACTCGCTTTGAATTTTGGTAACCCTAACTCATGTCGAATTCAATATGGTTGTCTCTATCCATTTAAGATCCAACCGCTTCATAAATTCGAGGACAGGTTGGCAGATAACTAAGATTACTATTATATAGGGGATTTCAAGTTTTATGTATCTATCTAAAGATTTATATTCAATTATTAGATATCAAAAGATTTATACACTTCGTCTTATCAACGTCGTGGAAAAATTACAGAGAAAATATTCACTTTAATATTCGGTTCATAATGGATATATTTACTTACTATATTTATTATTATATCCATATTTTCTCTTCAATGGGGAGATGTAAAAAATGTGCTTTGAAGTTTCTATATTCATCCATTCTTCATAGTTTTCAAAAGGAAATATAGTGTTCTTTGAATATAGCTTTGTCACTCTTGTTAATTGAAATTTCAGAGAAAACTGTACAAAAACTGTCAAGCTAGAATAAAACAGTTGAGAAAGAAAAATGCTTTAGATATAATAAAATAATCTATAAGTATTCTATACTAATATAAATTTGAGTCTATAGAGTTATATACTGTATCTAAACATTACAAAATGTTCTTATATATCTAAAAAGTTATATACTTCATCATATCAACAACTAACAATGACTATAGATATATTGATTTACATCCCAGTAGAAGAATTATAGAGAAAATATACGCTTTAAGACCAAGTGAATATTTAAAATAAATATATTTACTTACTATATTCGTTATTACGTCCATAATTACACTTAATTGTACATATGACAAAAATTTTTTCTGATGTTTCTTATATCATCCGGTGTTCATAGTTTTCAAAAAGAAATCCAGTATTCTTTGAAAATCATTATTGCTACTAGTTTCTACTAATTCATATTTCGTAGAAAACTATAGAAAATCTCTCCGCCTAAAATAGAACAGTTCAGTAAGAAAAGTGTTTTAGATGAAATAAAATAGTCTATAAGTGATCTATATTGATATAAATATGTGTCTGTAGATTCGTATAGTGTATCTGAACATTATAAAATACTCTTATATATTTAGCAAGTTATATACTGCATCATATCAACAACTGACAATGAGAATAGAGAAAAATATTCATTTACTCATTTTATTATTTGGTCTATCATTACTCTTAGGTGAAACAATTGCAGTAATGTGTTGCTCTGCAGTTCGTAGGCTAATCTTGTAAAAAGAAAAAAAAATCCAATCGTGAAAACTATTTATTGTTACTAGTTTTTTTTCTTATTTCGGAAAATTGTACAGAATGTCTCATGCAAGAATTCCACTGTTGAGAAAGAAAAATGTTTTATATAAATAAAATTTTAAAAAGTATTATAAAACAAAAACTTATGTAAAATGTATCGAGTATTATTATGTATTTAAAGAATTATTTATACATCTAAACATTTGTATAAATTTATTATATATATGAAAAGATTTATATACCTCGACTTATCAACACAGTAGAAGAATTATAGAGGAAATATTCACTTTCATATTCAGTGAATATTCAAATAGGAATATATTTACTTACTATATTCGCTATTAGGTCCATCATTTCACTTAATTGTAGAAATGAAAAAAACGTGATCTGAATTTTCTTTACTCATCCATTCATCGTAGTTTTTAAAAGGAAATCCAGTGTTCTTTGAAGATAGTTATTGCCGCTGGTGTTAGTTTATATTTCGAAGAAAATTGCACAAAATCTGTCAAGCTATAATACAGTTAAAGAAAGAAAAGTGTGTTAGATATAATGAAATAATCTAAACGTGTTCTATACTGATGTAAATATATATCTATAGAGTTATATACTTTATCTAAAAACTATAAAATGAGGTTATGTATTTAAAAAGTTATATACTTCATCATATCAACAACTGACAATGACAATAGAGAAAAATATTCATTTACTCCTTTCGATTTTTGGTCCATCATTACTCTTAGGCAAAACATTGCAGTAATGTGGTGCTCTGAAGTTCGTAGGCTAATCTTGAAAAAAAGAAAAAATTACATTGTTCGTGAAAACTGTTTATTGTTACTAGTTTCTTATTTCGGGCAATTGTACACAATATCTCATGGAATAATACCACTGTTGAGAAAGAAAAGTGTTTTAGATAAATAAAATTTCAAAAAGTGTTATATACCAAAAACGTATGTAAAATGTATCGAGTATTATTATCTATTTAAAGAATTACATATCCATCCATTATATATTTATATAAAGTTATTATATATCAAAAAATTTATATACTTCGTCTTATCAACATAGTAGAAGAATTTTAGAGTAAAATATACACTTTAATATTAAGTAAATATTTAAAATAAATATATTTACTTAATATTCGATATCATGTCTCTCACTTCTCTTAATTGTAGAGATGAAAAATATGTTCTGAAGTATTTTAACTCATCCATTGTCTGTAGTTTTAACCCTCTAAGCGGTTCGCACGTACAATTCTACGAAATCGATGACGTCTTCAAAACGTACAAATTTCGACCTTCAAAAACTCTATGAAAATGGGTGTAATGTACATTTTTGCAGTGTTTTCCACCATGGAGTTTTTCGGTAGGAGGATCTGGTCGATTGTTTGGGAACTGCACCCTTCTTTGACTGATATTTATTGAGAGATGCACCCCTACCCCCTGAGGCACAAAAACGCTGATAGCTTTTCATGGCTTTGTAAATTTCTATTTCGAAGTATTTCTTTTGCGGTAACAGATGTATCTCTAATTGCACCACTTAAATATCTTGGATAATTTTAGTAACAAAATATAAATAAGTCTCTTAAAGAATATTTCTATTTGTACTTTTAGAATCCATTATTTCTTATGGGATGATCTTCGAGACTTGACGAGCTGTATGTGTATTAAAATTTAACAATCTATAACATCTATTTGTATATATATATTTATAACCGGAAGTAAAGAGACAATAACGAAGGTAGGTTTCCCGTATTCTCTTCTAGTCGACAAAGGGTGAAGGAAAAAATCATAGAAAGTTATGGTCACTGACACAGTAAACTTTTAGCGTATTTTTGGAGCCTTTTTATCCTGGAGTTGTTCCACTCGGAGTGTTAAAAAAGAAATCCAGTGTTCTCTGAAGATAGTTATTTTCACTAGTGTTAGTTCGTATTTCGGAGAAAACTGCACAAAATCTGTCAAGCTATAGTACACTTACAGAAAAATCTTTTAGATAAAATAATCTAAAAGTGTTCAATACTGATATAAATATGTATCTATAGAGTTATACACTGTATCTAAACCTTATAAAATACTGTTATATATCTAAAAAGTTATGTACTTCATCATATCAACAACTGACAAAAAAAAAGTGTTCTGAAAACTATTGATTATTATTAACGCTATTTCTTATTTCAGACAACTGTACAGAATGTCTCAGACGAGATTCCCACTGTTCAAATAGAAAAGTGTTTTAGATAAATAAAATTTCAAAAAGTGTTATATACCAAAAAGCTATGTAAAAAGTATAGAGAATTGTTATATATTTAAAAATTTAGATAGCCATCTAAACATTTATATAATGCCATTATATATCAAAAGATTTATATACTTCGTTTTATTATCACAATAGAACAATCGTAGAGCAAATATTAATTTTCATATTATGTGAATATTCAAATAGGAATATATTTACTTACTATATTCTTTATTAAGTCCATTATTCCACTTAATTGTAGAGATATCAAAATTGTATTCGGATGTTTCATATATCATCCAGTGATCGTAGTTTTAAAAAAGAAATCCAGTATTCTTTGAAAATAGTTATACCAAAAACGTATGTAAAATGTATCGAGTATTATTATCTATTTAAAGAATTACATATCCATCCATTATATATTTATATAAAGTTATTATATATCAAAAAATTTATATACTTCATCTTATCAACGTAGTAGAAGAATTTTAGAGTAAAATATACAACTTAATATTAAGTGAATATTTAAAATAAATATATTTACTTAATATTCGATATCATGTCTATCACTTCTCTTAATTGTAGAGATGAAAAATGTGTTCTGAAGTATTTTAACTCATCCATTGTCTGTAGTTTTAAAAAAGAAATCCAGTGTTCCTTGAAGATAGTTATTGTCACTGGTGTTAGTTCATATTTCGGAGATAACTGCACAAAATCTGTCAAGCTATAGTACACACTTAAAGAAAAATCTTTTAGATAAAATAATCTAAAAGTGTTCAATACTGATATAAATATGTATCTATAGAGTTATACACTGTATCTAAGCCTTATAAAATACTGTTATATATCTAAAAAGTTATATACTTCATCATATCAACAACTTACGATGACTATAAAGAAAAATACTCATTTAATTCTTTCGTTATTTGGTCCACCATTATACTTAGGTGAAACAGTTGCAGTGATGTGTTCCACTGAAGTTCTGGTCTCGGAAAAAAGAAAAAAAACCAGGGTTCATGGAAACTATTGATTATTATTAACGCTATTTTTTACTTCGTACAACTGTACAGAATGTCTCAAGAGAGATTTCCATTGTTCAAATAGAGAAGTGTTTTAGATAAATAAAATTTCAAAAAGTGTTATATACCAAAAAGCTATGTAAAAAGTATAGAGAATTGTTATATATTTAAAGATATATATATCCATCTAAACATTTATATAAAGTTATTATACATCAAAAGATTTATATATTTCGTTTTATTATCACAATAGAAGAATTATAGAGCAAATATTAACTTTCATATTATGTGAATATTCAAATAGGAATATATTTACTTACTATATTCGTTATTAAGTCTATTATTTTACTTAATTGTAGAGATGTCAAAAATGTATTCGGATGTTTTATATTATCCAGTGTTCGTAGTTTTCAAACAGAAATCCAGTAATCTTTGAAAATAGTTATTATTACTAGTTTCTACTAATTCATAAATTCATATTTACGAAAAAATTGTACAAAATTTGTCAAGCTAAAATACAACAAATGAGAAAGAAAAGTATTGAAATAAAATAATGAAATAGATGAAATAAAATAATCTGAAAGTATTCTGTACTGATATAAATATGTGTCTATAGAGATATATACTGTATTTAAATATCATAAAAATCTTTTATATTTCTAAGAAGTAATATACTTCTTCATTTCAACAACTAACAATGAGTATAGAGAAAAATATTCATTTACTACTTTCGTTATTTGATCCATCATTAATCTTAGGTAAAACCATTACAGTAATGTGTTGCTCTGAAGGTCCTAGCCTAATCTTTGAAAAAAAAATCACTGTTCGTGAAAACTGTTTATTGCTCTTAGCGCTATTTCTTATTACGGACAACTGTACAGAATGTCTCAGGCAAGACTTCCCCTGTTGAGATAGAAAAGGGTTTTAGTTAAATAAAATTTCAAAATGTGTTATATATAAAAATCTTATGTAAAAAGTATAGAGTATTATTATCTATTTAAAGATTTGGATAGCCATATAAACATTTATATAAAGTTATTATACATCAAAAGATTTATATACTTCATCTTATCAACACAGTAGAAGACTTATAGAGTAAATATACACTTTAATATCAAGTGAATGTTTAAAATTAATATATTTACTTACAATATTCGTTATTATATCTATGATTTCTCTTAATTGTAGAAATGAAAAAATATGTTCTGCAGTTTCTTAAATCCTCCATTGTTTGTAATTTTGAAAAGAAAATCCAGTGTTCTTGAAGAGAATTATTGTCACTAGTGTTAGTTCATATTTCGGAGAAAACTACAGAAATTCTGTCAAGCTATAATACAGTTAAGAAAGAAAAGTGTGTTAGATAAAATAAAATAATCTGAAAGTATTCTATACTGATATAAATATGTAACTATAGAGTCATATACTGTATCTAAACATTATAAAATACTGTTATATATTTAAAAAGTTATATATTTCATCATATGAACAACTAACAATGATTGTAAAGAAAAATATTCATTTACTTCTTTCGTTATTTGGTCCATCATTATCCTGAGGTGAAACAGTTGCAATAATGTGTGGCTCTGAAGTTCTGATCTAGGAAAAAAGAAAAAAAAGCAGTGTTTGTGAAAACTATTGATTATTATTAACGCTATTTTTTACTTCGTACAACTGTACAGAATGTCTCAAGAGAGATTTCCATTGTTCAAATAGAGAAGTGTTTTAGATAAATAAAATTTTAAAAAGTGTTATATACCAAAAACTTATGTAAAAAGTATAGAGAATTGTTATATGTTTAAAGAAATATATATCCATCTAAACATTTATATAAAGTTATTATACATCAAAAGATTTATATATATCGTTTTATTATAACAATAGAAGAATTATAGAGCAAATATTAACTTTCATATTATGTGAATATTCAAATAGGAATATATTTACTTACTATATTCTTTATTAAGTCCATTATTCCACTTAATTGTAGAGATGTCAAAATTGTATTCTGATGTTTCTTTTATCATCCAGTGTTAGTAGTTTTCAAAATTAAATCCAGTATTCTTTGAAAATTGTTATTACTACTAGTTTCTATTAATTCATTTTCGAATAAAATTGTACAAAATCTGTTAAGCTAAAATACGACAGTTGAGAAAAAAAAGTGTTTTAGATAAAATAAAATAATCTGAAAGTGTTCTGTACTGATATAAATATGTGTCTATAGAGTTATATACTGTATCTAAACATTATAAAATGCTGTTAAATATCTAAAAATTTATATGCTATTTCATATCAACTAACAATGACTATACAGAAAGATATTCATTTACTTCTTTCGTTATTTGGCCCATCATCACTCTAAGGTAAAACATTTGCAGTGATGTGTTGCTCTGAAGTTCCTAGACTAATCTTTGAAAAAAAAATCACTGTTCGTGAAAACTGTTTATTGCTCTTAGCGCTATTTCTTATTACGGACAACTGTACAGAATGTCTCAGGCAAGACTTCCCCTGTTGAGATAGAAAAGGGTTTTAGTTAAATAAAATTTCAAAATGTGTTATATATAAAAATCTTATGTAAAAAGTATAGAGTATTATTATCTATTTAAAGATTTGGATAGCCATATAAACATTTATATAAAGTTATTATACATCAAAAGATTTATATACTTCATCTTATCAACACAGTAGAAGACTTATAGAGTAAATATACACTTTAATATCAAGTGAATGTTTAAAATTAATATATTTACTTACAATATTCGTTATTATATCTATGATTTCTCTTAATTGTAGAAATGAAAAAATATGTTCTGCAGTTTCTTAAATCCTCCATTGTTTGTAATTTTGAAAAGAAAATCCAGTGTTCTTGAAGAGAATTATTGTCACTAGTGTTAGTTCATATTTCGGAGAAAACTACAGAAATTCTGTCAAGCTATAATACAGTTAAGAAAGAAAAGTGTGTTAGATAAAATAAAATAATCTGAAAGTATTCTATACTGATATAAATATGTAACTATAGAGTCATATACTGTATCTAAACATTATAAAATACTGTTATATATTTAAAAAGTTATATATTTCATCATATGAACAACTAACAATGATTGTAAAGAAAAATATTCATTTACTTCTTTCATTATTTGGTCGATTATTACTCTTAGGTAAAACATCTGCAGCAATGCGTTGCTCTGAAGTTCTGGTCTTGAAAAAAACAAAAAAAAACAGTGTTAGTGAAAACTATTTATGACTACTAGAGTTATTTCTTATTTTAGAAAACTGTACAGAAAGTCTCAGGCAAAAATTCCACTGTTGAGATAGAGAAGTGTATAGATAAATAAAATTTCAAAAAGTATTAAAAATCAAAAACTTATGTAAACGTATAGAGTATTATTATGTATTTAAAAATTTAGATAGCCATCTAAACATTTATATAATGCCATTATATATCAAAAGATTTATATACTTCGTTTTATTATCACAATAGAACAATCGTAGAGCAAATATTAATTTTCATATCAAGTAAATATTCAAATAGGAATATATTTACTTACTATATTCTTTATGAAGTCAAACATTATAAAATGCTGTTAAATATCTATATACTATTTCATATCAACAACTAACAATGACTATATAGAAAGATATTTATTTACTTCTTTTGTTATTTGGTTCATCATTACTCTTAGGTAAAATATTTGCAGTATTGTGTTGCTTTGAAGTTCCTAGACTAATCCCGGAAAAAAGAAAATAATCCAGTATTCGTGTTATTGTTTATTGTTAACTATTATTGTTAGTAGCGTTTTTTCTTATTTCTGACAACTGTACAGAATGTTGAGAAAGAAAAGTGTTTTAGGTAATTAAAATTTCAAAAAGTGTTACATACCAAACACTTATGTAAAAAGTATAGAGTATTATTATCTATTTAAAGATTTAGATATACATCTAAACATTTATATAAAATTATATAACAAAAGATTTATGTACTTAGTCTTAGCAACACAGAAGAAATATAGAGAAAATATTAAATTTCATATTAAGCAAATATTCAAATAGGAATATATTTACTTACTATATTCGTTATTAAGTCCCAAATTTCACTTAATTGTAGAGATGTCAAAATTGTATTCTGATGTTTATTTTATCATCCAGTGTTCTTAGTTTTCACAAGGATATCCAGTATTCTATTTAAAAATTTAGATATACATCTAAACATTTATATAAAATTATATATCAAAAGATTTATGTACTTAGTCTTATCAACACAGAAGAAAATTAAAGAAAATATTAACTTTCATATTAAGCAAATATTCAAATAGGAATATATTTACTTACTATATTCGTTATTGGGTCCATCATTTCACTTAATTGTAGA
>CM063508.1:157672894-157722894 GCA_032207245.1 Pardosa pseudoannulata
TGGTTGCCTAAAATTTTCTCCTGATCTTAACGTGTCCAAACAATCTGTATCTATATTATAATTTATATTATACTTGCATTCAGATTTAATTGTGCAACTCTTTTCTAATACATTAAAACCTCTCAATGCTTAAAATAATTATATATAACAAACCATTAGTGGTTCACTATAGTCGATTTTTAATAATTTGGAGCTGTTGCCTTTCTAAACTGTTAAGGGGTTAATTGCCCATAAATATAAATATCCGTTTTCCAAGACGTTTTGTTTAGTTAAGTAAGAGTATATAATTCTGTTAATATAGACACTTTGCATTTATTAAAGTAGACATAAAAAAGCAAGAAATACAATGTTTGGATGGTTTACCTTTGTGTTTTAGTAAACACCGCTAATAATTTCGCCAAGTTTGCCAAGGGCAACCCTATTCTTAAATAGAACCACATTTTTTAGTACATAGATCTTACGGATATTTTTCATTTCATCCTGCGCATCTTAGAGAAATTTCGTTTTGTGTTTATCGATATTCTAAGTAATAATTCACTTATTCTTGAAAAAAATAAGATTTGAAAGATGAAGAATGCTCAAGAATAAAAAAAAATCACATACAAAAAATGTTACATGTTTTTAAACTCACAAAACTCATACAAACCTGAAAAATGTGTCAAGTAATAAATTGCAAAAGAATGGCTTTAGGATATTAGCAGACGAAAACTCACCTCCTAGGGCAACAGGTGTATCATGAAATTTAATCAATGGAATAATAAATATAATTCCAAAAGATTATATTTTTAATTATTTTGACAAAACACTTAGAAAGGCGAGAAGTTGAATATTTTTTCTGCCCCTAATTTTTCTTATTTGTAACTTAATGTGCAGTTTTTTTAACTGTTTTAAATTTGTTTTTCATGAAAACATTAAGTTTGTAAGCACCCTATTTTGTTTTTTTTCCAAACACCATATGCTCTCAATAACCTTAAACCCTGTAGATTTCACCCTGTAATTCTACCTGTAGACGATATTCTATTTGTTTACATATTTTAAAACTTACTATAGGCAACAAGTCCTAGAAATACTCACAGCACACAGAATGAATACCACTGATATAATGGAATGAAAATATAAAATTTGTTTCTTAAAATTTGTTTTTGAGTCCCTAATAACTCAAAAAAAAATCAATATTCACTGGAATGTATTAATACAAACATGTTTACTGCCTCATCAACACTCCGGAACAACTTGCTAAGAATTTCTTTAAAAAATCAAAACGAGACTGACTCACTAGAATTAGATACGAATGGCTAATACCATCAAATACCATTAGTTGGATTCGAAAATACAAATCCCGATAATTATAAATGCCCAGCTCTTTCACCATTGCCCAGCGTCCACCAAATTAGCAGAATACTACGCTTCGAAACTCACCGTGGCAAACAGTTTTACTAATGATCTGCAAACAAAAAATAAATAATACATTATACGGTAGAGTAAGAGTGAATTAATGGAAACAAAGATTTATGTGGTACAATGGAAAATTACTATAGGCAACAAACCCTAAGACAAAATGAATGCAACTAATATAGTGAGATTAAAATATAAAATTTTTTCTTAAAATTTGTTTTTGAGCCCCTAATAACAGAAAATGTTCAATATTCAGTGGAATGTATTAATACAAACATGTTTACTGCCTCATCAACATTCCAGAACAACTCGCTAAGAATTTCTTTAAGGAATCAAAAAGACACTGACTCACTAGGATTAGATACGAATGGCTAATACCATCAAATACCATTAGATGGATTCGAAAATACAAATCCCGATTGTTATAAATGACCAGATCTTTCACCATTGTCCAGCGTCCCACACACAAGCAAAATACTATGTGTCGAAACCAACCGTGATAAAAAATTTTACTAATGATCTGCAAACAAAAAATAAATAATACATTATACGGTAAAGCCAGAGTAAATTAATGGCAACAAAGATTTATGTGGTACAATGGAAAATTACTATAGGCATCAAACCCTATAAAATACTCCCAGCACACAAAATGAATACCACTAATATAGTGGAATGAAAATATAAAAACTTTTCTTAAAATTTGTTTTTGAACCCCTAAGAACGCAAACAGCTCAATATTTAGTGGAATGTATTAGTACAAACATGTTTACTGCCTCATCAACATTCTAGAACAACTCTCTAAGAATTTCTTTAAGAAATCAAAACGAGACTGACTCACTAGAATTAGATACAAATGGCTAATATTATCAAATACCATTATTTGAATTCGAAAATACTGCAAAATGATCTGCAAAAAAATAAATAAATAATACATTATATGGTAGAGCCAAAGTAAATTAATGGCAACAAAGATTTATGTGGTACAATGGAAAATTACTATAGGCAACAAACCCTAAGAAAGCTCACAGCACACAAAATGAATACAACTAATATAGTGAGATTAAAATATAAAATTGTTTCTTAAAATTTGTTTTTGAGTCCCTAATAACGCAAAAACTTCAATATTCAGTGGAATTTATTAATACAAACATGTTTACTGCCTCATCAACATTCCAGAATAACTCGCTAAGAATTTCTTTAAGAAATTGAAACAAGACTAGAATTAGATAAGAATGGCAAATACCATCAAATGCCATTAGTTGGATTCGAAAATACAAATCCCGATAATTATAAATGCCCATCTCTTTCATCATTGTCCAGCGTCCACCAAATTAACAGAATACTATGTTCCGAAACTCACCATGGCAAACAATTTTACTAATGATCTGCAAACAAAAAATAAATAATACATTATACGGTAGATCACGAGTAAATTAATGGCAACAAAGATTTATAGGGTACAATGGAAATATTATATCCCAATGCTCATTAGTTTGATTCATTAACTACAGAGAAATATTCACCGAATAAAAATGAACGAGTGTTTACCACGTCAAAATGATTACCGTAATAATATATTCAACTGAAACAACAAAAGTCTATGAAAGAAGTTTGATGCTACTGCAGAGCGTTTCTTGCTTATTTCATATATTTTGCAATTTTTCTCTGTGTAGCAGCAATTAATATTTAAACGAAAAAGTTTGCTATCGTAGGAATGTGCTAAATCAGCGAAATATCTATGTTGAAATGTATAAAAATAAATCTCTCTAAATATTGCTGCTTATCCTATATTTTTACTGAAATAATTTATTTCTACCCAGCTATAATGTTAGATAAGTAGAAAAATTAGTAGTATATATTTGAAATTTTTACATTCATTAATTTTGTTTCCCGAAGGAGAAATCTTAAAAATAAGCTGTCATTATTAGATATTTCACATTGTATAATGGGTATTTTTTGTTACAATTTACATAATGATCATTTTCCTATATTTGAAAGAGAAATGTAGAGACTAGATTTTGGAAAAGACAGCACTATTAAATATATCTCTTATTTTTACTGAACGCAAACTAGGATTATCTATTTCATTAAAAGTACACCATTGTCAAAAGATTACAGTATAGTAACTTTTAAGGACAATTCTTTACTTTTTGAAGTAGCTCAAAACTAGAAACTTTATTTTTGTTGACCATTAAAAGGTAAATCATAAGTTCTTTAAATATAAATTCTGCATAGGAAATAAGTGCAAGACTACTAATTCTTTTTAATTTTAAAAATTGAATTTTTTAAAAATTTAAATAAAAACTTAAAATATAAGTTTTTATTATTTTAAAACTTTTTGTTAAATAAAACTAAGTCGAATGCAGCAAAAAGAAACTTTGCTTTGAATACAGAATAAGTTAAATTGTGCAACAGCAGTTTGCAGTAGATGGAAGTAAATTTGTATTGGTCAAGCTTCTAAAACTGAAATACCTCTTTTGCTACTTCCCGTAGATTCTACTTTAACACTAAAAGACTTTATTTGGAGCGTGTGAAAGTGCAGCTATGTTTGACATAAAGTTTACGAAACTGATTTGCTCGCCTCACTCACACATTTTGGATTGAATGCCCAAGTTTTTTTCACGACTCCAGGAAGCGTGTGGTGTAGCTAGTGAAAATAATTGCACTTAAACTTCACCAAGTTTTGGAGAATTGTGATTGGTCTCCAGGAGGCGATTCAGGACCATCCTTGGAGTCCCGGTCCTTCTGGGCAGAGCCGGGAAAGGACGCATTGTAAAAAGGACAATGGAACAATAACAGGATATTGGAAAAAATATAGGGTTGCCTGAGTAGAAAGAAGGAAGAAAAAGAATGCAGCATTATCTTGAACATTGGCAATTTTTTTAGGCGTAGCACGTGGAGTGCTTCTTTTACTTTTTATTTATTTATTTTTTTTTTTGCATATTTTCTTGTCGTTTGTTCTAATTTTGAACATTGTATCAGTGGTATTATACTATAATTAAAAGCAATTTAAAGCTACTTTGGGTTATCAATGACTTTGAAATAACAATGCAATGTACTACACGACAACAGAGAGGTTGTGTAAAATTTCTTGTATTCTTACTCATGTGTCACGTGATTCAGAAAAACTGCATAAAAAGATAATGTGACAGGGTATATGACGCGGTTGATAATACCATATTAATTGATATTTGGCAATGACTGAATTATTGCATTAATGATTGCTGTGTGACCAAGGAATCACATATTCATCACCTGTTATGACTGTTTATAAAAAATAAATTCTTTATATTTTAGTGAAAATATTTTACTGCAATTACCTTAGTTTTGTTTTATTATAGACTTTTGAAACTATAGACTTATGAATACCTCTATCCACAGATCTACTCTGATATAAACAGACACTCTTTGTCTGGTAAATAAACTTCACTAAAATAGTTACTTTACTAAATCCTTTCTTGAACTTCCGTCCTTTTATTACAGGTACATAATAATGGTAAAAATGTTAATTTTTGCAATTTTAATGTTCATACTTCGCAGGAAAAATTCATTTTGACCATGCTTGAAATTATTTTCATTATTTCGCTTGACATTGTTACATTACTTACCTTAAACTTTAAATTTTAAACTTCAAATATCTATTTTGGCTGTCTCTGAAAACATTTTAACTAGTTCCGACTAAGTACGTATATAGTACATATTTATATAGTAAGACATATTACTATATAAATATGTACTATATACGTACATATTTATATAGTAATACCTATATAAATATGTACGTATCTTATCGCTGAAAATCATTCGATGTATAATGTTGAAAATTTGTCTTTATAACTGTCGTAACATCTAGCTATAACCTGCTTTTTGATTGCAATCTTCACTATACAGAACGAAAGTTTTCTTTATAAAGTGCATTAGTGTTGCTGAATAAAACTCAAAACGATTATAATTGAACGATCGTAGAACGATGGAAATTTTAAACTGTAATTTGTAACTTTGGGATGAGATCCAAATATTTAATAGTAATGCACACTCTTTATAGATAAGAATTTCAGTATGTTTAATATGCTATTGTTCTCTCTCAAATTATACTACTTCATCTCTACATATTGTCGGATATGTACAACTCATTATGAAATAAAATTGTACTCAAAGTTAAAATTATTTTGTATACATTTTCATATAATTTTATGAAAAGCTAATAATTTAGAATTATTTGTCATTTTACTAAAGTAATTTTATTTGGAATGTAGTTAAAGGTCTGTGTATTTTAATAGGAGTGCAAAAAACACCGTATTGGGTTTCCTGTTCTACTTTCCTGTTACATGGGAAGTACTGTGTACAACTACAGATTTGTTGGATTCATATTTTTACTCCATCAAATATTGTATAGAAGATGCCTAAATACTTATATACTGTTATTAGATTTATCATTTTATATGTGTGGAAGCATGTATAGGTCAATGTTTCATTCTCGTGTTACCCTTTCTGATCTTACAGTAAATTGTATATTTCTCTGCGACGAGGACATCTCTTCTCGTTAATAACTATTAGAGCCTAAACGCTATCTGATACTAAACATGCAGTTAATAAATATTAGAACTGTAACGAACTGTCTCATTTTACTGTCCCAATTAACTGTCCCAAAAATTATAACAGGCAATAAGATCATGCTGTGGTTTACAATTATTACGGCAATGTAGAATTGGTGGCGACGGGGTCCCACTCCCACAGGCTACATGATTTTAATAATTGCAGAGTAAGCTCTAAGATTTTAAAATAGTTAAATGTCGTCCCATGAAGAAGAAATACACATCTCTCAATGATTCCTTACTGATAATGAATTGATAAAAAACAGTTTAGGAAGTATGAGTATAGGGGTGAAAAAAATAAAGAGTTATGGTTAGAGATGAAAACTTGTGTAGAAAAATGACTTCTACACACTCAGGTGTCCAATGAATTGGTTTGATTTGGTTTGGAGTGCTATGGTCCAATTATTTTCAACATGATGGCTAATGAGACTGGAACCTACTAAAACAAATGACGAACGTCCACGAACACCCATTACACAGAGTGATTCGAACCCAGGAACTCCGGTGTATAAAGGTCAGCGTCTAAATCATTTGACCATCATTCCATCCGACAAATTGGAACTGGATTCCAAAATGTAGAGCATTTTCATCTGTATCTCTACTGCTGTATATGGTTAATAACTAATACTACCCTCCCATTTTCTCTTTTATAAGCTATTAATTGCTTCTAAATCAATGTTTTTATTAATAATTAACATTAAGACTGTACTGAGGTACTTTCCCACGGTGATCCACACGTGCATGCACAGCTGTGGGAGGATATTCCAATTGTTCCACTCCAATTGTTCACGTCAAGTTTACGGACCCCTGCAGAGAAAGTATAGATCACGGAATGGCAGCGTAACGGTCAAGCTCGCACAGAGTTGTAACCGTGAGTTATGGGAGCAGGGGCTAAAACGTAATGTCAGATTGCACAAAAGGGGCTACTTTAATGAGCCCACCTGCACTCCCGAAGGGCATACAGATGTGGGAAAATTTCCCGAAACAAGTAATTGGCAAGGAAGGAAAAAGAGGCGTTGGAACCGAGGTGAGGAGTTGGGAAACGAAGTTAAGGAGAGCAGTCGAAGTTGGGAGTCGAGAGAAGTGGGACAAGGATCCACCATCACCAACTCGTCCCGTGCGCCCGCGAGGAAAGCCCCTGCCTGCTCCCCTGTACCTGTACTAGAGGTAAAGATAAAATAATATTTACAGTCACTTAGGCCTCTATTCAATTGGATAATTAGTTCATTATAAAGAGAATTGTAGCAATCATGCTGTAAATATAAGACATAAGTAATTGATGATTATGATATATGATAACCAAGGATCAACTTGTAAATGAATGTCCATAATAAATATCTGAATCTCAGTATAAAGTATTATATTCTTTCTGTATTTCCCCCTTGTAACGAACACTGGTGTATAGGTTGTAAGTACATTACAACAAAGACATTGCGTATAATGTCAGAGTGAAGTGTTGGAGAAAGTAAAGAGTGCTGGACAGAAAGAGATGAGCACTTGCTTGGAGTATTGATTTCTACTCATTCGGATACCAGGCGAAGTGATCTGAACCGAAAATGGTAAGTGTTGTTTCCTATATACAAGCATTGTTGATCCGTGGTTATCAACTAATACTTACTTCCACACTACTTCTCTATGAGATATAATTCTCTTGATTCATTGCTTTTATTAATAATATTGTTGTGGATGATAAAGTATTTGTTCAGGAAAAATTTACTGTAGTAAAAATAAAACAATTTTAAAGGAATTTCTAATTGAATTGAATTTTATTGGCTGCTATTATTTGGTTTCAAAATATCTTAAAGAAGGTTTTTTATATGATTAATAGCTAGTAGGTATATGGATTTTATTTAAATTAAAACATGCTGCCAACAAAACATTTTTAAAGTGTTATTGCCCTTTTAAGGTATAATTTTTTTCTCGTGAATTAATTTTACTTATACGCAATTAACTTACATACAATAATATTTAGTTGGTTTTAACAAGCATCAGACATATTTGCAAGTTATATCTTGTTCTATGAGAGTCAGCACTGTAATAAATTAGAGATGTGAGCTATTTTCTTTCATACAAAAACACTATTGTGTTGCAAAAGCATACATACAAAAATTTTCACTATATCATAAACTGTTACACATACAGATAAAAGACAAAAATTCATAGAGGCGTAAAGAGATGAAACTTAACTACCGAAAATATATTTAAGTGAAAGTATCTAGGAGTAAAAGAGGAAGTGTCCCTTATTTATGTTTAAGTCTTCAACTAATGTATTATTTTTATATTTCCCCTTTTATTATACTTAATATTATTTGATAATTACTTGAGCCTGAGATTACTTATAATTTATTTCTAACTATCATTTTCTAAGGCTAAGTCATAAAGAGAGGTGTAATATTTAAAACTACAATACCTGAGCAGGTATGGCACTATTCACTCAGTTACAGTCAGTCTCCAAATTCGAGCCATGATAAATGATTCTGGCAAGAGGCCAAAATATGTACTTGCAGTTTACCCCACAAACAAATAGCTCTGTATAAATCCCCACTATCTAGAAATTTAGCATATAGTGCAGTTTTTATTTTCGATCAGAAAGCTTAATTCGCCCAATGGAAGGGATATGTCTTCTATAGAATATTTTTCTAATGATCACGAAATAATTAAGATTAGAAAATTTAGAGATAGTTTGAGTAACAGATCTTGTTTTTCGCTAAAATCCCCTGAGAAAAAAATGTTGATCGTATGTTTACTAAACAAATAAATCTACTGGCTTGTTTAATTAAACATATCATTAAAAAGTAAACAAATTAAGCAATTTCAAAAGTAAACCTTTAATACCCTCGGTCACATTTGATTGTAAAAGTGTATGATAAATTTAAATATAAAAAACTTTATTGTTAAATGCCAAACTATTTTTTCCTTTGTATGATTTATATAATGGAACTAAAATTAAGTAACTTTGGCTAATTTTCGTTTTTTGATTTACTACAATTAGCTTTGTTAAGATATCATTGCCTTTTGTGTAAGAAAAAGTACATAAATAACTTAAAAGACAAGATTTAAGAAGTGGCAAATACCTAAAAATTAGACTCTAATATCTAACGTTTTCAAAAAGAAATTAAGTGGAATAAAGTAATTAAAGCGTGTTAATTTGTGTTACGATTTAACTTAATGAGTTTATAATTACCTCTGAAAATCAAGAAATCGCATATTTAGTCTGTGATCCATAGAACATCAATGTTATTTAACATATTCTTTTGTGTCCTTCCAATAATCTTTGCAGATGCATATAAAATGTCTGTAGTTGTGTCTGAAAAAAATATACAAGAACTTTTCTATAGATATTAGTGATATTTAAGAAACTAAATTCTTACTTAAGGCAAGTAACTAATAGTAATTTGTTATTTGAGTTGCAAATGTAAGATTCTGGAATAAAAATCAATGTGATTTTTTCATAGTTTATGTTTACTAAAATAGTTTTGACTAACTTGGTAATATTTAAAAAGAGTTTTCTCTGCATAACTTTAATTACCTAATATCAGGTAAACAAAAATTTTGTTTTAAACGAATTCTCTGCTACAAAAAATTCTCAAATACATGCACGTTATTTAAAACTTTTGAACTAGAAACTGCAATTTTTTATAACTGAAGAATCTACTACATAATTTTATTTTGTATCAGTAGATTTTTGAGATTTTTACATTAAGATTGTGTTTTATAAAGAGGTTCTGTAATCGTACAATCAAAAGAACTGATATTTAGATTTTGCATCTGGGTAAAAAAGGAAATAAATTCAATAATAATTCATCACACAGATTAGTGTTACAGTTACACTATAATATAAGCTAAGGTTTGATTAACCCATTGAAGGAAATATACTACACTTTTACTACACTTATAAAAGTGCAAATTCTTTCGGGGGGCAGAAAATTAAACATTTAGTTTAAATTCAATGTACCTTATTTTGTTTATATATTGGTTCTGATAAAATATGCATTTCCTGAGAGTAGAATTTTATATCATGGTCTGAAATATTCTATACATATTTGGTAGACTAAAATTATACTTTAAATGTGATACAGACTTTTAAGAAACTATGTCATATAATACAAGACTTATAATTTTATTTACTAATTAATTATAAAACAATATTTTTTCTTATTATTTATTATTCTGTTGCATTTTCTAATATACTTCTATTTCGAAACAAGGAAAGCAATAAGTGCAGTAAAATAAATACTCTCCGTAATATCAGCGATAAAAATATTTGTATAAATTTATGGATATAAAGTGCATAATATCTGAGTTTACATATCCCGAAACAGCAATTTATGCATTTAGGCATTACTTTTTTTTGTCTCTAATGAACTCAAATGTAATGATATCCATACATTTATACATAATATGCCCGATCAATAAAAAAACATTTTTGGCTATTTTTTGTCTGTCCATGTTTACTCTCAACAAAATACAGTTCCTAAGTAAACAAAAGTTTACCTAAATTTGTGGCCAAACAATCTTAACAAGAAAGAAATAATTTCTGTTAAAGTTATTTTTAAGTCATTAAGACATATTATTTTTTATCAAAATAAATATATCAATACTTTTTATTTATTTTTACGTTCAGTTGCAATTTAGCTTATTTTTATTATTTGGAAGATAAAGTATGTTGGAAAATACATACGAACCTTGTAACATTTTTGAAATTAGATAAATCTCCAACACACTGCGTTTATATTACAAATCATCCTCATAAATTAATACTTAAACGAATATACAACTTTTTAACCTAATAGGACATAATGCGTACACAATAAATTTAGTTTAATGCGGCCATTATCTACAGTCAGAAATATCTGAATTTCATATGATCAGTCATATGATTCCATACGATGGTTCCTGATTAGTCTAGTGATTGTGAGTTGGACACGTCCAGAACTTTCTTCTCTTTTACAGTGAATAAATGTTTACAGCAGGCTGGAATAGAGACGACAAACAGAGATTCTGACTCAAAGGGAATCTACCAGTGAGTAGTGCAAAGCAGAGGAGCTAATTAGTGGGATAGTGGAGTGATTTTGTGTTCGAAATCAAACTGCATATAATATATTACTCCAATGCATCTCAAATGTATAAAATATACACACATGATTAAGATTAAAGTTTATATTTTAACTTTATTAAAATTTACAGCTATTTTACCAAAACTGGTAAATATTTTTTGTTATACTCTGTAAGTTTTAGTCCCACAATTACAAATGTATTAAATATTTATTAAAAAAAGTTTTGCCTAACTAACTGAATATTTGATGCTTGAATAAAGTTAAAAATTTTTTCTAAACATTCCTTAGAGGGGAATACCTTATAGGACCTCCTATACCTTACCCTGCTATACCCTCCTATGCCTGATAGGTTTATACTTTATAGGTATAGGAGGGTTTGAGAGGTAGTTTAACTAACAAACACATCCCCTTGTACAGTGTGAATATAATACTTTTTAAAATTTTAATTATATCGGAAGAACAATAAATAAGTATCCTTAAAATAGTACAATAAATAAAAAGCTTAACAAATTGTACAATAAATAGCTTAACAAATAGTATAATAAATAAATAGTTTAACAAATATTACAATAAATAGTTTAACAAATAGTACAATAAATAAATAGATTAACGAATAGTACAATAAATAAATAGCTTAACTAATAGTATAATAAAAAATAGTTTAACAAATAGTCCAATAAACAAATAGATTAACAAATAGTACAATAAATAAATAACTAATAGTATAATAAATGAATAGTTTAACAAACAGTGTAAATATTAAAAAGATAACGCATAGTATAATAAATAAATAGCTTAAAAATAGTATAATAGATAAATAACTTAACAATTTATAAGTGTTGTTTGGTAGATACTTTTATTTTTCTCAATTATGACTTAAGTGAGACAAATCAAATTACTGACTTTCCAGGTAAGGCAAGTTTAATTACATATATTTCAAAAGAAAAAAATAAATTAAATATAGTGCTATCATATGTTAAGGTTTAAATTGTAAAAAACAAAAAAAATTGAAAAAATCATTCATATGTCTCCAAAAAGTAAAGAAAAAGTTAAGATATTTAAGTGTGGTCTCACTGCGAAACACCGTCCGCTAAAGGGTTAAGTTTTCTTCCCACAATTACAAATATATTAAATATTTATTTTAAAAAGTTTTGCCTAACTAACTGAATATTTAATGATTGAATAAAGTTAATCACTTTGCAAATATTAATAACACAAAGAGATCATATAACTGTACTCATGAAACTACATATGTTTCTTTCTCTTTCAAATGTATTATAACACATAGATCTAAATTTCATTTTTTTCATTCTATTAACAGTGTATAGTTTAGTGAATACTTTATTTAATATTCTATATGTTGGAAGTATGTTTTATTTTTATTTTAAAAACTGATTAACATCTAAGTGTTATGTTTATTCAATTTATAAAGGAATATTCATAAATGCTTTGGTTTAATTTTTTTTTACAATCCTTTGGTTTTATAGCACATGTAAACAATGTCAAACACATATGATATAACGACTTTATAGCAATGTAAACACTGGTGGACCTGGATTCACGTAACTATATCTTAAAATCTTTAATAAAGAGTGATACTCTTCCTCTATTGGAATTTTTGGAACCAGACGACCAATTTCTCAAATGTTTGATCAAGTGGTGGGATGTTTTACTGTTTTTTAACTTCAAGTGTTCGAGATCTACCTTTACATTTATTTCTTGTATTGAATTCTCATTAATCAATAATTTCCTCAAAAAAGACCACTTGTAGATATTCTCTACATTACTAAAAATGGTCACATGATACACAGTTATTTATAATCAAACCTCTGTTGTAATATATAGTATTGCTGGGAGTTTACAGATTCATGGAATAATATACTTTTAGACAAAAAGTAAAACATATTTTTTAAATTTGTAATTAAAAATAAACAATAATAAAAATTCATATTAGTAAAAGGAATTAATTCTTGTCTAAAATACGAATACAATTTACAAAACAGAGTGTACTACAATAGAAAATCTAACAGACACGGTATATCAACTCATCTCAACTAGAAAGCTTCTTAGCACAGATCTACTTTGAATGATTCTCTGAATGAGACTGAAATGAGCTTAAAGAGTCTTGCATGTATTTTATTAAACCAAAATCTTTCTCAATATAGAAATTTATAGAAGTAACCAAACGAACAATAGTGTAACCTACTTGGCAGCGACTTTGGTGAAATATTTTTCTCTAAAAATTAGTGCGCTAAAGACTTCACCAATCTTTCCCTAATTTGGATAGATATTAAGTCCTAAAGATCTTCAAAAGGATTTTTCGCACAGTTTTCACTATTATAATCGTTTATTTACTCGGATCGCTTATGCTTTAACTTATGCATCCCTCTGCTTTAACCTGCTGTGTACTTGGTAGGAGTATCAAATACTTAATTAACTGAATTATGAAGGTACCTATCACAAATTTATTTAACTAACTAGTTAATTGGTCAAAACCATCATTTTACAAGTAAAGAATGAATTATTTTATATTAAGGGGACATAGTTCCTTTCAAGCTTCAGTATAACAGCCTACTTTTGATTCTGTACAAAATAAAATATTTTGTTTTATGTAGTATAACTTTCCCCGATAAAGGTTTTAATTATATAAAAATCAATTACAACTGTTAAAAAAACAATACATTTTTTAAAGTATCAGACATGAATACTAAATGATAAAGTAGAACTCTACTTAATAGTAAAATTATTTTCAGAATTTGGAAATTAGAGCTAATTTATTATAGTAAAAATACGCCAATTATTGTTTTTATTATGTAAATATCAATTACATTAATACAATAAATTTATTTTTATAGACTAATAAACGCAAATTTAAAAATATTTCATTTTCTTATCATTTTGCAGTTTATTTTTTGTTAAACAAACAACACAACTTAAACAAACAGTTTAGGTTTTAAAATGTTACATACATTTTGGTTTTTAGGATTGAAACAGTTAATTTGCTTCAATTTAATTCATATATTTACAGGGTGTTTCAGAATGACCAGTATATTTTAAAAATCAATAAAATCTAAACGAACAGTGATAGACATTCACGGTTTATTGCAATATGTTTGAGACAATAGTAAATTTTCAGGCAAACAAACTTTAAAATTAGTTACAATATTCCACAAAAGATGGCGCTGCAGTCTGAAAAAATCTAAACTACGATATTTGTCTGTGGGGGCTCTTAAAACACCAGATACACCGCCACTATCCAGAGACAATTGAATAACTGGAAAGTACATCTGTTATGCATGTGAAGGCATTCAGCCTGAGACGTTTACACGGGTTTCTGATAATTTCGTTCTGAGAATAGTCATATTATTGCAGCGCATGATGGATATCTAGAAACTATCGTAGTTTAGATTTTTCAGACTGCAGCGTCATCTGTTGTGGAACATTGTAACTAATTTTGAAAGTTTTTTCTGAATATTTAAATTGCCCCAAGTATATTGCAATAAACTGTGTATTTCTATCACTGTCCGTTTGGTTTTTATTGATTTTTCAACTATACTGGTCATTTTTTAAACACCCTGTATATTTTAATATAAATATTTTAAAAGTTATCTGTCTGGTAAGTAAATTGAACATTTTTCAATTAACGTTTATTCTCTCCTATTCAGGAAATATGGTTACATATGGAATAACATCTACGTCATATGGCCTCCAAGGCTTTGCTGCCACGGGTTCAGTCCGAAATTTTCCATGACCACTCTGCAAACATATGGATGATTTTTGTTTATGCAGAATCGAATTACCACCTTCAATGCTTGCTGGCTTGCTGGCATACACCTTAGACTTCAAATAACCCCAAAAAAGAAATTTAATGTGGTTAAATTTCAGAGGCCGATTCTTATCACCGAAACGAGAGTTCACGGTCAGGAAATCTCGTGTAGTAATTGAATTAGTGTGCTAGTAAAGCCGTGGACACCTTTCGCCTATGTATTATTCTATACATAACCCTATCCTGCGTACTTTACGATTCAATGAACAAATAACAATTAAAAATGTGTTTTTCATTTAGTTCAAATCTTGCGTTTATTTTAGGGCAACCTTTATCATTTTTGAAAAATGAGATAACAGAAGAAATCGTTACTCTGCAAATGTAAATCATAAACAAAATCGTTCTACATATTCGATGTGCATAGGACATAGAAACGTCCTAAGAGCAAATTTATTCATAGAGATTGTAAATGCATGACTGTAATTGCTTTTTATTCTCAATTAAAATAGTTTACTAAGCCGGCACTTAATGTATAACTTCAATTTCAAAAGATTATAAACGCACGTGCCATCAGGGGAATAAAAACATACAGACTTTGGTACCGAGAGAAAGTTATCTATCAATTATATCATCGTCCCAATATAGTTTACTACAGCTTTTAATTAACCTGAAACACATCATGGAATAAAAATAATGCCATTTGAATTTTTATGTTTTATTTTAGTTGTAAAAATAAACAACAGTAAAATCAAACCCGTAATTTGATTGTCATTTTAAGAAGTGGGATATAATTATTTACATTACTTATAATTTTTTGAATTTAGAAATCTGAAAAGTGAATAGTAAGGATATTTCCCCAAAACGCCAGTAATATCATAGTATAAGTATTACATTTTCCCAGATGCAAGGATTAGAGGCATAGTGAACCATGTTAGATATTGTTATAAACACAGCCTTAAAGGTATTTCCACTTTCAAACGTATAGCAAAGGGTTATAGAACATGAGAGGAGTCCGAATTTCAGAGATTGGTGAAATGAGTAATTTAAATGGGATCCTGTATATGAGAGTGAGCAATTTCTGACATGAATATTTAGTGACTCTGCTGCCAGATGTTTGTGTAATACAATACATTTTCCTATGTATGACAATATATGTTTGCTTAAACAAGCTAGTGATTTGTTTATACAGACGCACATCTCTCAGTGGTTCGTTTTGAAAAGTTATAAGTCAATGAGTCGATGGATTTGTAAAATTACCAATCTTGTTACCTTACCTTTATTTTTTATATACTAAGATTTTTTTCCTATCTGTATGGAGATTTTAACGTTTTCATATATAGATTTTCTCAAACAGGCATATAAATATCTCAGAAGTAATATAAACTGCCTAAAAGTCTATGCAATAAATTCTATGTCACTGGAAAGCATTCAATACTATTATTTTGCCACATAAGTTTTTTCGCCTTATTCAGTACGCATTGAACTTTTGATGTAAAACCTATAAATATAAAAAGGCACTGACACTATCAACAGACCTCTGATTTATTTATTTTTTAGAATACATCCTGATTTATTTTACATATTCGGTTTCTTCCTCCCGAATATGTTTCTAGATTTACTTGGTACAGTTCCAGATACTGTCAAAACCTTTCAACTACCCATATCTTCATGGCAATCACTTGTTTGCATTCTATAAATCTACCGCATGTCCCTACAGCTTCATATATCACATCTCCCTGTAGTTTATATTCATAGGTTATTTTTGTTAGGGTGTAGATGTACTGGAAGCCTAGGTGTAATTTTTTATGTACTTGTAAAGTAAAAAAATATATGCAAACATTAAGTTTTATAAAATATATAGTGTTCTGTAGATGTGTTAGATTTCAATACCTCAAACCTTTGGTACCTGAGACAATTTCTAAAACACCTTTATTGTCGATTAAAAATATGTTTAAAAATGTGTTAAAGTTTATTTTTAATTAATGTAATTAAATCTATGTTAAAACATCTTTATGGATTTCTTTAAGATATTCAACTCCTTAAAATTTTGTTTTATTTAATTATTTTAAAGTACTATAATGTTAGCTTTCCAAAACATTTTTTTTACTTGTCTTTACAATAAGTCTTTACTTGCCTTTAATATAAGATAGAAGTTATGTTAGTTTTTATTTTGCTTGATAAATTGGAATTTTAATTTAAAAATAAAAGGAAATTATACTACAAATATGTATTATGTAGATTTTCTATGTAAATGAATTATTAAGTGTGAATTTTGATTTTAATTGTGAAGTTTAGTGGAAAAATTCAATTTAATTCTAAATCATGATGCTGGAGATTTATATTTTATGTGCTAAGATATTTTTTTCCTTTCTGTATGGGGATTTTAACGTTTTTTTTTAAATAGAATTTATCTAACAGGCATATAAATATCTTAGAAGTAATATAAACCACCGAAAAGTCTATGCAATAATTCTATGTCACTGGAAAGCATTCGATACTATTATTTTGCCAGATAAGATTTTCGCCTTATTCAATAGGCATTGAACTTTTGATGTAAAACCTATAAATATAAAAAGGCACTGACACTATAAACAGACTGCTGATTTATTTATTTTTTAGAATACATCCTGATTTATTTTACATATTCGGTTTCTTCCTCCTGAATATGTTTCTAGATTTACTTGGTACAGATCCAGATGCTGTCAAGATCCTTTCAACTACCCATATCTTCATGGCAATCACTTGCTTCCATTCTATAAATCTACAGCATGTCCCTACAGATTCATATATCAAATCTGCTTGTCGTTTATATTCATAGGTTAATTTTGATAGCGTGTAGATGTACTGGAAGAATAGGTGTAATTTTTTATGTACTTGTAAAGTAAAAAAATATGCAAACATTAAGTTTTATAAAATATATAGTGTTCTGTACTTGTGTTAGATTTCAATACCTCAAACCTTCGGTACCTCAGACAATTTCTAAAACATCTTTATTGTCGATTAAAAATGTGTTAAATTTTATTTTTAATTAATGTAATTAAATCTATGTTAAAACATCTTCATGATTTATTTAAGATATTCAACTCCTTAAAAGTTTGTTTTATTTAATTATTTTAAAGTACTAAATTGTTAGCTTTTCAAAACAGTATTTTACTTGTCTTTACAGTATATAGGATAGATGCTATGTTAGTTTTTATTTTGCTTGATAAACTAGAAGTTGAATTTAAAAATAAAAGGAAATTATAATACAAATATGTATTATGTAGATTTTAAATGTAAATGAGTCATTAAGTGTGAGTCTTTATTTCCATTGCGAAGTTTAGTGGAAAAATTCAATTTAATTCTAAATTATTAAGCTGGAAATTTTTAAATATTTATAATAAGCAATTTTTAAAACGAATATTTTTTATTTCTTTTACTTTAAAGACTAAAATATTAGATTTTTTAAACAGTTTTTCATTTGTCTATGCAGAGTATGAAATAGGAGATATTTCAGTTTTCTTCTGTTTGATAAACTAGAATCTGCATTTAAAAATAACAGGAAAAAATAGCTTGTATGAATTTTATATGTAAATAATTCATTAAGTTCTTATTTTAAAACTGAACATATGTATTAAATTTTATGTATAAAATAAGACACCAACTTATAAAGCTGGAGATTTTTAAGGGGTTGAAATAAACAATGTTGTAAAATTTTTTTGCAACAAAAGTTTAAAATGCAGTTTCTGAGAAATTATGTTTTGATGTTATATTAATCAGAAAAAACGTAATGACTGGAAAAATTATTTTAATTATATGGTATTTACAAAGAGATACTTTGCATTAAAATGTGATTGTAATAAATTAATAGTTTGATTGAAGCAAAATTTAAAAAAACTACTGTTTATACAAACTAATATGTGGAATTAAGAAACATCAGCTGAACTCCTATTTACTCCTATTTCGAATACTCATAAACATTTTAAAATAACTCTTATATTATTTATCATATATCTCTTTTATTATATATTATATATCTTATATACAGCATTTCATTTGCGGGTGTCAGATGTGAATATGTAACTCAAAACAATTATTATTAGATTAATATATTTTGTTTCATAACTTCAGCTGTTTTAAAACTTACATATTTTTTTCAACAAATACATTATTTATAAAATACTGCATAGATATTTTTGTATTTTTTTCACACATGTTTACATGTGTGAAAATATCGGAGAATCAATTATTAGCATTTATTAGCATATTATTTTTGCTGTTTTTCAAAATATGATTCTGGTACACAGTCTGTTACCTTAATCTGTTTTGAGCTTTCATATAAACATATTTTCCTTTTAAAACTGTTAATAAAGTAGTTCTCTCTACTGAATTATTAATCTCGTTATCTTCGAATGAAAGTGTTTATTTTTCTCCCAAAATTTATAAACAAGGTCTGTTTATCAGTCATATTCCACATCATAAACTAAAGTTAAAATTTGTAACTACAAGATTAAAATTAAAAATACATATTTATTTTGATCGATATACATTCAGAATTTTAAATAGGGATGCATAATTGTGATTAAAATTTTCTTCGTGAAGAAAGATTTTCTTTGAAATATTAATTTAATATCTTTAATATGTTTTGAGTTTTAATTATGCAAGATGAAAGGAAAGAGTCTACACCCTAAGGGGGACTTCAATAATGAAGATATTCATTTATAACTAGAGCATCCTTCTAGCTTTCATAAAATTTAGCGATAATTCTAAGAAATTTCAAAATGAATTACTTTAGAAGTGATTTATTAATTCTCACATGAGTAACATATAAGGCCTTAGTTCGTTGTAAATTAAAAATTATTTTTTGTGGTATAAATTTTAATCATTTAAAAATAGGTTTATTTACAAGTGATAGACTGATACTTTCAGTAATATATGCTTCCAAATACTACCCTGGTATCTAAATTTCAATTCAGTGCAAATAATTACTTTTATCTTCATAAATCAGAAATTTACGTTATTACAAAACACTAAAATTGTTAATGAAACCTATAGACACCTCCATACACATATATGTATATGTGCGTCTACGCGTGTAATGTGTGATATAGAATCGCCAGAAATATATATTACACTATAATTATAATTTTTGATATGTTTGGTTACAATGCCATTACGTACATATATATGAATATATTTATATGAAATATTAGCAACACATTTTATTTCAGATGAGATACATGAAATCAATACAGCAGGTCAGAACATTTTGAACATCGTGCTCAAACACTTTTGATATAGGGATTTCTCAGGTAAGAGGACTACGAACAATCCCTAAGCCCAAATGATCACGGGATAAAAAAAATACCCATGTTTAAAGGGAAATCGTTTATTATTGGCTAAAGAAGTACAGACAAAGGCTGAATGAAGTCTACAGCGTGTCTGAAGGGAAAACGAGAATTACCGCGCAAACTCCAACTTCATTTATAAACAGAAGTTATAAATTAATATTGCATGTAAATAAGGCATTTCAATTATATATATACATATATATATATATATATATATATATATATATATATATATATATATATATATATATATATATATATATATATATATATATATATATATATATATATATATATATATATATATATATATTTATATATATATATATATATATATATATATATATATATATATATATATATATAATATATATATATATATATATATATATATATATATATATATATATATACATATATATATATATATATATATATATATATATATATATATATATATATATATATATATATATATATATATATATATATATATATATATATATATATATAAATTATTTTAGCACTGTTAAAAACAATACATTACTTAAAAATGAAACTACTTGTATGAAATATACTACTTGAATATAATCTTTTTTTTATTCTGTATGTCTCAATTACATTAACACGATACATTTATTTTTATAGCTTCATAATTGTAATTTCTTAATTAATATTAGTTAATTAAGTTAAAAATTAATGTTAAAGTACGTAAATAAGACATTTTAATATTATATATATATATATATATATATATATATATATATATATATATATATATATATAATATTTAGCACTGTTAAAAAACAATATATTACTTAAAATATGAATACCAAGTGAAAAAGTAGAAATCGACATAAAAGAAAAATAATTTTCAGAATTTGAATATTAGAAACTAATTTATTGTATGAAATATAAGTTAAATTATTTCTTTATTCTGTATGTCTCAGTTAGATTAACACAATACATTTATTTTTATAGCCTCCTAAATGTAATTTTAAAAAAATATGTCATTTCCATAACATTTTACAGATTTTTTTTTTGTCTGTTAAGTTTTCGAATGTCAGATACTTTTTGGTTTTAAGGATTGAAACATTTGGTTTACTTCAATTTAATGCATAAATTTAATTTCTAAAATAAATGTTTCAAAACTTATCTGAAGGGTAAGTAAATTTCACATTTGTTAAATAACGTATATTTTCTGCTATGCAAAAAATATTATAGTCGAAATTATATATATGTATATATATGTATATATATGTATATATATATATATATATATATATATATATATATATATATATATATATATATATATATATATATATATAATATATATATATATATATATATATATATATATATATATATATATATATATATATATATATATATATATATATATATATATATATATATATATATATATATATATATATATATATATATATATATATATATATATATATATATATATATATATATATATATATATATATATATATATATATATATATATATATATATATTAATATATATATATATATATATATATATATATATATATATATATATAATTTAAATGTAAGTGTTTTAATTTAAAGTTTAGAGATTTATTAATTTCTTTCAACTGCAATAATTCATATAGAAGTATATAAATTAATTTTAATGTTATGATGAGCCAATTATTTTTATCTTCAGATTAAATGAAACTTTTAATGATTTTTTACATAATTTTTTCTATATAATTTGTTTTTATGTATTATAAATTAAAAGGCATTATATATATATATATATATATATATATATATATATATATATGTGTGTGTATATATATATATATATATATATATATATATATATATATATATATATATATATATATATATATATATATATATATATATATATATATATATATATATATATATATATATATATATATATATATATATATATATATATATATAATATATATATATATATATATATATATATATATATATATATATATATATATATATATATATATATATTTATATATATATATATATATATATATATATATATATATATATATATATATATATATATATATATATATATATATATATATATATATATATATATATGTATGTATAAATATGTATATATATATATATTTGTGTATATATATAGTAAAAAACGTTCTTAAATTCCCATTGTTAGAAATATAATTAGAATCAGATTATGTTTATGGATGATTATCCAAATTCAAATTCCCTGGAACCCCTTGTTTTCTAAAGGTATATTTAAAAGCAATTAACAAATGAAAGATTAGAAAGAAAAAATCATTTTTTCTTGCCTGGTTCCAGTTCGTATGTTCCACACGTCTCACATTAAAACATTACGGTTGCTGCGGTTGCCGAATTTTACTACGAATAATTTAACTTTTTAAATTTTAAAGATAGATTATATACGTTCATTTTCGTTTGTCGATGGTATTACTTCGTGTTGAATAGAAATGTGTCATCATCAATCCAAAATCTTTTTCTTTCCGAGTCCTCCATTATTTTTGTTAACTTACTTTTAGCTGAAACAAGAAAAGTTTTATAAACAAATTCTATTAAGTATTTTGAAAATATTTTACATTGAAATGATATGATGACTAAAAATTGAAAATCTCTTAGTTCATATGTCTGTTATGGATCTTTATGAGTTAATAAAATTTATTTTCGCATCATTATTTTTAATGAAGTAAATACAAATGAATTAGATAAGTATGAATATCATTTATATAAATGTTCAAAAGAACAGTATTTACAATACTAAAGGAAGATTCTTCATAGTAATGATTTTCAACTTGTTACAGTTACAATAGCTCTAAAGGATAATAATATTTTGGGAAATATGCAGGATATAATTAAAATACATATCATATATTATGGGAGATAATTATTCCTAACTTTTATCACATTTCATTGATTTATCTCTATTGCTAGGAAAATCATTTATATTTTTCTACAATATATGTATTAACTAGCTAAACATTTCCTAATTTGCGTATAATTTTAGAGAACTTTACTTTAAGGTAATTTTATTAAAGTAATTAAGAGTGAAACTTGATTAAGTGGACTGACATAATGGAAAAATTTTAACTTTAAATTGTTTTTTTTTATATAACAAGTTGTTTTCTTCTAGTTTTTGAAGACTACTATTACATAATGTAAATTATTTTTGTTAAAAAATTTAATCTTTAGTAAAAGATTTTCTTTTTCTAAATATCATTTTATCTATCATTTATTAAGCTATACGTTTAGGTTATTATATATCGCTTATTAAGTTATTATTGATAAATCAGAGTATAGTAGCAAAAAGTTAATATTACTCTGCTATAAAATTGCAAGTTAGCCGTTTTAATTAAGTTTTTGTAGGTCCCAAAACAAATAAAACTGCTATCTAAACGTTAAGGATGAAAAAAAAGAAGAAAATTGGTTTGAAAAAGTTTATCCGAAAGGAAAAATATTATCTCTCAAATTCCTTACTACTAACTAGCTAAACAAAATAATAATCAGGGAGGACATATGAAATGTGAAAATCAAAACAGAGAAATAAAAGAAATCTTTGTTTTATTTCAGTTTTTTTCTGTTAAATTTAGGTCCAGGTAATAGGTTAGAAGACACTTTCTTGGTGTTTATAAAAATAGATAAAAATTATCACAATGCTAGTACTTTCACTTTTATATGAACTTCTATCCTCATGATAATAAAAAAAATTAGAACGTGTCCAGAAAAATTGAATAATTTCAAAATCTTATTGATAAATATCTTTATTAATTTACGTGTTTGGGTACCATTTACTATTTTTGTATTTAAGAAGCTAAAAGAAATATTTCTCTTGCAAGCTGTAATTTTCTAAAATACAAAATTAGTACAAGTATTATGAAAATACTTTGGCGTTAATAAATAAATCATTTTCTATTAATTTAATTCTTTATGACATACCAACTTTTGTAAATTTTTCCACATAATTTTGAGAAACATTTTTTACAGACAATGTTTCTGAAATTTAATAGTTTCATGTACCAAAAGTGTACCACAAACTCTTATAAAATGTATCAAATTATTTTTATATATTATTTAAAATAAAATAGATATAGAATAGGTAGAATATATATATATATATATATATATATATATATATATATATATATATATATATATATATATATATATATATATATATATATATATATATATATATATATATATATATATATATATATACATATATATATATATATATATATATATATACATATATATATATATATATATATATATATATATATATATATATATATATATATATATATTTATATATATATATATATATATATATATATATATATATATATATATATTATATATATATATATATATTATAATACAGGTACATTAAATAATTGCGTTATTACATCTTACATAAAACGTATTTGCTAAAAATCAATTTTCCTTTTACCAATAAAGACTTATTTTATGATGAGGAATAATTTATTTGTTAAAAGAAAAGGTCTGCCTTTGTCAATAAATGCTTCTACGATTTATTAAATTCCGGATGTTTAATTTTATTGACAATATATTTTGTTTATTTGATTTGGATGATTAGAATAACTGATGATATATGATAAAAATGATTTTAGATCTATTTATGTTTAATGGATCTTTAAAATTGTATCATGCATTTAAGACTTAAATATTTTATAGCTATAGTATATGATATTAATTAACTAGCATGTTACCAAAATATGAAATGTTTAATACATTTAAGAGCTATTTATAGAATTTTTTTTAATTCAATGCATATTTTTTATCTTTCCCTATAATTGACTTTTAAAGAGGTTTTAAAGTAGAAGAGGATAATGATAAAAAGTTAATTGCGTAACTCATTTGCTAAGTATCTGGGATTTACAAATTCCACGAAATGTTTAAAAATGTGCGTATCTCTGTAATTTTTTACATAATAAAACGCTACAGGATACACAATCCAGGAAATCTTAAAGTTATGAAATATTTACAAACATTATTACAAATATATATCATTATAATATATATTCTTACAAAACAAAATACAATAACAAAATTAAGTAAGTAACAATATATATTGTTACTAATTTGTTAGTGATCCTTGCATTAAACATGGGACTTTATGAGTATATCAGCAAATTGGCGAGATATCGGCTCGTTGGTGAGTTTTAGCAACTTATTTTTGTCTCCAAGTTCATCGCCAAGTGTCGCCATATGTTGCCAAATGTGGCGATACGTGACAACTTCCTGTTCCGGTTTCTGATCTAATCTGGAATGTTCGAGCACTTTCTTGGAGCCTGTATAAGGCAGGCTGAATCTCAAACGAGGAGAGTCGTTAAGTAGATTTCTCGGTGTACAGAGTACGCACGGTATGCTGTGTTTTACCGGTGCTTCCGTTTAGTTTTATGACAGTTACGTGAACCCACGGCATTCTGCTCGAGTTGGTTAGCGAGGATTTTGTAAGCTTGGTACAAGTGTGCAGTACCTTAACCTTGATGCCTTTCTCACAATGTATTTTCCAACTGACTGCCAATGAATAATTGTTTTCATGTTGTCTTACTAAAAAGTCCATTCAACCCCCCGAACAAAGTTTTAAAGTTCATAACAATATATATATATATATATATATATATATATATATATATATATATATATATATATATATATATATATATATATATATATATATATATATATATATATATATATTTAACAACACCATTATATAATCGCGTATTATTGATGAAACAGTTGATGAAACCACTTCAGAAAGAACTATTTTTTAAAGTGGAATATTAGGTGTATGCCAGATACTTAAAATCAACATTTGTATGACCTCAGAATCTCCCCTCGGAATAAGTATAAAACATTCACATTTAGTGTAAACAGATTAAATTGGTTTTGTGCAATTGATGTACTAAGGAACGTGGTTAAACGGTCAAAGAGTACGAATTGCATCACAAATACAGTGACAGAACATTTTAGAGAGAGGAAGAATCATTGGAATACTGTATTCTAGAAGACCTCAAGCAGAAAGTCTGGAATTATAAATGGTGGGTCAATGTTTGTAATCAAGATTGAAAAAGGTTTCAAACGGCAGGACATATTACCCAACGTCTAATGCCACTTCTAGTAAAGAGCGATATTAATAACGACTACATGACATCGAAAAGTTACTTGTAGTAAAAGTTCAGGTTCAACATTCATTAGTGACACATTAATACGAGGTTTGATTGAATGTTTATAGAAAACTCTTTAATATTAGCGTCTAACAGACCAACAATAGATTGCATTTCCCTCTACTTGTAAACACGCTAATCAAACTGGAGTGTGCGAAGTTTAATAAGGAGTCCCGGTTTAGGCTCAGAGCTTCTTTTGTCTAGGAATCTATATGGAGAGAACATAGAAATTGTTTTAAACCACAAAATATCATGAAAATATTTTCAATCAAGAGATATTAATCTTGGGTAGCCATTTTACTTATAGGGACACATACATCCACGCATCTTATACTAAAGTCTGTTAAACGTACAGACTCATTGTTTTCATGTTTCATTGTACCATTAATGATGGATTTTGTTTAATGGATGATAACACTCCTTCTCAACACAGGGGTTTGAAATAAATATAAACATTGAATTGAGGCATTAGACACCTACTCTTCCTGGTCTTAATCAAGTTGACATTTTAGGTAGTCGCTTCAGAAGCAACTTGCAGCCCTATCGTGTATACTAAGCCCCATTTCTAAAGACTCTCCACAATGCTTAGAATTCTTTGAGGCAATACATAATCTACAATATCTACAATATATTGTACAATAATATATAGTACATAATTAACAATAGTACAAAAAAAGACAAACGTTATGAAGCATATGAGGCTGTCGAATGTGACCATATACTTCATTTTATTGTAATACCACACCTTTTTAATTAATATTTTCTCTAAATTATATGTTGTGCATTTTATTCCAAGATTTTTTTAATAATATAGCTATTATTAAAAAATCTTGGAATAAAATGTTTATGGAATAATGTTCTTGGAATAAATGTTTATTTGAATATTTTCAATAACCAATATATTGAGTCCTTGTGTTCATTATTCATAACATTTTATGGTATAATCATATTCCTTTACCACACTTCCATTTGTTTCTATTTTGATTTCATTAGGTATTCTCATAAACACAAAAACATTTTTTGGATTCCAATGTATATATTTGTTTTTTTATAAGAAAGTAAATTAACCGTTTAAGATAGTTTTAAAAATTTTAATTTTTACTTTCAACGAAGAACGTTAATTTTTTTTTATAATATTGAAATCTTAATTTGTAGCAATATTTAATAATAATGCTTGATAATGACATATTTGCATTAAGAGTTTTCATCAAACTTCGATTGTTAAATTTAAAAAAAAATGTAATTTGTTACATTTTATAAACTTATTATACTATACTATCGATTGAAGAATATTTTACAGTACAGAGTTCCTCTGCTTAGTAAAGAATAAATCCTAAAACATTTTATAAAATAACTGTATTGTAAAAAAATGTTAAAATTTGATGAAACTCAAATATATGAATGCATGAAAGAAATGCTCTAATTTTTTTGTATTTTATATGAATATAAAAGATAGCTATAAGTTATGTTTTTATCTCATTTCTACATGAATAATATTTTTGTCTAGGCTTCCAGGTTTCTGAAACTATAGTTCATTGCACTTCTTGGATTTGGATTTCTAGAGAGATAGAATTCTTTATTATTTCGCTGACTGATATGATTCAAATATAGCAATTTTATGAAACAGTAGATTTAAGCTTATCTTGTTTATGGGGAATTACACCTAATCAAAATGTAATTACTTAAAATAAAGGAAGTTTTGATAATATTAATGTTAGCGTATTATGCAGGACTTATTTAAGTAGTAAATCACTTTGGTGAATATTTTATGCTACGCTGCATTGATTATTAATTTAACAGTACTCGTATAAAATGATTTATTAAACATAAATTATACAAATTATAAGTTATCATGCGTTCTTTTGATAATAATGAATTTTATTTCCTAGAAAATAGTAACAGTTTTAATACCTTTTACAGTTTAAATATTAATGATTGCATTATTTTATCTGAATAAACGAAATTTTTTCCAAGAAATAAAGAAACAATGAGTGAAAATTAATCTGGAGGAATATAATGCTAATATAATTTGTTACTAAATCGATTATTAGTTTTACCTAATAAGACTATAGTTGAGATTAGTACCTATCAGTTTCTGAAAAGTCAAACAGATTTTGAAGTATTTAATCTTATGGTAGATTGGAGACTATTTTAACGGTTAAAAGAAATATCACTTATATATGACGAAAATGTGGGAATGTCACGTCTTTGAATATCCTCTAGAAAAGATAGCCTTTCTTTTGGGAGTGTGCTTTCTGTATTAATTCTTTAGTAAGCTGTAATTATTAGCGAAATTATATACCTTGACATACTCAAACATCTTTTGTATATCATGTAGTTTATTTCATCTTTCCATGTTAGGGAAATAATAAACTCATTAGAAGCAAAAATTACTAATATAAGAATTAGGACCGAAGAAAAATTATGATTTGTTTCAGGTGTAATTAGCATTATTACTTCCTAAAATCAGGTTATTTCACAACTATGCGAAACTCCATTCTAATGTCATTCACATCATATGTGTATAATCTTGTTTTATGTCATAAATATTAGTCTGCAATACTAATCACTAGGATTAGTAGTTAGTACTTAATTACTAATCCTAGTTTTTAATTTAAGTTCTCCTTCTACGGAAAATGCTTAAATTTCTTTGGTTATGACTGGAATGCATCTTAAACAAAGCTGTTCTTTATTTCATGCAATAAGATGCACTTTCTTATATACAGTTCTTATATACACTGATAGCTAATCCATACGTAATTTTCTCTATTAACGAACAGTATTCTGACACATACAGAAAGGAAATTTTTCTTTGAAAAATATAATGTAAGGTAGAGTTTTCTAGAAACAGTTAAGATCCAATGTTAACCGCGATGAATCAAAAAGCACATATGTTTCAATCAGTTATAAAATAAATAAGAAAAAAATGGCTTTCTCATAATTATTAAGTTTTAAGAATATCGCAAGTTATGGTATGAGGCATACACATTTCTCAGTCAAATTCGACACAATTAAATATATACAGTATGTCCCAAAACGACCGCATGAACTCTGCACAGCTACATTACGAAAAACAAAGTATGACGTCCCTTCCGGTGTGAGAAAAACACTTTATTGAAAATATCAACAGCAATATATGCCTGAGCATACAACCTAACAGTTCGTAAAGCATTTCCATTACAACGGCCGTGTATTAGGTACATGTAGCAGTAGTCAGAACGGATTACATGACCACGATACTAAGACTTCAGATAACTGGAAGATGCAACTTTTTAAATATCAGTTCAACGGCGTCATACCATGGCGCGTGCGCATGCATGACGCGATATGCGCTGCGAACGTTTTAAACATTAACATCTGGAAAGATATGCATGTACTGTTGTTGATATGTCCAATAAAGTGTTTTTTTCTTGCACCAGCAGTGACGTCATACTTTGTTTTTCGCATTTTCTCGTAAGCAATGGATCGTACAGGAACGCTTCTTTGGGCAGTTTTTATGTACTCCCAGCAAGGAATCTAGCTATGCAGAATTTATGTGGTCGTTTTGGAACACACTGTATATATGCGATAAAAATGTTTAACGTTGATAAAAATTTAATACAATGAAAATATTCATGGTAAAAATATAGTAAATCAATTCGTGATTGTAAATTAAAATACAAATTAAACCATGGCAAAAAATATATACAAATTTATTACGAACACATGGTTAAACCTCGTATAACCCCAAATTTTAATAAAAGTTGAAATTTTCATGTTCTAAATTATTTAGTATCTAGCCATGCAGATGAAAATGAATTCTTCGTATTAGATATCATTGGTCTAATACAATATTGCAGTATGGGTTATTTAGCTGTGCTACACGATCAGCGATATCGGGTATTAAATTCGTAGTTAATTAACTTATAAATTATCTTTAAAAATAGCCTAAAATAATATATTTAAAATTTAAATCCAACTACAACTAAAAAAGTATTATATTTAACATTGCTTATGACATTAAAATATTAAAATAAACTAAAATGAAAAAGAAAAATAGCAATATCTTAACAGTGATATATTTGAGGATAAAAACAGTTCTCTGAGAACAGACTGTTAAGTTAAACACGCATTTACATTTAAAAATTTACAGCAGTATAAATTTTAGTCAACATTTGAATAAATTTATGCGATTTCCTAAACTTCTTTTGGAATTCCGTATACGGACCTGTTTTAATAAAATGAAAGTAATACTGAATAGAAAAATTTCTTTTCCCTCGTTATTTAATATGCAATTAATGTCATCCATTTTAAATGTATGTGACATAAGGCAAAATAATAATTCTCTCGGCTATTCAAGTATCTTCAAGAAGATTTTAGTTTAATTTCTAACTTTAGTTCTAAAATGCTTACTTTCATTTAACTACTTAACAATTGACATCAAAGATTCCCATTAACTCTGTTTGTTAAAATATTCCTTATATTCATTACTAAAGCTACTTAAAATTTATTTATCTCACAAAATTGAAATCTAGTTTTAAGTTCCTTGATTTTTATCAATAAAATTTATGATCTTCTATTCCATTACTTTCTCACGTTTTTCATTTTTAGAGTTACATTACTCAGCAAATTTTAAGAGGATATAATTTTAAGATGTCATAGTTAATATAATAGTTTATTTTGATATGATAAAAAATAAAATCTTTAGAAAAGTATTAAAATGAAATTGTTATACAATTATAATGCAGTCAAAAAGTAATTTCTATAAATCTAAACAGATAGATTCATATAGTTTCCAAACATATTCGCAGTGCATACATATATATATATATATATATATATATATACATAAATGTATACATACATATATATATATATATATATATATATATATATAATATATATATATACATATATATATATATATATACATATACATATATATATATATATACATATATATATACATATATATATACATGTATATATACATATACATATATATATATACATATATACATATATATATAAATATATATATATATATATACATATATATATACATATATATATATATATATATATATATACATATATATACATATATATATATATATATATATATATATATATATATATATATATATATATATATATATATATATATATATATATATATATATATAATATATATATACATATATATATATATATATATATATATATATATATATATATATATATATATATATATATATATATATATATATATATATATATATATATATATTATATATATGTATGTATGTATGTATGCAGGTAGACAATGAGGAATAGAGTTGCAGTTAGGCCACACTGTAGAGAAGCACAATTTTGAGAACAACTTAAATTTTAAGTGAGGAGCTGCTAAGACGACATCTTTACTAGTCAAAGGAAAATAAGAGAATGACACGGAAAACACTTTGATCTCACCAAAGTGTACCTCAGAGCGAGAGAGATAAAATTTTCCCAAGGGACAAGAAACATAGTTAGCTAATTTCACTGTTAAATCAGGGGAAAACAGAGCCATTTGCCCACAACAGCTGGAAAACTTGTTGAAAGGACATAAAATTTATATCTATTGCACAGAAAGCTTTGAGAAATATGTTGGAAGATTTTTAAGTCGAGGTTTGGTTGGGTTTGAAGTGCTACGGTCTACTTTTTTGCAACACGAATGCTAATGAGACCGGGACCTAAAGCTTAAAGCCGATACCGAACGGCTACGAACATCCATGCCACTGTGGAATTCGAACCCCCGAACTCCGGTACCGAAGGACAGCACCCTAACAAATCGGCCATCGTTCGGCTTTTGCAGGAATGTCCTTTGATTGAGACATTTTATGGCTGGAAAATAAGATTTTAAGGAATTAAAAGGGAAGAGAAAAAGTTTTTAAAGTTACATTAAAGTGAACATGGAACATGGTTTTACATGGAAAAAATGGTTTTATGTCAAATGTACATTCAATCAAAGTAAAGCTCTTACAATTTTGCTTTTTTCTGTATAATTAGATGTTGTAAATGTAATGAAACATGAAAAAATACATTATTAACTTGGTGTGAAATATTTACTTTTCACATCTAAAACTGAGAATTGAGTAGATTGTGCTTTATTTTACATTATTTTTCTCACATCTAAATAAATAAGTAATACGATGTTTAAATATAATATAAAGCTTAAAGTCCATAGCTTAAAAATGATTAATTATTGTTTTACTTATTATTTACATACAAATGTGTACGTTGTATCATTTGTAAAATCACAAATTGAATAGAAATATCTTAATGACGAGTTTTATCATGACTCTAGGTCCAGACATATATAATTTTCGAAAAAAGTAATCAAGATAGAAACAAATATTAAAAATACATTAAATGTACATTGTATTACCAGTCGTGATTTCGAAAGAAGTCTATGTAATAGAAATGTATGAAAGAAATTTCACCAGACAGTTATAAAAGCGTCATATAATTTGTTTAGGTTTTAGTGATAAAGAATCTAATGAAAGGGATTTGTTACTTTGAAATTCCTTCTTATTACATTTATTTTTTAATGCCGATTTATGTTGATATAATCATTGATTTTGTGAAATATTGCTTGAAGGAAAGACAGAATGTCAAATATTTCAAACAATAATGAGCTGTAAAGAATGTATTTCATTTTGAGAATAATAATCTATTAATCATTTGACATGCCACAGTAAATAGAAATTTTACCATTTTTTTAGTTTTTTAATATTTAGTTTTATGTACTAGATTTAATACTTGCGTCGTAAAGAAAGCGTAATTATTTCGATGTATTTCAAGTTTATTTCAATATCATTAGTTGAGATTTCAAAAATCGCATAGAATAAATTACATTTGAAGTTAGGAAACATCACTGCTTTGAACAACATTTGCAAAAACTGTTAAACATATACAATTTTATATATATATTTGGAAGAGATTTCTTGTGGCGCGTTTGAATAGTTAAATTTTAAAAATGGTAGCATATGTAATATTTAACTTGGATTTAAACAGTAATAAACGTTTTATTTTAGATATTTCTTGATTATTATATTTTCATTTTTTCTCACAGAACTGTATAAATGATAAATAATACAATATGTAAAATATAATTTCTTTAAAATATTAAACGAAAAAGATATTTAAATGTAATAAAACATACTTGGTAAATATGGTATTAATACTTAAATTCATTTGGGGGGGTTAATAAAAAATGTTACCTTAGGTGTCTATTTTTGGTAAAGTTTAGAACTGTTTGATTTAAAGTAAAAAAAAAACACGCTTAAGGATTCATTAAATTTAGGTATTTTATCACATAGTTATAAATTTGCACACTATCTCTAAGATTTTTATAACCATGTAAAAAAATGCTTAAAATTTAATTTTGGAATCAAAATATTTTTTGTTCAGTGAAAAATAACAGAAACTGAAAACACTGAAAATCCTATTACTCTAGTAAATAATATTAAAAAACCATAAATAAAGAATGTAAACAAAAATAGATGGCATGTTAAGCATTAAGTGCCAATATAATTATTAAAAATACGAATAACGTTGAATCCCTGCCTCTTCTGAGAAGCCAAATGAAAAAAGGAACAAAATGGAAACGTTTTCGGTGGCTTACATATGCGAATATTTATGCCAAAATTAAATGTTTATTTTTAGAAAAAATAAATAATCTGGATTCACATGGTCAATACATCTAGAGCGAGTATCATCATCTAGCTGTGTGACAAATTGAAGTTAATCAGAGTAATATTTCTGATTTGTAAATATTTTTTAATTATATACACAGCGCATCTATAAATAAACTTCCTTGCTTTAAAACTGTCCAAACAATTGTTCAGAAAGTCATAAAATGCTGTGAAGGACATAATGAAAGGATGAAAACTTGTTTATAAGAATATAAAACGTTCAAAATTTCGCTACCAGAAAACCTTTTTGGATGAATCGCACATTTAACTAACATTTACTCCAGTTAAAAAATAAGACATGTAAAAATAGACATGTTTGCAATAAGACATGTTCAACATCACGGGTATCACATTCAGATAAAAGTCGCATGGTTTGAGGTCTGCAGACTGAGATAACCACACATTAGAAAAGTGGCGGATATCAACACATTCTTTTTAAAGTTATTTTTTTACTTTCTTAACAGGAAGACTAATGTATGGAAGAGCTCCATCTTAGCTTTTGAATTTGGTGACATTTGTAACATCTAGATAGTCTCGATAAACCGATAACTACACGTGGTAATATAAACATCATTTTGCTGCTTGTTTTCCTCATTTACCCACAACACCGTAGTCATTTGTAGGGTATGTTATTTACAAGATCAAATGGTAGTTGAAAATGATGGCCCTCATGTGGAACATGTCTTGTTGTAATACAATTTATTTAGAAAAATGTTGGCTGTATATGTAACTTATCAAAAACGCCCAGTGGTGGTGAAATTTAGAGCTATATTTTTTTTTTCTTAAACAGATTTTCATTTGTTCGTTATTTTCTGCACAACATTTCAAAACTTTACGAGCAATAGATTAGACTGTGGAGAGCTTTAAATTAGTGAATTGTAATTGAGGACATTCTCTCTTTCTTTCTCTCTCTCTGTATATATATATATATATATATATATATATATATATATATATATATATATATATATATATATATATATATATATATATATATATATATATATATATATATATTATATATATATATATATATATATATATATATATATATATGTATATATATATATATATATATGTATATATATATATATATATATATATATATATATATATATATATATATATATATATATATATATATATATATATATATATATATATATATATATATATATATATATATATATATATATATATATATATATATATATATATATATATATTTATATATATATATATATATATATATATATATATATATATATATATATATATATAAAGATAGATATGCAAAATGAACATTTCATAAAAAAATGAATAAAATCATATAAAATCAATAAATTTTCAAAAGAAAAAAAAATCATTCTTTAAAATACCTTCCCTCGGGTTCTATACAATGATTAAATTGTTTAACCAACACACATTGTAAAAGTAAGTAGAAAAGTCTTTCCGGGAAGCTGCCTCAAAGAAATCTCTATATCAAAGCACTAATGTCAGAATCTGCATCACAATTTTACTGAATAGCTTTGGATAAATTTTAAGCATGTAGTTTTCAATCCCTACATTGATGAATCCTGATTTGAATTTGTTGTTTAGTCACACGATGAGGGAAAACAACTGGAGCCAAAAATGAAGAAAAGGTAAATTGAGTAGAAAATGAAATGTTGAGGATTTCCAAATGTCATTTGATGTTATTCATTTTCTCACATCAAATTTGTAAATCTTATTGTTAAATTGTAAAGGCAGTGTTAACATTTCTATGATTTACAGAGCTTTGTTTCGGTTAGTTATAGGATACTGCTCTGTCAAATCAGATTCTCAAAAAGGTCATTTGATGTTATTCATTTCCTCAGATTAAATTTGTAAATCTTATTGTAAAATTGTAAAGGCAGTGTTAACATTTCTATAACTCACAGAGCTTTGTTTCGGTTAGTTATAGGATACTGCTCTGCATTCAAACATCTTCTTTTCAAATCAATATGTCACCTGAAAATCTTAGATTCTCAAAAACTTTTATATTTGTAAGATTCTTTAAGTAATTTAACTCAAGCTTTTTATCCAAATGATAGCAAAATTTTTATGAAACAATTCATTTAGTTTTTAACTACTAATCAATCATCTCCATTTCTGCAGGGCAAATAAGAACAGTTCTTTAAACAACCAAGAAACTACAAAAATAAAATCGTATTCTTTCTTTAAAATATTTATCAATGTCCATATAACATTTTTAAACACTGTATGTACCTTTAAATCTTAATTTTGATGTGTTTCAATTACGTAAAAAATAACTTTCAGTTTATATATAAGTTTATATATATATATATATATATATATATATATATATATATATATATATATATATATATATATATATATATATATATATATATATATATATATATATATATATATATATATATATATATATATATATATATATATATATATATATATATATATATATATATATATATATATATATATATATATATATATATATATATATATATATATATATATATATATTTATATATATATATATATATTTATATTTATATATATATATATGTATATATATATATATACATATATGTGTATATATATATATACATGTATGTATATATATATATATATATATATATATATATATATATATATATATATATATATATATATATATATATATATATATATATATATATATATATATATATATATATATGTATATATGTATATATATATAAAGATTCCTAGGTGTTTAAATGTCAATTTTTTATAAATATAATAACTTACTTTTCGACAATTCATATAAAACTTATGTAAAATCATCACATTCTTATAGTATTTAACGAACACAAAAGACGTGATAATTGTCCCTGTATGAAGCATACAGTAGACTTTTTATGACTCTATATTTACGAAGTAAATACTACAGGGTTGTTCATTTATGAATTTCAAAAGCAATAAAATCTTTAATCTTGCTCACTAATCAGTTTGCCTTCTTTTATGAATGAGGTAATTCAGGAATAAAATATCACACGTAAGCGTTAATATGAACAAACGTTGTAGTTTTTCTTTGTAGTGCTTGCTCTATTAGATGACAACTTATATTTCTTTACTGAAAACGATCGACAGTCTTAAAGCACAAATGATAGTCTGGATAGAGATTTATATTATGTGTATGAACCGTGTGTATTGAGTAAGTAAAAGATTCGTCTTTGGTGTAGAGGTGTCCCGAAGGTATATAAAATCATTGTTCATTTTTGGTGCGGTTCACAGGGTGATATGTTCCGTCTACTCTTACTAATTTCCGTCTAGCATGACCTTTTTTCAAGTTACGCGTCTTTGCAAAAATGATAATACTTAGTTTATTTTCATTATTCTAAAAACGACTAAAACTTATTTTTAAAGTGCACTCTTTCTGAGTTGCATAACCTATTTTCAAAGACATGGCTTGCTTCTTCGATGCAGAGTTGCCCCTTTTTAAGACCTAGTAACCATTTTTGTCTTTTATTTTCTGCCTTTTTTAAAGTCTAGATTGAAGCCTAGAAGATATATCCACAACCGGCCATCTGTCACCGATGAACCACAATATAATCTTCTTCTATCTTTCAGCATTTAAAAACATTCCTAGTCGGTAACTACCGAAGATGGCCTTTCGACAATTATGTCACGTTGGTTACAACCCCAGAGGTCAGTCACCTACAACAACGGACTGAAATACTTATGGTATGAAAAGTGTGATAAGTTTATAACGTTGAGAAGTAGTATATTTCTGTGCATTTTCCAATAAATATTTCTAAGTAAATATGTTCTATTTTTTACGGGTCTTAAAAACCTTACTATCTGAATAACCTCGTATTATACAAATTATTTCATTATCTGAAAATAGAAATGCTTTTTAACCAATTATTTCGATTATTATTTAAGAATTGTACGTAAGTGAAATAAAAGTAAAAAAATGAAATACAAAAATTAAAAATTTATATGTCTATATTTTTTTAAATCTTAATGTTTTAGAGTTTACCAAAAAATATTGTAACATATAATATTTTATTTAATTATTCATATAGCTATTAAGTAAAAATAGTTATAAATTATTTCCCGTAACTTTGTATAAAATTTTCACATAATTAATTACATATACAATATCTTTTATCCCTTTTACGTCAAAAGTATATTGGTAAAACTTTATGTGTAAAATTTTTACATTCTATGATAAGTTTTGAACATATTTATTAAGGGTTCCAATAATTATTTTCCCGATCTTACCATCATTTTGATTAAGTTACTTCTTAATTTTTAACATTTTTCTGCTACAGTTTGTACTTTTATTTTCTTTAGTGATGATAGAATATAATATCTATAACTTAAGTAACATAATGCATAAAAACGTTTTTTTAATCTAAGATTTGTAATTCATATTATAGGTGAAAAATGCATAGTTTGTTTAGTTTTTTCGTGACGCTTTTACTTGGGATTACTTTTAATTTTTTATTACCGAAATTATGTAAATTCTTTTCTCAGATTCTGTACTTATTTCTATATTAAAATAATTTTTGATTAATATACAAAATGTTTTCTCTATATTTTATTTCAACAAAACTCATTAAGAATGCTTGTAGTGAACTGCAAATCAGTCAGTTGTTTTTAGTTTATGCAAAATAAAACTGAATAAATATATGTTAGCATAATTAGAAACTGCACGCGATCTCTGAAAACTTGCACGAAGATTATTTTAATTTTTAAAAATATGATGCTTTAAATTGCTGACGTATTTTGAAATATTTAGATAGTTATTTTTGTACAGGTATAAGGACTCGTCTTTTTCATATTGTAATAACTTCTATTTCCCTGCTATTCTTTATACAAAATTAAAATTTCAACGTAGGTCCCTGTTAAGATGCAAAGAGATGTCAAATCCTCCTTGTTAAAGTGATGTCTAGTTTCAGCGATAGTTAAGGGGATGTATCACATTTAAGCAAGTTTAATTGGGAGATATTTTCTTACTTTTCATCTTATTATGTCATGTTTAATTATCATCGTATATAAATGCTATTTTCAGCAGTTGTTCTCTTATGTCTTTTTTAGTTATCATCGTATATAAATGGTAGTTTCAGCAGTTGTTCTCTTATCATTGCTTTTTTAATTATCCTCTTAAATAAATACTATTTTCAGATGTTTTCTATTTTTATTTAATTACTTTTACCGCATTTATTTCATTTCTAAAATATAAATACTTTGTATATAAAGTTAAAAGTGAGAACTCAATTTTTTTTTAAATTTGTCAATTTTTTTAAATTTTCTGTCACATTGTGTGCAGACTTACAGTAACACAAAATGAGTTTCATTACCAATTTTTTCTTTTTTGTAAACAAAAATTATTGGGTATAATTCTGCACATATTTAAATTTTTAAAATGTATGAAAATTATTACATACACGGATAGAATTTTCAAGAAAAAAAGCTAAAATAACGTTTGAAATTTCTATTTCAAATACTATAAAATCAATAAAAGTCAATAATCCACAACAAAAACAGTAGTTAGAAATGAACTGTAGGTCTATAATTTATTTACTTTGAAAATTTGAAATCAATATATTCCATAGTTTTCTATTTGAAGTTGAAAAAAAAACATATTTAGTTAAATGTATTTAAAGTTTATAAATTCTTTTAAAAATATGAAATTAAATGAAAAGATTGCATAGTTTTACAAGTATAAAAACTTGTAAAACTATGCAATCTTTCCATTTAAGGGAATATTTCAATGTATTTTATTTTAAATGATTCAAAAATATCCATTGATTTAAAAAATATATAAATTTAAGAAAAATCGCATTTTTTAAATTTTAATCTTGAAAGAAGAATTTCCATTTTAGCAGTTAGTTTAAAACATTTGTATTATATGAAGCATTAAATTGATCATCGGTAGCTCAGTCGGCAAAGTCAGAGGTCTCTTAACTGAAAGGTTGCGGGTTTGCAATCATTCCGTCAACAAAAAGAGCCGGCCTAAGATCCCACGTGTTAGCTACAGGTGACTGGGGCACGTAAAATATGTTCGTGGTCACAATGTGGTGGTAATGTTACTCACGTCCATAGCATACCTTAAGCTACACGAGTTCCTCGGGCGCTGCTAAATGGATAACAGGTTCGCAGCCTTGTTAAGGCATTAGGATAACGTCTGTAATCTCCCTGTGCATTGGTTAAAAAAAACGCTTTAAATATGATTATTTTATATATATATATATATATATATATATATATATATATATATATATATATATATATATATATATATATATATATATATATATATATATATATATATATATATATATATATATATATATATATATATATATATATATATATATATATATATATATATATATATATATATTTTAATGAAAAATCTTTAAAAGCACATTGCTTACAATTTTCTTTTACAAGTAGCTGTTTCATGTCCAGCTGTCAATCTGTGTAATTAAGGCTGTATATTTAAAAATTCAAATCCGTTTTTACATGATATTTCACTGAAAATATAAGCAAGTTCAAAAGGAAACGAAACAATCCATGTTTAATAAAATAATCATAAAAGTAATAACAAATTGATTTAAATTAAATTTTTATCATGGATTTAAAAAATAAAATCTAAAGAATTAAAAATTATATTCTCCAATTAATGAATGTGTGTGGAAGATTTGATAAATCTATGGTAAACCGTATGGATTATTATAAAATACTCATAAACGAACACTTTCTTTTATATAAATATAATATATCAAAAGTTATTGTCCCTGAAGCTAATAAAAGTCTTCCAAATTTAGTTGTCTTTTTAAATTTTGATTTTCCCAACCACCCACATTAAACAGGTGTATCGATGATCTTGCCTTTCTTCCTCACTTCTCAAACTAAATATCTAAATTAATAATTTTTGAGCTGCATTTTTACTCCTTTTTAAGAAACAAATATCAACTCTCTTCTCAGGAAGAACGAAGATCATTATAATCACTAATTGCAGTTATACGCACATTTTTACCCACGTTTTAATTACAGGCTTTTTCAAGCTCTCTGTCATAGAAATTTCAACACCCGATTTATTCCCTTTCTCAAGATGGCATTCTAACATATAAATAAATATATATTTGTTTATAGCCCTTGTAATAAATGTCTGTCAGTTCTCTGACATTGAAAGGAAAATAAAAGATATCTGAGCGAGTTTAAAACGGTAAAAACGAAAAGAAAATTGACTTACCTGAAAAACACATTATAAGTGATATCATGCGAGTTAAACTACATTAAATATTTAAATACTTTTATCACGTAATTAAAAAGAAACTTTGTCAGGTGGAAATAAATGGAGTCATCAATAGATTCATAATTTCTTCAACATAAAATCTGCACTTGGCTGTAATAAAGTAGCGATGTCTGTAATAAAGTAGCGATAAAAACATGTACTATAACTTAATGAGTGGTTCGTAAAGAAAATTTTTGCCGGTTATATATTTATACTGGTGTGCAAAACTTAAGCAACAGGTGGGTTTTTTTTGCCATAACTTCACGAGAAATCATCTGAGTGACATGGAATTCAGAAATGAGGGAGAGTATTATGTACGTAAAGGATGAAAAAAGCATCGTAAAAAGGAATACATTACATATGGTATGGAATCAAACAAAAACAAGCTTAATTCAACATATAGTATCGTGACTGAGGATTAACTATCCAAGAGGAAGAACAACAAGCAAATTTTCCTGAATATGCTATATGCAATCCCCTAACTTCAATGGTTTCTTCGCACCGTCTCCGCATACTCAAAACTACCTGGTCCAACAATTCTTGCGGTAGGCGTGTTCATTCCGCAATCAGCATCTGTTTGAGTTGTTGGGAGTACTCCGGATTATGTAAGCGTGCTGCAGTGCGTCTGACCAAAGCATCCCACACGTGTTCGATGACATTCAGGAGAGTACGCAGGCCAATGCACTCGAGTGATATCTTCACATTCCAGTAGCTCCTCAACAGCAAGAGTCCGATGCGGACGTGCATTGTCATTCATACAAATGAGGTCTGGGCCAATGCCACCTTGGAACAGACGCACATGGAGAAGGACTACCTCCTAACAATAGCGATTTCCGGTTACAGAACCTCTGTCGAAAACGTGGAGATCAGTTCGCCAGTTTAGCATAATGCCTCCCCAGACAAGAACTCCAGAATCACAGTAACGGTGTTTTTCGTTGATGTCACTAGGATAAAAGAGGATCCCGACCTCTGTCCAAATCAATACGCGTTGAGAATCGCTTCTGGTACTGAACCGACTCTCATCCGTCAAGTGGTCACGACTCCATTGATCAGTTGTCCAGTTTTGTGATTTCTGTACCACTGTAAACTGTGGCGTCGGTGGCCAACTTTTAACGGAAGGCAGCGTTCAGGACAGCGGCCAAATAGGCTCCCTTTGTGAAGGTGTCTGGTCACAGTAAACCACAACAATTGCCGCCCCGTTGCTGTACAGAGTTGTTGAGCAATGGCACTTGCTGACTGGTATCGGCCTCTTTTCGCCTGAAGGAAGATATATCGGACATTCTCTGAAGTTTTCGTCCTTGGGCGACCACCACCAACCTTTTTAGTAGCTATACCTGTGGTTTAGAATGCTCTCCAAGCCGGCGGAACTACACATTTGTTGATTCCGAACTCTGCAGTTACACTGGTAACAGTAAACCCCTCCTCCAATTATGATCATTCTTCCACGTTGGAAGCCGTCTAGGTGATTTCTTCTACCCATATTTCACGAACTCATTCACTGGCACTTTCATCGAATATGTTGAATTGCGTCTCCGCCCTTCCTGTAATTCTACTGTTGGGCTGAGTATGCTGATATCACTCGATTTGCGTACGTCACTTGTTTTGCCTCGCCTCTGACGTTTCGTTCCTGATATTTGCATACATATGACGTTTGTACTAATTTACGAATTCATTGTACTGATCTCTAAAGCTCCTTTTTCACAATTTCATACCTGTCTGCTAAATTTTTACATTGTTCATTAAGTTTACACACGATTGTATATAATAATTTATAAAAGGAAAATAATTTATCCTTGAACAATATACAATGTTTAACAAATGTTTTCGTTATTTTACGGTATTATACCTACCATAATTTGGCAAAATCTATACATTTTAAAAAAGACCTACCCACTTGATGACAAAGTTAATGTAATGACTTTTAATAAAACTTCAGACAGATTAAGAGCAAACACTATTGCACTTGACACAATTGGCATTCATCGATAACATACAAAATATAAAACTTCATGTAGAAATATACATTTTTTAAACAAGGATATGAGGAAAAAGCTTATTTTTAAAAAAATAAAATATTTACACTGCAAATATTTCACTTGGTTATAGCTTAAATTTTTAGAATAATTTTAGAACTATTTAGTATTTTTGGTCACATGCTATCGCTTTGAGTTTCTCTCCATCACCTTCAGCTTATAAGAATAGTTTATATGAATTTCAGATTGAGTAATTAATGAAAATCTATCGAACCTTATTCAAATTATTTTCTATTACGTAGAATTAGATTTATATTTATTCCCCACTCACATCTTTTTAATTCAAATAAACGCAACCTAAAAATTTATCACTGAACTAAGGTAGTTGAAATAAACTACTGTCTAGTCACGAACACTACCACAATATAATATATTCTAGACGTCCTTAATGACTTGAATAATAATTATTCCGTCCAGAATATTTTACCTTTATGCTTATTCTAACTATTTTATATCCTATATACCAGTCGTTATGGTTTTACAGAAACGTAACAAGAATGTTTAAATCTTAACGACCAGTATTATATGAAAGCAAACAGAATATTTACAGTACAATTTCTTGGAATTTAATTGCTTGCTAAATCTCATGCATAAAATCAATCATAGAACAAATTTCCATTGAAAGTATTCTGATAAGAAATATAAATTATTTTTTCTGGTCCGATAAAACTAGTTTATTTTTATTTGCTTTGATTTAAGCAATTGAATATATTTACTTACAAGGGTATATAATTTGTTAGTAATTAATCTCTTTTACAAAATAAATTCCATGTTTCTATAACAACGTCTCTGCACAATAATTGATAAAAAAAATTATGTTTATCCATATGTAAATTTAGTTTAACAAATATTTTCTTATATAAAATTTCGTTCTTATATATTGAACGTGGGTGGGGATAGATTTAAATAAAATGAAAATAATTTCATTAAAATTATCAATCCCAAAATTTAATCATATTTGTATACATTATATATTTTATATCAGGAGCTAAATTGTTTTCTCGTTCTAATATTTATAGCATTAATAAAATTTACCTAATGCATGAATTAATATTTTTCAAATTAAGATAACTTCAGTGTTTAACTCAATATGTATTGGAATATGATTTGAATTCAATAACACAAACGAAGTAATTTGAAATAAATTTCTTTATTCTATATGTTAAATTGTTTAAAACATACAATTTATTCTTAACTTAATTATATCTATATGTAAAATTGATTTAATAAATTTTAAAAAATATCTTATATATTGACCACGATGGAGATATATTTAAATAAAATGAAAATTCTTTCATTAAAAATGACAATCCCAAAATTTAATAATATTTGTATATATTATAGATTTTATACCAAGAGCTAAATTTTTTTCTCGTTCTAATATTTTTAGCATAAATAAAATCTACCTAATACATGAATTAATATTTTTCAAATTAAGATAACTTCAGTGTTTAACCCAGCATGTATTTGAATATGATTTGAATTCAATAACACAAATGAAGTAATTTGAAATAAATTTATTTATTCTATATGTTAAATTGTTTAAAAAATATTATTTATTTTTTACTTAATTTTATCTATATGTAAAATTGATTTAACAAATTACAAAAAATATCATATATTGACCGTGATGGAGACATATTTAAATAAAATGAAAATTCTTTCATTAAAAATGACAATCCCAAAATTTAATAATATTTGTATACATTATAGCTTTTATATCAGGAGCTAAATTGTTTTCTCGTTCTAATATTTATAGCATAAATAAAATCTACCTAATACATGAATTAATATTTTTCAAATTAAGATAACTTCAGTGTTTAACCCAGCATGTATTTGAATATGATTTGAATTCAATAACACAAATGAAGTAATTTGAAATAAATTTATTTATTCTATATGTTAAATTGTTTAAAAAATATTATTTATTTTTTACTTAATTTTATCTATATGTAAAATTGATTTAACAAATTACAAAAAAGGTTTTATATATTGACCGTGATGGAGATATATTTAAATAAAATGAAAATCAATTCATTAAACTTATCAATCCCAAAATTTAATAATATTTGTATACATTATAAATATCAGGAGCTAAATTGTTTTCTCGTTCTAATATTTATAGCATAAATAAAATCTACCTAATACATGAATTAATATTTTTCAAATTAAGATAACTTCAGTGTTTAACCCAGCATGTATTTGAATATGATTTGAATTCAATAACACAAATGAAGTAATTTGAAATAAATTTATTTATTCTATATGTTAAATTGTTTAAAAAATATTATTTATTTTTTACTTAATTTTATCTATATGTAAAATTGATTTAACAAATTACAAAAAATATCATATATTGACCGTGATGGAGATATATTTAAATAAAATGAAAATTCTTTCATTAAAAATGACAATCCCAAAATTTAATAATATTTGTATACATTATAGCTTTTATATCAGGAGCTAAATTGTTTTCTCGTTCTAATATTTATAGCATAAATAAAATCTACCTAATACATGAATTAATATTTTTCAAATTAAGATAACTTCAGTGTTTAACCCAGCATGTATTTGAATATGATTTGAATTCAATAACACAAATGAAGTAATTTGAAATAAATTTATTTATTCTATATGTTAAATTGTTTAAAAAATATTATTTATTTTTTACTTAATTTTATCTATATGTAAAATTGATTTAACAAATTACAAAAAATATCATATATTGACCGTGATGGAGACATATTTAAATAAAATGAAAATTCTTTCATTAAAAATGACAATCCCAAAATTTAATAATATTTGTATACATTATAGCTTTTATATCAGGAGCTAAATTGTTTTCTCGTTCTAATATTTATAGCATAAATAAAATCTACCTAATACATGAATTAATATTTTTCAAATTAAGATAACTTCAGTGTTTAACCCAGCATGTATTTGAATATGATTTGAATTCAATAACACAAATGAAGTAATTTGAAATAAATTTATTTATTCTATATGTCAAATTGTTTAAAAAATATTATTTATTTTTTACTTAATTTTATCTATATGTAAAATTGATTTAACAAATTACAAAAAAGGTTTTATATATTGACCGTGATGGAGATATATTTAAATAAAATGAAAATCAATACATTAAACTTATCAATCCCAAAATTTAATAATATTTGTATACATTATAAATCAAGAACTAAATTGTTTCCTCATTCTAATATTTACTAGCATAAATAAAATCTACCTAATACATGAATTCATATTTTTCAATTGAAGATAATTTCAATGTTTAACCTAGTATTTATTTGAAATATGTTCTTCTGGATGAAAGGTATAGAAATATAAATATTTTTTTAATATGAAATTTAATAACAGGAACCCAGTAATTTGAAATAAATTTATTTATTCTATATGTTAAATTGTTTAAAAATTATTATTTATTTTTCACTCATCTTTATCTATATGTAAATTTGGTTTAACAAATTCAAATTTTTTCTTAGATATTGACTGTGGTTGGAGACATATTTATAGAACAAATAAAATATCTAAACATTTATTTTTTACTTAAATTATAGTTATCATTATAAATAGTTTTACTATTACTATCTTCAACCTGAAAAAAAAACATTATATAACAACACAGTGAAATTATGATTATTACATCTAAAAACACTTCATTAAAAAAGTAAAAAATAAAAATAAAAAATCCTATGAACCCCTAAATAGAAATATTTTTGTGTAGTCCAGTTGAAAGATAAAAATTAAACAACATTAAATTAAAAAATATTATATAATTATCTAGATGCACAATAGATTCCATGAGAAAAGAACTCAAACTGATGATGTGAAATTGGAAATAAAGAATAAAAAGAAATATTGTCATCTAGTTCTAAAGGAGAATTGAAAGAAATCAAGAATTCATTTTCTATTTTACTACAAACTTAAAAGGAAACTAATTGGAATTCGATGAATGATATTACTATAGTTAAGATATCTCATATATTTTCTAATTATTGTTAGACAACATATGGAATTTCTAACAATATTCTTATAAAACTTAAGTACTGACAATTGAGTAAATCAGATTTGTTTAAATTACTTAAAAGTCAATATAAATCATTTAATCTAGAATGTAGCAATAAGGGAAAAGCACACTAGCACAAGGAAAATAGTAAGGCTGACGAATATATTACACCTTCTAGAACAATAAGCTATATCAGTGCCAGCATAGTTTCTAGAGCCGACTAATCGAAGGGACAGAACATGGAGGACTTACATACGTGAAAAACCAGTAGTTGAAGTGTTTTCCAAGACTGACATTCGTAGAATTTTATTCACTGCTTTGAAATATGTGTACTTCCACTATTCAGATGTATTGTTATATTGTGTATATTGAATTGGAATAATTTGCATAATATCAAAAATTCTCCTTCACTGGATACCAGCACACTTAAGTTACATAGATTCATATTTCCACTTGTCTTTTTCTGTAAATTCTCTTTTTTATGTTTTGTTTTATTGTTTTTGTCAGTAAATGCATTCATTTGCCCGACATACACACATATTATATATATATATTGTTATATCTGGTTAAAATGGCGTAGTCGAGGTTGAACTTTTAATATAATAATACATTTTTAAATAATGGATACGTATCTTAAATCACCTAAGTGTTTGAATTGGAAATGCAGCCGAAGAATGCAGAAAGTTTAAACAGAATTTCGAAACATTTCTAAAAGCAGGAATTCATACTAAAAAACCAGATGAAGTGAAAGTGGCGATTTTTCTAAGTTGTGTCCGTGAAGCCGTAGATTTCTTTTATACGTTTCAACTAACTGCCGATCAAAAGAATAATTTAGCAGCAGTTTTATGCGAATCCGAGAAGAAATGCGCAGTTATATGCAACATATGTATATATATATATATATATATATATATATATATATATATATTGCTACATTATTGTTCCTAAGTTCTTCAAAATTCTTTCAATTCAAATCCTATTTTTATTCATCTTAACTTTGCATTTTTGTAGCCACTCAAATAATCAAGACCATTATTCTTTGAAATTGCATTCCTATAATACTTCTCAAAACTAAAGCCTGAATTACTAATTGCTTAGTGTGGCCTTCTTAATCCCTTTATATATCATATGTCAGTTCACCCAGGGAAATCTGAGTATAATTGTTACACTTAAACCGTTCTGTGCAAACTCTTTCTCATGAGACGCTATCCACGTTCATTTCCCCTTCTCTAGACGACATTTTCACAAATCAAGAAATGCACGATTGTGGCTTGCATGTGTCAAATGTGTTCATCTATTTCCGGATTCCCAACTGAAAACAAATAATTCTTGTTAAGTTTTTACACTTGTCCTGTGTTCCAGTGATAACCTTCCATGACATGACTGAGATAAAGTTACCTTATCAAGCAAGTCCAAACAACTAAAGTAATATTAGCTATTTCTAAGTTTGATCGTTGACTAATATTTTTTTCCAATTACGTATTTCTGTGTGTATATATATTCTTCAACTTAATAGGTTTATCTCATGTATATTTATGACTTTTGAGTTCAGTCACTTTGCGATTTGAACATTATACGCAGGCTTTATTCCCAAAGTATTTACCTTGAATCGCAATCTGTAAAATTTAAATATTACGAAAATTCTGTACATAAACCTGTACCAAACAAAAATTCTGTACATAACTTTTCATTTATTAAATATTTACGAGAAATCACTTTTTCACAGATGAATGAAATTGTTCATTAGCCTTATAAAAAGATATAATCAACCGAATAAGTAGAAAGTGAATTCTTCAGTGGAAATTCTCTGTAAAATCTTAGATATGTTTATTGTTTCTGCTATTTATATCCAATATTTTATAAATGTGTTTTAACATTAATTCAGTAAGTAAATAATGTACTTAAAAGAAACAAGCAAATGATTTACAAAACAATTATATTGTTAGCGACTCACTGTGAGATATTCTAAAAATATGAATTATAAAGTTTATAAAATGTGTGATCTTTACTTAATTTAATCTGTATGGGAGTTTAGTTTATTCAAATGTAGGATGTTCTATTTTGTGGGATTTGACATTTGTATATGTCAGAGAATATGAATAGACTGTAATTACCTGAAACATTAATTTGTATACGAGATTAAGTTTAATTTACCACGTCTTTATTAAAGGGTAAAACGAACAGGCACAAATAGCCTGAAATTGCTTCTATGGTTTAAGTGGTATTAATCTATCTTTTGTAAAGGATTGGATATAAACTAGTAGGGATTATTTTAAAATGTAATAAATTATTTCAGTGGTTACGAATAAATTTTATACTTTAATAAAGTTTGGAACAAAATTCAGAGTCTGATATGCATTAATCCAATTTGTTTTGAAGCAGCTAATTAACTTATATGCATTAAGCTGTTATAACTGGTAATTGATAAAATCCTATGTATTGTAGATTTCCTTGCAGGGCTCCCTTAAAAACAAAATTAATAAATCCTCTCAGCTAGGGTAAATAATTCATTATGTTTCTTGATTATGTTTTATGTCTCAG
>CM063508.1:157727894-157740394 GCA_032207245.1 Pardosa pseudoannulata
ATTTGGTTGTAGCACATATAGAGGTTAATAATTTTCTAATATCCCCATACGGTCTGTTCATAAAAAATATTTGTAAAGACGATGGTAGGTCACATTGTAATGAATACGATGAGAGACCGATGAGGACCGATGATAGGATGAGGTCCGAACTATGACCGATTGGTTAGGGTGCTGGCCTTCGGTACCGGAGTTCGTGGGTTCATATCCCACTGTGGCATTTATGTTTGTAGCAGTTCGGATTCGGCTTTAAGCTGTATATCCCGTATTCATTAGCCCTCGTTTTGGAAAAAGTAGACGATAGCACTCCAAACCAAACCAAACCGAGGAGAGGTGGGTTGAGTTCTGCAAATTACATGGCAAGATGAATTGCTGTGAAAGCAAATAAAAACGTTGTTATTTTCTTGTTATTAAGCAAAACGTAAACAAATGTAATAAATGCTTATAGTTAATAACAAACATATTCAAAACAGAAATGCAGACCCTTAATTCTATAATCCACCAATACATACAAGCATACTCTTTATAAGTTTTGGTACATTGGAACTTGTTTAAACATGTGTCAACATATTTTTATATCCTTAAGGATATGATAGTTTACCTTTAAACCTTCAAAATTTTGAATTGTCAATTTTTCCATTTTAAAAATCATTAGACATTTCTAAACCTTTTTAAAACAAACTCCATTGATATATTAGAATTAGAACTAAGCAATCTTATCTGAAAAAAGTACTATAAGAACTGTAAATGCCTTCTACTTTTACTTTGTGTTTCTTTAACTTACGAACACTCTAAATCAGTGATTCTCAACCTTTTTTAATCTACAGACCATCTAAAGGGATGAAATGTGTTCAACGCTCCCAATGACACCAAAGCGTGTTCAATACCCCATTTTGTAAAAATCCAATAATTTAAAGTGAAGGGTAGCAGAAGTACTCAATTATAAGAGGCAAAATGTTTAAGCAATTAATTTAAGAAATTTATTTAGTATTTTAAAATTAAGTTTGATAGACAAACCCTGCTCACTTCGCCGCCCTACTGCCCGAAATATGTTCACAGCCGGGGTGGTATCTCCCCCTTGGAGAACCACTGTTCTAGATTAAATTTTCTGCTAAGCAGATAGCTGCAAATAGCGTTGAACTTGAGTGCGTCTGACAGACTGCATCTGTATTATTCTTTATAATAGATGGCGATTTGTAGTTCCCCCGCTGTGACGTCACTACGCCACGACTTAGCCAATAAAAATTAAAACAGCAGCAGGTGTTGATCACACAGACAATGACACCTGTAAGAAGGCCTCCCTATCGAACAGCGCCAGTACTTTCGCCATTCAACCTTCGATTGCGCCTTCTTCCGATGTAACTTCAGATTGAAACAAAAGCCAGAATCATAATGTGTGAGATAAACCCTGCTGCGTGACATTGCACTATGTATTACATTATCAATAAATGAAATTATATTTTTAATACTGATTTATAGGGGATTACTCTGGATGTTGCGAGTCACGTCGAACGTTCGTTGTGACGTCGTTTCGACGTCAGCTTGATCATTTGCTCACATAATGTCCGCAAGCTGACATCAAAATGACGTCACAACGGAGGTTCGAAATGAACCGCAACATCCAGAGTAAGGGCCTGTAAATTATCTGTAATAGCCAAAATCTTCCCTATGAGGAAAGTTTTTGTCTATTACAGATTGTCATTTAGTTTTGTCTATTACAAAAAATTGCCTTTCTTCAATTTTTTTCAAAAATTTCTTTTCTTTTTAATGCAAAAAAGTTTAAATAGATTTTTCATGAAGTTCAAATGCGTTTAGGTGATATCTGTACATAAAAACCAGTAACAGACATAAATTACCTTGTTTCACTTATTTAAAAATATTTTTGCGTTCGAAAAAATTTACCATGTATAGATATAAATGACTAAAGTTTGTAATTTTCACAATTAAATTATTATGCATTAGTAGTAATCGAATATCGTTTTGTGCAAATTTTCATCCGCTGCGGGGCTATGCTCGCTTAAATTCGAAGAAGTTTTCACAATGATTGATACTTTTCAACTCTATCAGCGAAGTCCAAAGGTTGCGTCGAGCATTTTGTACTTGAGATTCTGCCGTTACTAACTCAAGAAAGTTTGTCTGTAAACTGCATTAATATTTTGGCATTACATAACGACTACGCAGAAGTTTTTTGCCATAGTATTTTAAAAGTAAGATAATTTACTTTTTATTAATGTAATAATTTTTATTAATTAAATTAATTTTTAAGTGAAAAATGCTATCACACCTCGATAAAAACAACGAAAGTCGCTATCATAATTAGATACTATGTATTAATAGTATTAGTAGTATAGGGCTTTGTACTTGACAACTGCAAAAATGCAAATTTTTTTTCCACTGCGAGACCATGCTTGCCTACTTTCGAGGAAGCTTTCACAATGATTGATACTTCACAGCTGTAAGTCCAAAGGTTGAGTCTTACTTTCTGTACTTCACACGCGGCTTTTACCCAACTCAAAATAGTTGGTGTCTTTCAATTATACTTACATTTTAGGTTTGTTATTTGGTATTTAAACCTAATAACGCAGCAGTTTTTTGACCTAGTATTTTAAAAAATAAAATAATTTAGGATGTCACAAGTATAGAAATTTGAAGGTTTTAAAACTTTCAATATGCAGGTTTGAAGGTAAGGGCAAACAGCCATTCATTCTGGGTACATTAACTAGGAATTTGGCTTCTTTCAAAACTTAGATAAGAATAATTTAAGTGCAATTGTTGCAGAAACATAATTATTTAGCTTAAGTTACCCACCGAAAGATTTTCCCAATATTGAATTACTTTGAAAATAGTATATATCTAACTTTAATTGGAAAGAATAAGTTTAAACCTATATTAGATTTTATTGGACATACAACATGAAAATATATATATGCATGAGTGTATATATAACACACACACACGTTTTTAATGTATATTTATACAGGGCATATTCATTTATAAATATCGTACATAACTCTATTGAATTAAAAATTCCCTTCTAGTTATAAAAATATAGCTTGCACGTTTACTGCAATATAAAAAATTGGAGTTACGACTAAGTTTACTTTACTTTACTTTTGTATTAATGTTAGTTATACTAATATTGTTTAAAACTCTAAAACTGTAGTAAAACTTTGGCATTTACTAGAAACTTGATTAACTTGTATTGACTAGTATTTACATGAACTTAACTGTTGCATCCCTTTCTTTAACAGATTTATATTCTGACTGCTGGCTTCGAAAGATTTAAGAAAAATGTCGCATTTCGAACAAAACATTTTCGATTAGAAAATTCTCTCCGGTTTAATATTTTGTTTCAAGCTAATGAATTAGTCGTTATAATAATCAGGAATAAAACATAAATTCATTTGAAAATTTAAAATTGCTCAATTCTTAGTATAATAAATTATACTTAAAGGAAAATCTCAAACCAAGTATTATCAAGATAAGGAGTTATTGAGTTAATGAATAATGAGACGTGATTGCTCATAAAATATAAAATTTATTTGAAAATTTAAATTTCCTACATTATTTTTCAAATGGTGAAACAAATCTGTAAGAAGCTGTCAGGTTTGACTGGTGAATAAAAATATTAGGTTAGCAAGTAATTACTACCTATTCTCTTTGGCATACTATACGCATAAAAGTGATACAAAATTATATTCAAAATTCTTAAATTTAAAATGCTCGTTTTCGGCTTAGTAATTTATTTTAGATGAGGAACTAACAATAATTTTTTTTTCTATCCTATATTTTCTCTAACTTTCTATATGCCCGAAAACGAGTAGGGGTGCTCATCGATTTAGGTAAATGATTTTATTAAAATTTCTGTCAAACTTGATACATTCATGCATTGAAATTGAAAAAGTAGAAATAGTGATATCTATAAATATACTGATCAGAGTTTAGAATTCTTACTACCCAATATTTGGATTCATTTTTCTATTGCAAAGTTTTATGAGCTATGATATTCGTAGGTACGTATAGAATTCCTTAACAGAATTCGTTGATATGTCGCTTGAGAATCAATAACTAATTTATTCCCTGCCCTCTAACCTTTATAATTAATAAAATGAAGAACAAAATTTAAAATTAATAAAATGAAGAACAAAAAATTAAACTTACCTTTTTAGGATTCGAAAGAATTAAATATAACGTACAAATAAAGCAGTAGAAAGTTTCCAAAAAACGTCAACATTAAATTAAGTTAAATGCTCTAATGATTAGAAGAGAAATCTAATGTATATAGTTCTATAGTTTTATTTTGTTTGAATTTTCTAATTGTAGTGCTTCATATGTGAAATTGTTATAATTAAATTTTTATCCCTTTTTAGCCTTAATCGTGTAAGATTTTGGCAACCAGTTTTAGAATTTCACAATTTTCGGTGGTATTCGAGACTTAAAATATGCTAGACACGGACGGGTCAGTACTATCAAAACTATTTCGTAGAGTAGATGTATCGTAATTAAAAATAAGTTTCTTTGGTTTCGTACACTAAGAATACAACAATCGCAACAGGCAATGAATTTTACTTCAAGTTTTGAATGAAATGCGGCATTTTATACTACACAAGCAATTTTTGGGATGTTTTGTGGCTGCCAGTACAGGAACAGGTGCATCAAGTGAAATAGAAGAAAGTGTCATGTCGTTTAAGCAACTAAACAGACTACGAGGAAATTTTTCAACCAATATGTAAACAGGAAATGTGTGATTTTTAATGCCACAATTAATGCTTTAGCAGACCATCAAAGAAAGCAACCCTGGATATTTGAATGTCAAACTCTGGATTTCAAACTTGATTTTAAACTGTCATCCATATGGTGAAATATACTGGGGAGTCGTAAGAATGTAAACACCTCGTACAAAGGTAAGAAAATTTTGTGTAATTTGCAGACCTTGCTTTACAAGTATTCTTTTTTTTATGGGCTTTTTTCTAATATAGTGAATTGAGAATTAAAATAGAAACTCTTGTAATTCCAGAACTCTGGGGTAGTAGATTGAAAACGCCGTTAAATGATTTAAAAATTCGAATTTTTATATTAAAATAGTAGTTTATTTAAAACTTACAAAATTCTACTTATTCGCATTGCTTTCTACAAGAAACTTAAGCCTGTAAAAGTAACTCGAGGCATTTTTAAGAGAAAATATTCGTAGATAAAACCTGATATTTCCAATTATCAAATTTCCCGAATCTAATCAAAAACTTAGTAAAATGATTTCTAAAGGAATGAGATAAAATGTAAAGTTTTTAATATAGTGAAGATGACAGTTGAACTCAAGGCGTTAATTTTTAAATTTTGATATATTTAGCCTGATTTACGTCTTTGATTCGGCATGATGTAGCCTTTGTAATAATGGATTTGTATAAGAGAAAATATTTTTCGTATTTTGTATCTATTTCAGTTTTTAATTGTGTACAAAAAGGCCAGACGGCTTCTCGTCTGGCCTTTTTGCCACTCACTGCCCTGACAAGTGAAATATAAAGTCTGAAGTCTGTTATGAAATTGTTTTTGGAATGTATTTAATAACACCTATTTAGAATTTTAAATATATACTGTTAGATAAATTTTAAGTAACAAATGCTAGACAATTTTCTTTTATATACAGATATATAGTTAAAAGATTAGCAGTTGAGACTTGGCGTATTCAATAGTTCTAAACAATTTTTATAGGTGGTTTTGGTGACAAAAAGGACTTTTGGGTTCAAAGATAGTGGAGAGTCGGTGAGATTTTTACGAGTATTTCATCAGATTCCTTGGATGGAAATTAAACATTGAGCTGCAACAGCAGTATGTATCGACCAAGACAGCATTCATTTTCATCATAATCACTAGACATACCCTTTAAGAAGTTAAGGTACAGAATTTTTTTTAATTGTTTTGGCTATAAAATATTTTTGCTAGCTGCATCTAAATCTCAATTAATCAATCTCAATCAATATCTTATCTCAAATTCCTTATTTAGTAATCAATAATTCTAAACAATTTTTATAGGTGGTTTAGGTAACAAAGGACATATTTGGGCATAGTGAAACACCTCTGTATAGTCGATGTATGTTTTGAGAACTTCATCATATTCCTTATAAAGATGTATGATAATAAAAGCTGGGCTGTAACTGCAATACGTATGAACCAAGACAGCATACATTGTCATCATAATCTATGAACAGAAACTGAATGACAATAGAAAGTAAGGAACAGTATTTTTAACAAGTTTTGTTTTAAAGTATTTTTAAGCTGCATCTAAATCTGCATTAATAGGTTTATGATAATGCACTTTATGTATTTAATCTAATGTTTTTTGTTACAATCACTTCTGTAAAATATTTGTAAAATTTGTTATTTATGAATTTTCTTTAATTGGAATTGGAACTGATTGTCTAGCAAAAAGTGAAATGAGCTAGTTGCATCGCTAATTTTACTAGTGGATTGATATTAGCGATTAATATTGTTGTTTAAAAGTGTAAAATAGTTGTAAAACTTTCACAATTACTAGATAATATTGAACTAGTGGCATGAATGTAATTTTTGCAATTCTTTCTTTCAGATTAAAGTATTCCCTGGTGGTTTTGGACTCCTTAAAAAAATCAAAGCTAAAAATGTCGCATTTCAAACAAAACTTGAGCTTATTTAAAAAATTCTCATTATTCTTTATTTTTCTCATAATACCATTAAGCTAATGAAAAATAAAACGATAAAAATATTCAGGAATTTGATAATATATTATTTTGGAATAAAACGTAAAATTAAAGTGAATTTAAAATTGCTCGAAATTGAGCATAACTCCTTGCCTGTTTCGCACGTATACCATACGGGCTTAAGTATCGTGCCTATCATATTATGCGTTACTGGCAATTTGATTCCTTTGTCGTTCTTACTGTTATATTTTAATGTGAAATAAGTCCTATAGATGTTCATAGGATATTCAATTTTCGAAGTGTATTATCTTAGGGCTTTGAAAGCATAGGCTTTCTGATAGGTTTTGCATTACTACGCGAGTTTTGATATTTCAGTTTTTGGCTTGACTTTGCCTTGTTTTAGGGATACTATCCTAGAATGTCAAAAAAAAAACTAAGACCCGTAAACCAGTGCGATGTGTGATCACTGAAAAAAATGACAGCGGCAAAATAATTCGAAAATACTAGGAAGTTTTGTTCCAGACTGACGTTGAACTAAATGTGATTTTTTAAAAAACAGGTTAAGTAAATGTACTTGTAGTACTTCAACTCGAAAATAATTGCGTAGAAATTGTAATCCAAAATATTTATATTTTTATATGCTCAACTGTAAATGTAACTTCCCTGTTTGGCGTACATGAGTGAGAAAAATCAACCTCCATGGAAAGTATTTCCTATAAAAATTTTGTTATACATCATTAAAATAATTAGAAATATTACTTTCAAAAACATTTTTCAGCTTATATAAAATGAATAAAAGTATGATAAAAAATGACATTTTATTAATCAAAATCAGGAAAAATGGAAAATAAAGGCGTTAAATTTCAAGAAAATACATTCTCTGAGCAAGGAGTTATCAGGTTTGACCGGTTATAAGTGTTAAGTTAGTAGGTAATTGTGCATTCTCTCTGGCAAACGAGAAAAATTGTATTTTAAAGATTTTTCAAACTAAAATCTCAATCTTCTCGTTTTTGGTACGGGTATTAAACTATTTTTGATGGGGGGTAATAACAGTAAATTTATTTTCTCTATCCTGTATTTCCTCTAACTTTCTAAACACCCGAAAACGAGTAGCAAAATTTATAGATTTAGATAAATGACTTAATTTAAACTTCTGTCAAACCTGGTATATTCATGCAGAATTGAAGAATAAGGATGGTGGTATGTAAAGCTCTAAATACACTGAACTATTTTTAGATTACCTACTTCACAAAATTTTGATTTCTAACTATCCTATTACAGAGTTTTTGGCTGTAATATTCGTAGGTAGTTGTGAAAATTCCTTAACAGATTTCGTTGATGTGTTTGAGAATTTAAAATTTTATGATTTCTAAATATAATGAAATGAAGGAAAGATTTCAAATATGCAAAAATAAATTTTAATGCAACTTACAAATAAAATCGATACCTATAAACTCTTCACGTCAATTTTGGAAAACTTACTCTACAGATTAGAAGAGATAAATTTAGTTTGCCTGATTCTATTTTATTTCGGTTTAATTTTCATATTTCAATGCTCTCGTATTTAAACTTGTTAAATTATCATCCTTGGCTAAACAATAAGTTTTCTTACACCAGTTTTAGGATTTCATTATTTTAGGTGGTATTAGAAACTGGAAAAATGTCGGACACGAATGGTCTAGTACAATGAAAACTATTCAGCCAGTCACAATTTCGAATATTTCAGATAATTCATTCTAAAAAGTATTTTACATTATTGTATACTTAGTGTACAAAACCAATCGCAATAGGTAATGGATTTTAGCTCGTTTTAAACGAAATGCGACATTTTAAACTATTCTAGTTATTTTGAGGAAGCTTTTTTTTTTTAAGTATGTGAACAAGTGCCTCAAGCTGTATAGAGGAATGTGGAATGTCGTTTAAGTACTGAAAAAGACCTTGGCAAAGTTTTTCAACCAAAACATGAACACGAAGGATTGGATTTCTGATACCATTCTTGATGCTAAGGGCAGACCATAAAGATTTCTGAAGACATACCATGGATGTCCAAGAGGAATTTGTGTTCCACATAGTAGCCATAATATTGAACAACTCACAAGGATTATAATTCTGAAATACTGGGACATCGAAAGAATATGGATATCTCATGCAAAAGTAAGAAAATTTGATTTAAATTACAAATTTCGATGTACGTGAAATCTTCAACTCCAAACTGAAGAGCTATTCTTTTCTTCTGATATCATTAATTGAATTTCTAAAAACTAAAATAAAATATTTTGAAATTTTAAACCTCCGTAGTAGATTGCACATGACACTTAAGAATAAGGAATTGGAGTACTTTTATTTTCAATCTTTAGTTTAATTGTTTTAAAACATCTACTCTACCACATGTTATATACACATCTAATACATTATATGCTTGTATATCACGAAATACACAATAAGCGTTTATATATATAAACTTATATATATTCTATATTGTGTTTCATGTGTGATAAAGGTTTTAAGTGTTTGTATGTGTATAATCCTTTGCCTGTCCTGTACATCAAATATTAACTTGCAAATATTTATTTGTATTCACTTCTACAAGAAACTTAAACCTTCAAAGCAGTTAGTTTAAATGCACTAAAGTATCTATAGATAACCTGATATATCTAATTAGATTTAAATATTATGAATCTAATCAAAATTTCAGTTTAAAAATGGACTTGTAAAGGAATGGGTTGAAATCTAAAGTTTTAGGCATAATGAAAATGTTCTTTGAACGCGAGAAGCATGAATAGAATCGAAACCGAAATAAGATAAAACATTTTATAACGGTTGAAGTTCTTTCCTAAAAATATTTTAGCTACTCTTTGGTAGTAAGTTTATGCTTATATTATTGCTCTTCATTTATCTTAATTAAACTTTAGAAAGTAATACATGATTTCTTTAAAGTACTTAAAAATAACTCCTTGCCTATTTCCATATTTGAGAAAAACGGGTTAAAAATATTATCTTCCTTAATTTTGTTAATTACCCTCAAAATGTTATTGAATTGTAATTTAGGTTAAATAAATCCAAAATTAGCGCTTTTGCGTTACCCGAAATTAGGTCGAGCGTCACAGGCAAGGGGTATGTTTAAGATACATTTTGAACTTAACTATTTGTCTAGGGTTGTCAAACAACATTGCTAAGATAATTTGTAGTTTAAAATTTTATATTTTTCAATTGTTTTGACTGTTTTTCCGAATGTGCTTAATTTCTAGGTTTTCTAAGCCATTGAAGACAATTTTAGATCTAAAAGACCCCTGGAAATCTCGAGTATTAAACAGCATTCTAGTCTAGCCGTCATATGAAAAGACTAACTACAGCTCTTTACTTCAACTAGAAGTCAGTAAAGTCTTAAAAGGGCTGTTGGTAAAGCCACGGGAATGAGACAGACACCTGAGTACTAAGGGAAAAGGGTAACTTTTGAAAGACTTCTCAAATGGACCCTTGTGATTTGAAGCATAAACGAAATAAGTCATCAGGCATGTCCTACCATTTCTAGAAGTAAAAGATAGGAACTTGGAGGACTTTGGACTACCTGTTACTGTGCAATGTTTAAATGCTAATTTTTAAAGATTTACATTATAATCTGCCTACTGTGGTTTAAAACGTTGTTCAAATATGGTGTAATGTACATATTCTGTTTACCTTATTACCTCTCTACACTGTAGATGGGTATTTTGATTTTTCTTTTCATATTATACTGTTTTGTGTCCTGTGTCTTTATTTAACCAATGTACACGATTGGGCAGATTTGAATCTACACAAGTTAGATTTCATTTTTCCGAGCCAAAAGTAGAATTAAGCCTTTAGAAACTGATTACATTCGCCACAATGAGATGATTTTAAAATAGAATGAAGTTTGCAGGATAGTAATATTAGAGCATGGCCATGTTTCTCAATTAGATTAATATAGTAACTTACTTTAGTTTTTACTAGATTTAGTTTGGTATGTATAAGTTAATATACTTCGTAGCATGCTATTATAGCTTTTAGTATAGTATATATTTTAGATTTTCATTAGATTATTAGTTTTTCTTTCAAATCATTATAAAAGTTATGAAGACAAATGTGTTGAAACTCACAATAATGATAGCTTTTAAGAAGAATTTTTAACCATGTTACAAAATTATTAAATATAACACTCTTACATTTGAACTAAGGTAAAATATACTTTGACTATAACTGAAAAACAGTGGGAATACTAATATAGAACAGTATCATATATAGCACGAATGTAGTTTTAAAAAACTGCATGCAAAATCATGCTGTTTGTGGTGACTTGGTCAATATTCAACAAACCAAAAACATATAACAATTGTTTAAATCTACACAAACTGAGCAGCTTTCAAATAAAATGAAATAAAAAATGGCTTAATCAATCAAGCTTAAATACTTATGTAATCTAACACGCTTAATGAAACTGACATAATATTATAAAATTCTGAAATTTCTGGTTCATAAAACTGTTTTATTGTGAGCGAATACATTTAAAGACTGAAATAAGAATTTTGTTTGTATTTTATTTCTTGCTGATATCTAAGCAAACTTGTGCTTTGAATTGTATATACAAGCATGTAAATCGACGAAATAAACTGGTTATACCTCTTTGTCAGTATTAGTAAATTTATAGCAAATATTCTTAAAGTGATACATGTTTGGAGTTCTTTTTTTTTAGTATGAGTAGCATAATTATAATAACAATGAAATAAAATATTTCTGTTACATTTTCTTAACGTAAGCAAAGATGTGCAACAAGTATATATAGTAAAAGTGTAAATTGAAATTTTTGAACTTCTATGGCTTTATTATTTACACACTTGTAAGTAATGCTTACTCTTTGCGAAGTAGCTAGTTCAGTTTTATAATTGACTATAAATCATCAGGTACAACTGAAAAGCTACCATAGCCGTAATTGCGATAAATCAAAGTTTTGTGTGATTAAATTTGTTTACAGTACATACACTTTTTATTAATGGCTCCTTTCAATATTGTAATTTTTTTACGCGGGTTGTTTTAAAAATGTTCAGAGCTAAACTCCTTTTTTCATATTTGTTTCTGAAAAATCTAATTTTTTTTTTTGAATAATTATTCCTTAAGAAGGCGCACTACCTTTTTAAAATCTTCAAATATTAATTCTTTCAATTTTACGTCTTTCAAATGTCTAGACATTTTTGAATCATTTAAAATAAGTACAACCAAAAAAATCTCATTAGAGCTTGTAAACCTATAACAGTTACTGCTGTCACAATTAAAATTTTATTCAATTATTTGGCTACCACAATATGGCCAATTGTTCACCCCTCCAGTACTAGCACTGATGGTTACCTTGGACTATGGTTCACCGGTTGCATTCACACACTGGACCACTAAATGAACAGAGAACGTGAATGCGTCCATAGTCTACTGCGCACTTTGGTAGCGCATGCTGGCTGTTTTTGATCTTTGGAGAAAAACCGCTATCAATGTCATCCTTCGCCAAGACCATTTTATCGTCGACCTCGATAAGCCATTTCGCCCTCCACACAGTAGCTGTGGCTTGCAGTGGACCATAGTGTGCATAGGCCTTTAGATGATTGATTTGGGGATTGTTTTTCCTTCATCATTTTGATTATATTCTAATGTCAAATGAGGGAAAATAGCTTTTATAATTACAGCAAAAAAGCTGTAGGAATCGGAAGAGATCCCAAGGGATTCGAGTTCTCTAACGTTCTAATACTTACATAAATTTCTTCACGCGATAACATCAAACACACAATAAAAACTATAAATGCGTGTTACCGTAAATTATGTTTTGAT
>CM063508.1:157752894-157757894 GCA_032207245.1 Pardosa pseudoannulata
TATTTTAGCAAATTTTTCTGTTTCATCTTATATATATCATAACAGGTGTAAAGCCTAAATGTACTTTTTGTCACTAAGCAGAAAGTTCATTTTCTGTAATTAAACCAATAGGAATAAAATGACATTTAGATTTAGATTAGATTTGGTATGCGAGTACATTCTCTCCTGTAGAGAAATCAAGAAGGCTGAAGATTAAGGTAACATCCTAAAATGGTAAAGCAATAGGTAAAACCACAGTGTTTTGCCAATTTGGGCTCAGTTGTGTCCCAAAATATATATTAGACATTCAAACCCAAACTGAATCGAATATATTTTAATGATGATTCTGATGAATGTGTGGTTTGGTTAGGCATTAAGGTGACATACTGAAATGTACATGAATTCAACATCAATGTAGCCTGTGGCATAATCTATAATTAAGAACAGAACTATGAACAATTTCTGTTAAGTCCGAACTCTATGTTCTCTTAGAACTTCGTAATCGGTTGGTAACTGTAACCTTAACCTAATGTTCTGGGTTTGCGTTTAGAGTGTGTTGTTATTATTAAGTGTGTTCGTTCTTCATAAAAGCCTTTTCAATTGTGTTTATCACACAAACACTAATAATATGCTCGGTTTATTAGTCCTAAAACATTTCGAAAGTCAGAAACCAGTCCTATTAATTTATAAAGTCAGTTTTATTTTCCTATTTTTGGGTTGTTGTTATTTTAATCTAGAGGGAACTTTTTGTGTTCAAATAAATGTTTTTATATTTACTTTTGCATTCAGTACACAAACTGTATGAAATACCTAACATGGCATAAACAAAAATAAAATTAAAATTCCGTCGTAACTAACTAGCTTGATAAACGAGATTATACACATTCTTGTCACATCTTTATTTTTCAAAACAAAAAAAGATTTCTTATAACTTTATGACAAAAACTAAATTAAAGAATATTATGTGTTGCTTATAATATTAACCAATAATCAATTTAGTCATAACCTTAAAAAAATAACTAATTTCATAATAAATAAGTAACCAATTAAATCACATCTTTTTTGCATATAATAGATTATACAAAACTAATAATTTTAGACTAAATAAAACTCTAATAAGAATTGAAAAAATTATATCTGAAAACAATATCATTAATTATATATCTCACACCGGAAGAGTTCTATCTCTTAATATTCGGTGTGGAGTAGTAGTTTTCATATAAAAAGCGTTATAAGAGCTAAGTATTTGCAATTTTCATAAATTCCACAATTATATTAATTATATATCTCACACCAGATTTATATTAGTTATATATCTCACACCGGAAGAGTTCTAAGTCTTAATTTTTGGTGTGGAATGGTAGTTTTCATATAAAAAGCGTTATAACAGGTACGTATTTGTAATTGTCATACATCCCATAATTTTTATATCAGTCTTTAGGTATCCAAAAAATGTACGAATGTTCAGGTTAAGTTTCAGAATAAATCGATGTTTTTTAATCAGTTTAAGCTTTGTCATCTTTTAAGCTAACCAAAAGGAAAATCGTGATCCGATTCCAACTCGTAAAGAAATTAATGAAGTCTGATATTTCATTCGACAAGCTCGGATTCACGTGAGATATTCTAAGGATCAATAAGATAGAACTGCAATGTTCAGCATTCTGTATCGGTCAATTTAATTATGTCGCTAAGACAGAGGTTTAATCAAACGTAAAGAATAAAACTTCTAAAGGTTCTACAGTTGTACTTTTCATTATTGAAAACTAGAAATTCTCGATTATAAGTTCTGCAAATCGAGCTTATAAATACATTTAATTTTTATGCTGACTAAAAAATGATTTATGGAAAATACCGAGGCAAGACTATAATTAAAAATATAATTATTTAAGCTAGCCATGACATTTCTAATAGCTATTACAGCATTAATTTTTTGTAATATGAAAAATATAATATACAAGTATTAATGAATTTATATTTCGATGTTATCTAAAGTTTAATACATATTATGTCACATATCAGTGAGTACTGTTTTAATAACTTGTCCAGTGCAATGAGATTAGAGTGAAAATGGCTCCATGAACTTGAATGACAGAGTAAAACATCATCATTGGGAAGTAAATGAAACCATGCGATGGACATTATCAGTGAAAATGATGTCCTTTGCACATAATCGTGGTACATCCTGATGAGGCCGCAAATCACAAGACTGACGCACCACCACATTTTTATTCTTGGTGGTCTTGATTGTTTGGCAGCAAATAGTAATAACTTGGAATAACTTGCATAATAAATTGGACTGACGTTCGCTAAAGGATTAACTATACCAGAAGAGGGAAATCGTATGTGACAAAACTAATCTGACCAAATAAATGCATTTCATTGCTCCATTATACAAGATATACAGCTTCGGTACATTTTTCTGTTACGGTTATATTCATTACTTATGCATTCCATAAAAATATATCCTTATGGATATTCTTCCTTACTGTTTGGTTCTAACAGGGTTTCTTTAATCAATAGATATTTTTTTTTAAATTTCATCCTTCTAATTCCAATTTTTTTCCCAGTTCGAAAACTTTTTTCCCCACCGTAACTGTCGCAATACTTAAAAAATTGTGGCAATAAAAATGTAGATAAACGTTATAAAGTAAATAGTTTATGGATATAGTCATACATCAGAAAATATCCAGGGAGTTTCCATATTACATTGCATATCTTTTAAATGAAGTATTTTGGATTTTTTAAAGATTTTTTAAATTCAATTTCATGTAATCTCTATAAAAGTTTTCGGATAGAGAAAAAAAAACATTCGTCACATACTCAAAAGGAATTTATTGACAAATTTAAGTCATATGTATTTATCTGACATTATGCAATTAAATCGGTAAAGATAATAATGATCAATTATTCGTTTTTAAATGCTTCAAACTGCATTCTCTTTTATATGTAATGATAAACGTATAGAATTAAAAATGAATTTCAGAGGTACAACATTAGATAATGGTAATATTTTAAAATTTTATTATTAATATTTTAAAATTTTAATATTAATGTTTTAAAATTTTAATATTAATATTTTAATATTTTTTAAATAGCCAAAAGTTTTATCCAAATTTTATTTCATTACTGAATTTTGTTAATACAAAATGGATATGTAAATACATAGGGACAAAGTAAGTCCTTACGTTACAAAAATAATGACGTAAATGCTGGGATCACAAACACTGCCGTCAAGCTTTGAAAAATGTATTTATTTCGCTAATTCAAATCATTATGTATAATTCCGAAATTTGAAACTAAATTCCCTAATATGAAGTAATTAAGAAATAGCACTAGTTAGATCACATTTCTCGATGTCCCTTTCAGTCAATGAATTAAAAGGTCTAAATGACGAGATTAAAGTCTAGACCAAATGCTTGTAATTAGCTTATAAGTATTCCCATAATAGTGGTAGACTCATTACATCCTAATTATATAAATATTCAAGGCTAGTTAAGACACAGTTCCCCATTAAATACTTGAGCTTAAAATGCAGCAGAAAATTAAGCCAATGTAACAGTAAGATAAAGCACAAGATATCCCTTCATCCAACAGATTCACAGACAAAAGCCTAATATAGCAATGCATTTGAGAAAATGGAAGAGGAAACTTTCAAGTAGTTCGCAATTCTTTACATTTTAATAATTGGATTTTTAATTGTAGAAGCATAAAGTCCTACATTTTTAAACAAATTTTTAAGAATTTATTTCCAATATTCACCTTGATTCAAGTTTATCGCAATTACTCATTACTACCCATACTTTGATATTAAAATTTTAAACATCTTATGATTTTTGAATACTTGTTTCAGCAATTGCAATTTAAAGTCTAAATACGAAAATGATGCCACACATAAACACGCGCCGCTCAAATACTTGAATTAAATTTAGGTATCTTAAATATTGAAAGCAATTCTGATATTAAATTTCAGATCAGGGAGTAGAGTAAGCAGTATTTAACTATTTCTTTGAAACCTTCTTGGAATTTTTGAAAATTTTCCGGTTATCGGATAACTGAAATATTTAAATTACTTCGGAAAGTTAGACAGCTTATAAGAATAATTTAGAAAATGTCAATTATTCATGATGTTATGTATGAAAACTTTTAGCTATCTTAAAAAAAATGTTAGTTATATTAAAAATTCTTTAAATAAGTTTGGCGATGGAAAGACTTTACTTTAAAAATTAAACATGTATATATATGTCAAGGATCCAAAATTTTTAGAGATTTATCTAAATTTAAATAGAATTCTATATAAATTCAATACACATGAGAACAACATATTTATTATAGTAATTAAGTAATTTTCCTTAATTATTGTTGCTTTATATTCTAAACTTTTTAATGCAGCGAAAATTCGATCAAATATAAGAGATAATAAACTGCAATTTAAAATAAACATTATACCAATTTTTGGGGGAAATATATGGAACAAACTATACGAAGTATAGGACAAGATATAAAATGGCGTACGTTCACCGATTATAGTTTTGATAAGTTTCATCAAAATTGTTAAAATACTTTCGATTTAGTTATGGAAAGTTTCAGTTGAATGGTACATTGCTTTTTAAAAAAGTGCGTTATTGGGAACAAATAGAAGCATAATATAACAAACTGTGAGGCATATGTTCTTTTGGTGAAGATTTTCAATACATCAGGTTTGATAAGAAACTACAACTTTTACTTTATTCTAAAGGTAATAGATAGTTTTTCTTTTTTTCTGATTCGGACAGTTGAAGATTAGAAGAGACATATTTTAAAAATGTTTGATTTTAGTTTCAATCTATAAATACACCTTGAAATACTTATTCCATGAAATCGAAGTTTATTTTAAGTTCTCCGTACGACACATGTTTTGAAATGAAAAGCAATTTTGAGACCGAAATTGCCTTTTCAATTGAAATAATGTGCCATATAATATTCTTCAAGATGGTAATATTATCTTTAACAATATGACAATTTCTAGGCTGCCAAACCAGACG
>CM063508.1:157760394-157795394 GCA_032207245.1 Pardosa pseudoannulata
GTGAAGACCGGCATCCTACTGGAAGTTTAATATAGACAAGGCAACCTAGTCGGTTTTTGATTGAGGGAGCTCAAGCTCCACGGGTCCTTCACTCACCAGGTCACTCCTTTCTCCTCGACGCCGACTGTCTCTGTCGTTCCTTCCTCACTATATATATATATATATATATATATATATATATATATATATATATATATATATATATACTTACGTACATATAATTGAGTATATAATAAACAGTTTTTAATATAAGAAGGTATGTATTTGAGAATATTTAGCTTCATTTAATAGCTTAATGAGTAACTTGTTATCTCAAAGTAGAGGATAACTATACAGGCATGTAGAATTTTAAGTAAGAATACAGCATACGAAAGTTTTATAGTTTGCGTACTGTTTTGTACTTTCTTTTGATGCACATTTAAAATACAATGAAACCTTTTAATAACCTATTATACAACTATAAATCCCTCTATAATGATTACATTTTGCTTCCCACTAAATTTGCATACAATCTTAATATTCCCGGACTGTATTGATATTCCTTAGAACAATAAATCACTTTAAAACTATAGTTTTCTGATAAACTACTCTGTTTTCTATACCTCTGCAAACACACTTCAGATCTTAGATACCGGGTAAAGATATCTGGAGATAATTTTAATAGTGGATGAGGACATTGATGTTCTTCAGGAGATATTGACGAAGATATTTTGTTTGAAATCTTGGATGAAAAGGAAAATTATTGTGACGAAATTAGTAATAATAATATCAAATCCTCGCAGTTTAAAACGATTCAATGTATTACCTTTTTACGTATATATTTTAGAAGTATTTCCTCCACAAATTATGGCTATTTTTCTGCTTTAGACTCTATTTTGAGGATTGATTTAGGTGTAAACATGGAAATAAGTAAACAAAAATAACGTTTTCTCAAATAAGTAAATTATAGTTAATTTCGATAATTGCTTTCAATTTTTTTACTGTGATTATTTTTATTTAATTTAAAATGTATTTTATTACTAATCTTTAGAGTGTTCTTAAACTGGATTTAAAAGTATTTATAGCTGAAATAAGACAGTGTTACCAATATTAAAAAATTTATAAATGCTGATATTTTAAAACCGTAAAAGTGTAATAGATTTCCATTGTAAGTGAAATAATTAATGATAATTTAACGCAAAGTTTGGACATATTTCTTAAATCTGTATCAAGTAATTACTATTGAAACATATTCTTCTTTTATCCTGTATGTATGAAATAATTAAAAGACATACAATTGTTGTTTAAAATTAAATGTATTTTGAGAAGTCTATAGATTTAAAAAAAAATTCCTCCCTATTAATCTGGAAAAATTAACCATTCGAGTAATCCTAGAAGTTTGCATTTGAAGTTAGATTTGAAAAATAGATTGTTATACCAATGCTCATTCTTTTTCTTAGCTATAGCTAAAGCAGGAGGAAACGAATGTAAGATTAGAAATTGATATCATGTAAAATTTTCCATTACAGATGCCTACTTATTAAAGTCTAAGCAATTAGTATGTAATTATCATTGTAAACTTCTGTTCCAGTTTCCAGTGTCTCGTGCATCAATAAAGTGTATTTTTGAAAAGAAACGAAACAAATGCATGATATATTAAAAAATTATTGCTTTTAAAATGTTACAATGCAACTATTCTTTATAAAATGTCTTCTAAACATATTGAAAGAAAAGGACCAAAATTTGTATTCTGTTAGATTGTAATTCACAATGAAATGTTTATGCATTAAACATAAAGATAAATAATTGATTATGCATTAAATCATACACAAAAAAGAAATTTTGCACTTTTATTGACATAAAATTTGTAAAAAATAATTTAATTTATAGTTATTAAATAAAACTCTTTAATAAAATTTAAAAATGTTTTTCAAATATTATAAACAAATAAACATGTATTTATCTTGCAATGTAAATCATCAAAAACATAAACTTACAAAATAAGAACGATTAATATATCATGCAATATAAGAATAATTAATATATCATGCATACGAAACAAATGCATGATATATTAAAAATTATTAATTTTAAAACTATTACAATGCAACTATTCTTTATAAAATTTCTTCTAAACATATTGAAAGAGAAGGAGCAAAATTTGTATTTTGTTAGATAGTAATTCACAATGAAATGTTTATGCATTAAACATAAAGATAAATAATTGATTATACATTAAATCATACACAAACAAGAAATTTTGCACTTTTATTGACATAAAATTTGTAAAAAATAATTTAATTCAGAGTTATTAAATAAAACTCTTTAATAAAATTTAAAAAAAATTTCAAATATTATAAACAAATAAACATGTATTTATCTTGAAATGTAAATCCTCAAAAACATAAACTTTGAAAATAAGTAAAGTGTTTACCTCATATTATTAATTTATTAATTGTACACCTAGAGAAAAATATATCAACCAAGCATTAAAATATTTCATCAAATGTACCTGGTTCCATCATTAGTATGCAAGAGAATATAAAGTAAGTGTTCGGTATAGGTATACTTCACTTTATTGGGGAACAATCCCAAAATTACATTACACTTTTTTTAAATTTCTTTTGATATTTATAAGAAATATAAACTCAAAATCCTTCTAAAGTAATAGTTCTTCATCTTGTTTAAATCAAAAATTTATGTCTTTATTTCGAAAATGAGTATTATATATGTATAAAATACTGAATATTTGTCATATATTGTAATAAGTTTATTTACACGACTTATAACTTTCTTAGTGATAGAATGACATTTTTGTAGAAACTTTATGTTGAATCCATGTCAAAATTATTTTTCAAAATAAATCTGAAAATCCATCAAGTACCATGAATTCATTGCAACATACTTTATAGAAGAATGTTAGACTAAAGAAATAGCTTATCTTTTCCTTTAAAAGTATCACTTTTTATAAACTAAGATTTCTTTCAAATTTTAATATTAAGTATAAAAGTCGTTTTTAATATTACTTTAAAACTGAAATATTTTTTCTCGACATAATGTCGAAATTCCTTTTAACACCGGTGAAGTATAACGGTCAAGACAATAAAGATAGATAAAACTAATAGTTATTTTCAAAGTTTTAAATATACCATCATTTGCTTTAGAGTAATCTTGTTAAATACTGAAATTAAAGTATTAGACTTATCTATACTAAAAAAGACGAACTATTTATCAAATATTTAAATCAAGCTAAATAAACACAAATTGTAGTCTCTTTGAAAAGTAGAAAAAATTATATCTAATGGTATATTATGTATAAATTAAATAAATATTGTAATAAGTTTATTTACGTGATATATAACTCTTTTCTGACTGATACAATATGGCATTTTTGCAAAAGCGTTTTGTTGAATACATCTCAAAATTATTTTTCAAAATAAATCTCAGAATCCATCAAGTACCATGTATGCATTCCAACATACTTTATCGAAAGATGTAAGACTAAAGAAATAGCTTATCTTTTCCTTTAAAAATATGACATTTTATAAACTAAGATTTCTCTCAAATTAGTTTTTTCGTAGTCGTTTTTAATATTACTTTAAAACTGAAATATTTTTTCTCAACATAATGTCGAAATTCCTTTTAACATCGGTGAAGTATAACAGTCAAGAAATTATAGATAGATAAAACTAATATTTTTTTATACCATAAGTTTTAAATATACCATACGTTTACTTTAGAGTAATATTGTTAAAAACTAAAAACAAGGAATTAGACTTATCTATCCTAAAAAAGACGAACTAATTATCAAATGTTTAAGTCAAACACAATAAACACAAAATATAGTTTCTTTGAAAAGTAGAAAAATTTATATCTAATGGTATATTATATATAAATTAAATAAATATTGTAATAAGCTTATTTACGTAATATATCACTTATTTTATTGATACAATATGACATTTTTGTAGAAACCTTATGTTGAATATATGTCAAAATTATTTTTCAAAATAAATCTGAAAATCCATCAAGTACCATTATACTTTATCGAAAAATATTGGACTAAAGAAATAGCTTATCTTTTCCTTTAAAAATATGACTTTTTATAAACTAAGATTTCTCTCAAATTAGTTGTTTCGGAGTCGTTTTCAATGTTACTTTAAAACGGAAATACTTTTTTCTCAACATAATGTCGAAATTCCTTTTAACATCTGTGAGGTATAACGGTCAAGACAATAAAGATAGATAAAATTAATAGTTTTTAATGTTTTAAATGTACCATACGTTTGCTTTAGAGTAATCTTGTTAAATGCTGAAAACAATGAATTAGACTTATCTATCCTAAAAAAACGAACTTATTATCAAATGTTTAAGTCAAGCAAAAGGAACACAAATTGTAGCTTCTTTGAAAAGTAGAAAAATTTATGTCTAATGGAAAAGTAAAGTGGAATAAACTATATATAATTCAAAATATACAGCCCCGTTGAAGAACAATGAAAAAATGACTCCAATTGCAAATGAACTAAAAGCAAAATAGTTCAAATAAATTTATCAGCTAATTGCTTGTTAATTAGATTCCTGTATATTATGTGTTATTATATTTTTTAATTAGATTCTTGGTAAGAATCATCAAAATTGTTCAAATAAATTTATTAGCTAATTGTATTCTTAGTAAGAATCATCAACCAAATAACAAGATATTTTACAGATAAGAAAACAATCTCGAGGATAGGAGGAAATCATTGGTCCGATGATAATAACAGGTTCATTGATAATTTAATAATCATTGTAATTTTTTATCCGAGTATAAACTCTTTAATTCTGTAAACTGAAAACAGTTTTAAATAATGATTAAATTTAGTACTCTAAAAATTGTTCAAATAAATTTATCAGATAATTCTATTCTTAGTAAGAATCATCAACCAAATAACAAGGTATTTTACTGATAAGAAAAAGATCTCAAGAATAGGAAGAAATCATTGGTCCGATGATAGTAACAGGTTCTTTGATGACTTAATAATCATTGTAATTTTTTTACCTGAGTATAAAATCTTTAATTCTGTAAAGTGAAAGCAGTTTTAAATAATGATTAAATTTGGTACTCTAAAAATTGTTCAAATAAATTTATCAGATAATTCTATTCTTAGTAAGAATCTTCGACCAAATAACAAGATATTTTACATATAAGAAAACAATCTCGAGGATAGGAGGAAATCATTGGTCCGGTAATTGTAACAGGTTCATTGATGACTTATAAATCATTGTAATTTTTCATTCTAGTATAATATCATTCTAGTCTTTAATTCTGTAAACTGAAAACAGTTTTAAATAATGATTAAATTTAGTACTTTAAAAACTGTGTCATTTCCTACTAAATATTCGCACCGAATAAACCTAATGTAAGAAATTATAAAAAAGCATGATTATTTTTTACTTAAATGATGCACAATCCATAAGAAATTATGAAAAAATTTTAAATAGATTATATGAGTTGAAATCTGCTTATTTAGTATTCTAGTCTTTAACCATTCATGTAGAAATACTTTCTGAGTAAAATAGTTCCGAACCTTTCGAAAATTTCTGCCTACTCTCATGTTGCGAAACATGTTGGATAACTTCTACAATTTATCAAAAGCGTTTCAAATGAATCACGTATCTCACATATTTTTTTTCTGCAGTTTAGATGAAAAATTTAGAAACAAATTTTGTGAAGTGTATATATAATATAATATTTTTCAGAATTTGACCAACATTCAAAACTATGTTTTGGTAAAAGTTGCCTCTTCGAAGAAGATTCATATTTTTCCCTGTGAAGTGAAATAAGTTTCTGAATATACCTCAAACTTTGTAATCCAGTGATTTGCAATAAATTAACAATATTTTGAATTTCAAATTAGTTTTATTTTTATGCCCTCAACGAAGTAGAAGGTATTTTAATAAAGAAACTTTTTGCATTACGACTCTAAATAAGCATAAGGAAATTTTAATTTTGACGTTTTCCTCAGCATATTTTGTGTACCTTCATTGTTATATGTTACTTACGTATTTTGCATTACTTAAAAGTGATTTGTTCTAGAACTTTTAAGTTTTATAATTAGGACCGAAAACTCCTTGGTCAACCCAAACGCTGAATTAAAGTAGGAAGGAGAAATTCTTACAAGAGGCCACGAACCCTACAATAAGAACTAGCATTCAACTCTACCAAGAAGGCAGGAAGCCACACTTCATAAAATGAGAGCCTGAGCAAGACTGGAAAACTTTAAATAACCAGATGAGTTTGTTTTGATTTGATAAGAAGTGCCAATAGAACTCTATCATTACATCCCATAATTTAAGGGAAAAATGCGGGAGAACATATGACGTCACACCTGGTTTACGAAAAAAAACCTTATTCGAAACACAAACATCGCTATTTGCATAATTTTAAATAGAAAGATATTCGAAATGTCCCAAGTTTTATTGCGGCATGTATGCCTGCTTTGTGAAATGGTTAACTGTTGAGGAGCTACTGGAAAGTGAAGATATCACTTTCCAATGGATTGGCCAGCGTCCTCCCCTGATTTAAATCCCATCGAACATGTGTGGGATGCTTTAGAGAGACGCATTGTAGCACGCTTGCATTCTCCAATAACTTTTTCAACAACTATTTCAACAACTTTAGTAATAAATTTACAAAAAAATTAAGATATCTATATTTTATATTCTGTGGGAGACACCAGTAATTTCTATTTTACGACTGTCATTATGTACAAATCAATAGAAAAGATCAAAACATATTATTTCAGTTAAACAAATTCAAGCATGGTAGATAAAAGTTCTTATTTAAACTATGAATAAATCACAAAATATTGAGTAAATAAATTAAAATTGACTGTTTTAGCTTTTATTTATTGATTTTAATAAAAGAAAAAAATATGTTGAATTATAAATTTGATTATAGTACTGAAATTCATTTTTTTATATAAGCTACCAAAGCTAATCCAGAAGGAGCAACTAATTCCGTAAAATTGATTTTTGTTTACTGATTTTCCACAAGCGAATTCACTGTGAAATATTGACCTATTTAATTTAGATAAACTGAAAAAGTTAAAGTGGCTTGTATCAAAAGAGTTAGCAACGGTATTTTAAATTATAATTCAAAATTAATTTTTTGACAAATTGAATAAATATGTGTGTTTGTATTTAGGACCGTTATCACATCTATCGGTGAAACTCCTTTTGATTACAATATATACTTTATATAACGAAACGCATGAATATAACATATATATAAATGCTACGGCCACAGCTCAAAAACGATTACTAGTAAAATGGTGAAATTTTGTATTGCTATATCATCCAGCTTTTCATTTTATTTTTCTATTGCAATCCGCTATCTGTATAACAAAATTTCAATATAACGGATATCAATATAGAGGTCTACAACAGTTTTAACAATACTTTTTAAGTGGTTGAAAAAGTGTTTTTAAATTCATAAATAATAAAAAATATAAAAAAAAAATATAATATAAAAAATAAACATTTTATATTTGTAAAGAAAATTTACTGAAATATAAGTTTTAATATTTATTATTTCATGGTATGGAGCAAACTAATTATTGTCATAACAATAAAATTTAGTTTATAAAGAAATATCAACATAATTCCCAGTTTGACTTATATTAAAACTGCTAACCGGCACCAAATGGCAATACATCAGCAGTACACAAATCACACTAGAAACTTCCTAAACAAAATCAGCTCTTAAGCTTGAAAGGGGAAAGTTCAAATGATGCCATACAAAATAGAAAAAAAATGTATGTAATTTATACATACATCAAGAAGCTATGTATCCACACTAAATTTTCTTATATGTCATTCTAAACCTAGAAAGAAGCCCTGTTATATATCAATATTTTGTAAATATAGGTTAACTAATTGTTCTCGTTTACTAAATGAACCATTTTATTATTGACAAAATATTAGGTTATTTTCGCTAAATATTTTTTTTTATTTTATGCTACATTTAAAATTACAACGTAATTATTGACTGCTTGCAAAATATATTGATATTAATAAGTAATAATATTTATATGACTTAATTTTCCAAAAATAGAAAAATTAAACGAAACGGTTCTGCTTAATTCACTTTCCTCTTTGAGGTATGTAAAATACCTTCTAAGTTAAGGAACTCGTAAGAAACCAAGAGTGGCCCAGCATCCCAATGATTCATGCCTAAAGGCTTGACAAACAATTAGGAACTCTGAAGGTTATATGATTTTTTTCTTAGTTTATTGAATAGTAAATTTTAAATTAAAGATGGGAGAGGAAAAATTAATGTTAATTCCTTTACTATGATCTTGTAAGTTCCTAAACCAAGGAAGAGAAAATGCACCCTAAACAACTTTTAAAATCAATTATAAGCATTTATTAAATAACATTTCATCATTTATTATGTTACCATTCACAACTATCAAACCAGATACAAAATATATGAGCATAATCGCCAAACCAGTGATTATTATCAGTATAATTTACCCTTTAATGCCCAGTGTCTCATTTTGAATATCGCATGTAGAATTTTTTTGTTTTCTTAGAACGAATTATTATTTTGAAAGTAGGTAGAGGGCAATTTTATAAAACAATCTACAAAATGTTCATTTAATTTCTATTATTTGTAATTTTTTTCATATGGATCAACACTTCATAACTTTTCAAACAACGTATACGATTCTAATTTTTTGGCAGGTACATAAACTGAAAACATGAAATTTGCTTTATCTATTATAAAAATTTATTTCAGAATACTTATATTAGATGTAATACTAAATAAATATTTTTTTTAAGTTTTCTTTTTCTAAAATGGCATCTTATGACGATTAAAACGATATCTTAAAAATAATAGAACATGTTGTGGTATTCAAAGTTGGTTAAACTTCACATTTAGTTTTATTCTCTGCAGTCCATAATCATTTATATTTAAGATATCCATCGATCCAGAAAAGACTCGGGGTTTAAAGTGCTCGATATTCCACATTTACATTTAAGTTTTTTGACGTAGGTCACACAGTTTGTGTAGTGGCTAGAGTGCAGTTATCCTACAAGCTGGGTTTGTGTTCAATTCTCGGATGGGTTTTATCTGTATTAAACACGGTTTTATCTGTAATGTACCCTCACAGAGAGGTAGCACTACTTATACGATTCTCCTATAGTAAAATAAATATAAAAAGCCAACGAATTAAATGATGTAATTAAATGAAATGTATTTAAATAAAATGTAATTAACGAATTAAATGCAAGTGTCCAAGCATTTAAATAAAAAAATACGGTGTGATTATCGACTGGTAAAAAATTATGTTATTTATATTAGTAAATAATAATATATCGCATCCGGGGATTTATTATTGGGGGTATTAACCCTCTCACTGCGCATCCCGGGATTTCCAAGGGCAACATAGATTATTGACCTATTTAATTTAGATAAACTGAAAAAGTTAACGTGGCTTGTTACAAAAGAGTTTATAACGATATTTTTTATTTTAATTCAAAATTAATTATTTGACAAATTGAATATATATGTATGTATGTATTTAGGATCGTTATCACATCTAGCTATGAAACTCCTTTTGATTGCAATGTATACTTTATATAATGAAACACTTGAATATAACATATATATAAACGCTACGGTTATTACGATTATTAATAAAATGTTGAAATTTTGTAATTAGAACTGCTATATCATCCAGTTCTTCAATTTATTTTTTTATTGCAATCCGCTATCTGTATAACAAAATTTCAATATAATATATATCAATGTAGAAGGCTACAACAGTTTTAACAATAATTTTTAAGTAGTTGAAAAAGTGTTTTTAAATTCATTTAAAAAATATAAGAAAATAAACATTTTATATTTGTAAAGAAAATTTACTATGGAGCAAACGAATTATTGACATAACGATAAAATTTAGTATCTAAAGAAATATCCCAGTATATAAATCCCAGTTTAACTTATATTAAAACTATTAACCGGCACCAAATGGCAACACATCAGCTGTACTCAAATCACAGTAGAAACTTCATAAACAAAATCAGCTTTGAAGCTTTAAAGGGGAAAGTTCAAATGATGCCATACAAAATAAAAAAGGTGTATGTAATTTATACATACATCAAGAAGCTATGTATCCACACTAAATGTTTTATATGTTATTCTAAAACTAAAAAGAAGCCATGTTATATATGAATATTTTGTAAATATAGGTTAACGAAATGTTCTCGTTTACTGAATGAACCATTTTATTATTGACAAAATATTAGGTTATTTTCGCTAAATATTTTTTATTTTCGCTACATTTAAAATTGCAGCTTAATTATTGACTTCTTGCAAAACATATTGATATGAATAAATAATAATATTTATATGACTTAATTTTCTAAAAATAGGAAAATTAAACGAAACGGTTCTGCTTAATTCATTTTCCTCTTTGAGGTATGTAAAATACCTTCTAAGTTAAGGAACTCGTAAGAAACCAAGAGTGGCCCAGCATCCCAATGATTCATGCCTAAAGGCTTGACAAACAATTAGGAACTCTGAAGGTTATATGATTTTTTTCTTAGTTTATTGAATAGTAAATTTTAAATTAAAGATGGGAGAGGAAAAATTAATGTTAATTCCTTTACTATGATCTTGTAAGTTCCTAAACCAAGGAAGAGAAAATGCACCCTAAACAACTTTTAAAATCAATTATAAGCATTTATTAAATAACATTTCATGATTTATTATGTTACCATTCACAACTATCAAACCGGATACAAAATATATGAGCATAATCGCCAAACCAGTGATTATTATCAGTATAATTAACCCTTTAATGCCCAGTGTCTCATTTTGAATATCGTATGTAGAATTTTTTTGTTTTCTTAGAACGAATTATTATTTTGAAAGTAGGTAGAGGGCAATTTTATAAAACAATCTACAAAATGTTCATTTAATTTCAATTATTTGTATTTTTTTTCATATGGATCAACACTTCATAACTTTTCAAACAACGTATACGATTCTAATTTTTTGGCAGGTACATAAACTGAAAACATGAAATTTGCTTTATCTATTATAAAAATTTATTTCAGAATACTTATATTAGATGTAATACTAAATAAATATTTTTTTTAAGTTTTCTTTTTCTAAAATGGCATCTTATGACGATTAAAACGATATCTTAAAAATAATAGAACATGCTGTGGTATTCAAAGTTGGTTAAACTTCACATTTAGTTTTATTCTCTGCAGTCCATAATCATTTATATTTAAGATATCCATCGATCCAGAAAAGACTCGGGGTTTAAAGTGCTCGATATTCCACATTTACACTTAAGTTTATGACGTAGGTCACACAGTTTGTGTAGTGGCTAGCTTACAGTTATCCTGGAAGCTGGGTTTGTGTTCAATTCTCGGATAGGTTTTATCTGTATTAAGCACAATTTTATCTGTAATGTACCCTCACAGAGAGGTAGCACTACCTATACGATTCTCCTATAGTAAAATAAGTATAAAAAGTCATAGAATTTAATGATGAAGTGTCCAACATTTAAATAAAAAAATACGGTGTAATTATCGACTCTTAAAAAATTATGTTATTTATATTAGTAAATAATTATATTTGTAGGAGCTTAACCCTCTCGCTGCGCATCCCGCGATTTCCACGGGCAACATAGATGTAGCAAAATTTGCGCAACCCGCGATTTCCGCGGGCATGCATTTTAGCCGTCTATTTAACTGTGCAGCCCACTCTTTCCCCGTTTATTCTTTCATTTTGGCTTTACTGTGATTTTTAATTGTTTATTTAGCTGTAAACTAGCAGATGGCTTTAATTGTCCACATTTCTGCGAAATATAGAAGAATTTTTTGTAGCATTTTGAGCGCTCTTTTCATAGCTGAAAGATGTCTGGCAAGAAGCATTTCGCGAGTTATATAACCTATACTTCTGGCGATATTTCCAACACTAATAGCACTTCTGACTCTGATTTCAAGTATATTGTAGATAGTTATAGGGAAACTGATGGGAATTTCTTGGATTCCTCTGCGGATAGTGATGAATCTGAAAATTCATTTTCTATCCAAAATGTTCGAAAATGGTGCAAAATTGATAAGCAAAATATTCTACCAGATGCTGCTTTATTTCCTTTCATTGGAAATATCAGACTAAATTTCACTTTGGAAAATAATGCAACTGTTTTGGACTATTCTGATCTTAATTTTGACGATGTTCCGTTGCAAATAATAATAACAGAGACCAACAGTACATGATAGTAATAGACCCATGAGACTAACTGCTCGACACTTTGCAAGCCATATACACACAAATCCCATCAATAAAGAGCCTCGTAGATAGTGTGAGGTCTATTGTTAAAAATTACTGAAGGTGGAACAAAAACTTCGAAAAGAAACACGAATTTGGTGCAAGGATTGCGAGGTAGGACTTTGCCTCGAGCCTTGTTTAGAAATTTATCATACAAGACTTCATTTCTAATAAACGTTTTCTAAGTCTTTTGCATTTTTTAATTAGTATATATGTTTTTCTTTTGTATTTTATAAAATAAATGATGATTTAACCAAGATTAATTTTCAAAATTTATCTTTTATATCATTATTCTTCAATTTCATTATTCTGAACACCTTTTATTTAGGACCTAATGTTATATTTAAAAAAAAAACTCTTTTGCAAAAATATCTTGTATATTTTAACTCTAAAATGTATATAGATTTCAAATATGTAATAAAAAAATACGCAATTTTTTAACCTATTTTGATTTTAAAAAATACGTAGCGAGAGGGTTAAAACAATTTTTTCATAAAAACGAAAGATTAAACGAAACAGTTCTTCTTGATGAAATATTCTATATGAGGTAAGCAAAACAAGTTCTCACTCAAGTCTCAAGAGAGGTAGTTCTCCACCATGCCACTCATTCAAATCTAAAGGCTTGACAAAATTTTAGAAAAATTCCATTATGATTTTTTTATTTATTGAAAAGAAAGCTTTAAAGAGAGATAGAAAAAGAAAAATTAATTTTAATGCCCAAGTTGTAATCTTATAACTGTCTAAACTACAGAAGAGAAAATAATTTGATAGATAACTTTTAAAAGTAATTAAATGAATTTCCTAATCAGCACTTTATCATTTATTTAGCCTGCCTTGCAATGTCAAACATTACCACTCCGAACTATCAAATCTGATAGTTCGGAGCATAATCTACGGGCATAATCTCTAAATTTGCGATTATTATTCGTATCATCAAATTGCATATCTCATATCTGTACTTTTAAATATTCTTGATATCTCCAGTGAAAATGGCCCACAGTTTAAGAATAAATCTTGATACCAACAATCATTATCTAGACAGCTAAATACTTAACTGAGGTTTAATATCTTTTGAGCAAAAGTCTTCGAATTTAGAACATTAAAATTATTTTCGTAGCTACCAATAATCAAGGGAATACATGGCAATGGGTAGGAAATAATCATTTTCGAAATTTGAAGGGAGAGAAGAAGATTTTATTTAACTGAATTAAAACTAGAGCAAAGTAAGAGGTTTAAATATTTGTCAAGGAAACTATTTCCGAAATCTTTTAATTTTATGTATAAGTGCTTTACTTGTGAAGGTTTTAAATGATTCTATCTCAAATATAACGGTAAAATGATCCCCTGATTTCTGTAGAATAAAATTTTAGTAAATTTTCTCATATAGTAAATATTATTAAGTCAAATAATTTGAACTCAGTGTTTACCTTCATATATTATTTTCCAATTTTATCAGCAAGCGGTAAAAATACTTTTGAATAATTCACAAAAATAGATATTTCAGATATTTCACACTCCATGTTACAAAAGATGAAGCGGGATACTTAGTCGGTTATGTGTGAGTTTAGTATGAAAATTTGAATTCAGTTTAGGTGTTTGGGCAAGATGGAATCTACACTGTGAGGCCAGATATCAAAGATATCAGTGCAAATATTCCGTTTCGATGGTTTTAACATTAGATTTACGGATGTTAATGCTATACCTATTTTCACTGAAGTGAGCCAATTTGATTCATACAAGAAAATTGAAGTTTTTTGCAAAGAAAATAGTTCCAAATTAGTTTAAATTAAATGTTTGTTATCAAATAATTCATGAAAATCATTTTTACATATAAAATCTGTTTTTTTTTTAAACCCAATTCCCTCAAACATTTCTATTACATTTAGCACAATGGTTTCTACATCTGCTTCTTTTGCATGATTGTTGAACTTGACCATTCTTCCGTAGGTCAGTAGCATGAATTTCTGTCATTGTAATGGAAGTGTTCTCAACTTCTTCTCTATGTTTACTTCTTAGCTCTTCAGCCAATTGAAAAATAAAATCTTGTCTGTTGACCAGGCCTGATAGGACCAACGAATTCCATGTTATGAGATTAACTGTTAAAGCATTCTACCAATCAAATTGGCTCACAACAGTGAAAATAGGTATACCACATTTGATAATGCGAAATAAAGGAGGTTTGCGGGGAAGAGGAATGAAAGTTTACATATACTTTATTGCTTAGCTAAAAACCAACGTAAGTTTTGAAAAAGTGATATTAAAGTTTTAAATATATATAGTGATCAAATTTTTAATGAGTCAAATTGGCTCGGTCCTTAAATCTAGTGTTAAATTATCACACCATATTTTATATAATTTCTTGAAATCCATATTATTTTAATCAAATATTCCAACGCCTCATTTGTAAGCAGGAGTATCGCAGATAAAACCTAATTTTCATTGATCAGAATATTAAAGACATAAAAATTCATTTCATGCTCTTGGTGCATGATGTCACAAATGAAAGATCATTGCATTTCTTTCTCCGTAACTGCGATTTTCAAATTCTTTTACGAACACGAAAACCTAATTTACGATATTAATAAATGACATAAAGAACACTATGTTAAGCATAACTGTGGAAACATAGGCACATGGCATTATTCTAAATTTTTACTTTGGAGTAGCTGTTTTATATTTTATCTGTACTAAAATAGTATCAAACTATACACCATAGGAACTTTTTTTTCATTTGTACCAAAATGTTCTATAAAGCTAAAGTTATTTTATAAAATTTTATATTCTCAAGTTTAATCTTTATATTATTTTCTCTCTCAACATATTCTTTCTTATATCATATTCTTTCTTCAAAAGTACTTCAAAAGATTTTCAACATTACCAAATTTCATTTAAATCTTACTTATTTATAAAGATGAAAAATCTAAGAAATGGGTTTAAAAAAGTGTTTACATGGTTTTACACCTTTTGAAATATCCTTTACATTTAGAAAAAAAACATAGCAAAAAAAGGTTTGTTTAAAAAGGCTTAGCATATTTACCAAACAGCGTAAGTAAGAAAACAATTTATTATTCTATCAGATACAATGTCTGTAAGCGAAAATAACATAGCAATAAACAAAAAATAGATTTACAGATTTAAATAAGAAAAGTGTATCATAATTTTATAACATTTTTCCAATTATTGTTGAGGACTGTAACCCAATTACCTATGAAGAAAAAATCGTAAAAAATAAAATGAAAATTTTCAATATATATATTTAAATATATCAAATATATTTCAATATATATATTGAAATATATATATATATATATATATATATATATATATATATATATATATATACATATATATATGTATGTATATATGTATGTATGTATGTATGTATTACAGGTTAGTAAATTTCCTTTTTCCTCATTTCGTGTATTTATTTTATAATATTTTAAAAAATATACTCCTTGAAATGACAAAACTAGTTTTTTAAAGTTTTAACTCTAATAAAGAACTTTCATAAAATTCATTCTAAAAGAAGCAAAAAACGATTGTTTTAAGGAAGATTTTATATGAAGAAAGATATAATGACTTCTTAAAGAGAAAAATCACAACTTGTTGGGTTGTAGATTTACATAATACCTCAATAGATAATTGTTTTTTTTTTTCAATTTTTATCTAATTATTCTTTTCAATTTTTATTTCTTGTTCTACTCTAAAATATTGCTGAATGCATGTTGCTAGTAACAAAAATAGTTATATCTAATGCAAAATATAAAGCTTCCTCAAAGGTCTAATGTGAAGAATTTTCACTAACTTATGCTCTATAATTAAAGTGCAAATACTTCTCAACACAATAAATTTACTGGAATTATAACTTATCAAGAGAATCTTCGAAATTGTAACATTAAGATTTGTGATATTGTAGCTAGTGGAATGCTACGGACGATGTACTACTCATTGTATTACTTCTCCACGTGTTACAAAAACGTCAAAAACGATATTTAAGGCTTGTCTTCAACGTTTATTTAAAAGTATTCAGTGTCTTCTTAACCTGTTAAGAATTGAGACCATTTCTGATTTGCACATTTTAGGTTATTTGTTACAAATTTATACAGATTATTTTTGTTGCGATTTTGACTTTTACAGACTCATTGGTATACTTTATGGAGCTATTATAGAAGTATGATATATATATGAACTATGATAATCGAAATCAAATTTAAATTTATAGAATGGTTTGGTTTGGAACTCTACGGTCTACTGTTTTGCACAAGAGTGCTAATGAGACCGGGACCTACTACTTAAAGCCGATTCCGAATGGCTACGGAGACCCATGCCATAGTGGGATTCGAACCCATGAATTCCGGTACCGAAGGCCAGCACCCTAACCAATCGGCCATCGTTCGGCAAATTTATAGAATGAGAGGGTCTGAACCAAAAGATATCAGATCCAGGATTGAAGTTATGTAAGTATTGCTTTATATGGGAAGTAAGGATTAAGCACTACAAAGAACTTATATATGACAACATTTCCATTTAGAATGTGAAAATTAACCGTTAAACCAACCAGGATAAGGGGTCATGAAAATCCTTTACAGAAATTTGTTTTTACAGAGTTATTCAAAACATTTTATTTTTATTTTCCAATTTTTGGCTATCCGTTATAAGATTTCGGAAAAACATCTCCATGGAAATATACCGTATACCCTGCTCTTTACAAGCATGTCTAAGTTTTAAGAATAATTCATCTTGTATTTCACTAGCTATTCAACAAAATGTCTAAAACTGCAAGTGACCGGCAATCATTGGTTATATAATGCATTCATCTGTCTAATATAAAATTCAATACCTAAATAATACTTCAAATTCCTCTCACATAGAAGGTATTACTCTGAAGTTATTTGGAATCTACAACATTTAGTTTAAATAAGCAAAAAAACCCAACTTATTTCAACTGTAATAATTATTTTAACTAAAGTCTAACTTTAAAACTATATGTCGATAACTTCCTGGACTCATTTAATCCTATATTAAAATCCTTTAAATTTGATAATTAAGAATAAGAATAAATTTAATTAATATGTTTATCAATTATTGAGGAACAATCTTTTGAGGAACTCGCTCAATTATGAGTTTAATTAAAACAATTTTTAAATCCAATTTTAAATCAGCAATGGAACTAATTTCCTCATATTTAAGGGTCTAAAACCTTGAGAGGCCAACTGATCAATGGAAATCTGTAGAGGATGATAAGCTCCACTCCCTACGGTGGACTGAAATTTAAACCTTAAACAGTCGACCATATTTAATCCATATAACAGTAGCTAGTGAACTTCTACTAAATCCCATGCAATAAATTTCAAATAACAGTTTAGAAAATAAACATTCATAGTGGCGTATTGAAATACCCAAAATATATTTAAATCGCGGGATGCATTTCAATATTAGAAACGGCTGATATTAAGATATAACAAATAAACTAGATTTAACTATTCTAACTTATAAATTGATATTATATTTGCTATTTTAGAAATTCTGAAATCCGAGGAAACCCTAAACAGATAAATAAAATATTAAAGGGTCGTGGGTGAAAGAGAAACCTTTGCCCTTTTAGTAATTCTAAATTAAAGAATGAACAATTTTTTTTCACATTTAAGAAAACTAATGAAAATGTAGGTAATATAAAATTACTAAACTGCATATAAGTAAGTCCAGAAATTTCAAACCTATTCTTCTTTTTCTGTTGCGCATCAACAAAGGGTGGGCCATCGCCTTCAATAGAGTTGAATTCCAAGCAATCCTCTTCTTGGACAGCAGTCCTCTTCTTGGATCAGTTTTTGACTCTGAGAACCTTCAAATCTGATTCGAGTCCAACGATCTACTGGATCCTTGGTCTTCCCCTTTTTCAGGCTCGAATTGGTTTAGCATTGAAGATCGTTTCAGTTGCTCGGTCATCTTCCATTCTGGTCAAATGTAATGTCCATTTCAATCTTTGAATTGAAGTCCAGAAATTTCAAACCTATTCTTCTTCTTATGTTCCGCATCAGCACAGGGCGGACCATTACCTTCCTTAGAGTTGAATTCCAAGCAGTCCTCTTCTTGGACATACTTTCCCAGTTTTTGACTCTGAAAACCATCAAATTTGATTCGAGTCAAACGATCTACTGGATTCTTGGTCTTCCCCTATTCCAGGCTCCAATTGGTTTAGCATTGAAAATCGTTTCAGTTGCTCGATCATCTTCCATTCTGGTCAAATGTAATGGCCATTTCAATCTTTGATATGAAGTCTAGAAATTTCAAACCTATTCATCTTCTTCTGTGGTGCATGGCTTTAATTAGAAATGAATTCAAAACAGTCCTCTTCTTGGATACACTTATACAGTTTTTTGACTCTGAGCACCTTCAAATTTGATTCGAGACCAACGATCCACCTCATCCTTGGTCTTCCCCATTTTTTGGGATCCAGTTCGTTTAGAATGAAGATCTTTTTAGTGGCTCGGTCACCTTCTATTCTGGTCAAATGTCCCGCCCATTTCAGTCTTTGAACTGAAATAAATTTTATTATATCTGTTTCTTTGTAAAATTTTTATTTTTATAATTTTCTTCTTTTCTAAGAATCGTTATTTTTTACGCCTCTCAAAATACTTAACAGTATCTTTCTTTCAAAAACTGCTAATATTTCTTTATCAGTTTTGGTCATCATCAACGTCCTTGTGTGACTGTGGGCCTAATTAAAATGTTATAGAGTAGTAGTTTACCTTTCCTTCTAATGAGACTAGATTTTAATATTTGTGCATTTCATACAAGCATTTATTGCCAGCAGTCTATCTATTACTTATTTCTGGCGTTACATCATTAACAACATTTAGTTCAGATCCCAAATAGGTGAAATTGCTAACTACTTCAAATCTATATTTCAAACCAATGCTTAACGTAAAATATTTTTATAATAAAACACAGCATATATCATCTCAAACACATGGGCATGTAAATTCTACAGTATTCAACCTTTAAATATTCTCACTTAGTATTCTAACATTCGAATATTCATTACGAAAAGTAAACAAAAGTGGGATATAAATGAAGAAAAAATTATGATATACAGTTTGCTAATTGAAACTTTAATAAAGGACTTTGAGTGTAATATTACATTATGTTCACTTATGAATGTGTATTTTATACAACAGTGGGAGTAAATAAGCTTTTCTGTTATGATGTATTTCTGTGATACAAATAGTACGTTTAATTCTTTTCTGGTTACACGTCTGCTTGCATTAAAATCTATGAAACCTATTATAGTTAAAGTTCATATGTTGGTACATCCAAATTAACTATTTAATAAAGCCATTTCTCGATCACAGTGTTTAAATTTGAAGACATCAATTGCATGACTAGGTTTAAAAGTCTATTTACATGGTTGTAGATTTTTCACGCATATTTTACTATTGAATTATATTAAGCAGTGTTTCATAAGACAAAATTCTAACAACAATTGAATAAATTCAGAATACAACTTTTATATAAAAAGTGGTCCACATTTGCCAATTTGACTGTGCGTCTAACTTCTAGTTATTTAAACTTTAATTACGTCTGGATAATTTGACACGTGTATATCATATTTTTACATCGCAATTTTATACTTAAGAAATGGTTTGCATCCTGATTCAAAAGCTTATAGAAGAACATTATGTAAAATAACTGAAATATAAATAACTGAAAAATGACTTTAATAGTTTACTGGAATTGTTAGACTATATGTATGTTCAGATAAATTTAACTTTTTAAGATTTGGCATTTCTAAATCATATTACGTTTTCGTATTCTGTAATTTTATTGTACACGTCTACATTTCAGTATTTGTTTACTCCATAATACAACACATAATATCTGTGAATAATAGAAATTGACACATGTCTTCTGCTATTATCATTCACTAATTTAAAAATATCGTTTAACTTTGTAGAGAGACACATTAAGATTATTTTCCCTACCTATCTCGGAATTAAATCAAACCTTTACAATATCAGATTACAATTTCATTATATTCAACTCCATTTTTACTTCCTTGAAATATATAAAGTCTCTTCGAAACAAATTCTTTGTGTGTTACTATATTTTAATTTGAGCTACTCTTCTGAGAAACGCATATACATACAATGCTTGCTTAAACTCTTTAGAATTTAATTGAAAATTCAATGATAGTTTCACAAATAAAACTTTCAAATGAAGTTTGTTTGCAGCAGTTTCCCAATGTATTAGAATTTATTTCAAATGTTAAATTTAAACAATATTTGAGGAAAGTGATGTTTAGCTCTTATTTATAAAATTAAACTACAAGAGTTGGGTCTAAAAACAAAATTGGAAATTACACTTGCTCTTAGATGTCATTACGAGGAGGTATTAATATTTATATCCATTTAAACATTTAAATTTTTTTTTTGTGTGTATAAGAGGGAAAGCAATTCCACTACAACCTAAAGAATATAGGATTAGGTGGCTTGGAGTACTCTGGTCTACAGTCTTGCTACACGAGAGCTAACTACAAACAGAAGAGCTGTGATTAGCATGAATAAAATATTAATACATGTTAAGTAAAATTGGATAAATATATAAATGATTTTACATATCTTTGTGTTTTAATTTCCCGTATTTCTGCTCCCATAAAATCCGGGTTTTTATAAAAGAACGAAAACATTGACATCATGTCAATTCTGGAAGGTTGTCCGACTGTCCTTTGGTAAATCCAGGTGGAAGAGACATTTATAACAAAATGAGATAATTAAGTTATCGAGATCGATAAAATAAACCTTCAGGTTTAAATAAAATAAATTTTGATATCTAAATAATTCCAAGAACTTGCAATGACAAAATCGGAAAATATTACGCGCTTACAAGCAATAAGAAAATATTGGATATCGTGAACGATGACTTCACAACCAATCACGGAGCGTTTTGATGTCACATGATTTTCGCTTAACTTTAAAATTAATTTTTAAAATGATGGACCCAGTTTTTTATATTTTTGAGAACATTTTTGGAATCTACGAGTCTGAAATTATCAGAAAATTACTAAGTTGTTTGAATCCCCCACATGTGCAAATTCCTCATTCCGATATTTAGTATTTACTAGAGGGTTAACAATCTGGAGTATTAGGGTTAGAAATGAATCTGAATCGAAGACTATTGCATCTTAATTCTACTAAAGTAACCAGACTTCAACAATCACCGGTAAGGATGTGAATCGTATACCAGCATTTGAATCCACTTTTATGATAAAACAATAATATCCTATTTCACTGTTCAAGTAATTCCAATTTTCTCTTTGTTTTTGTTTAAGTAAGATTTTCATTAAAATACAATGTTAATCTAGTCCTAAATACATTTCTTATGAAGCTCGTGGCCGAAAGATGGTTAGGGTACTGGCCTTCGGAACCAGAGTTCGTTGGTTCGATTACCACTATGACATGGATGTTCGTAGCCGTTCGGAATCGGCTTTAAGCAGTAGGTCTCGGTCTCCTTAGCCCTCGAGTTGCAAAAAGTAGACCGTAATGCTCCAAAAACGAAAATATGAAGTTCGGGATTTAAGGCAACGATTACATAAGCTCGATGTCTTTACATCTTATGGAATTTAAGTGAATATTGCGATAGTAGTTTTAGATCAGTCACCTCACAAACTTATTCACAAGTTCCTATATCTTATGTTAAACGACGAATAAATTGGTGCTTCGCTGGTCTTCAGAACAGGAAATTGTGGGTTCGATGCTCTAGATATAGCTTAATAGCATTAACCCCTTAGATTTAGTGTTGTTTTATGGTTTGGCTCAGTTTGGTTCGGTTTGGAACTGTACAGCTTATTGTTTTGCTACACGAAGGCAAATGAGGCCGTGACTTAAAGCTTAAGGCCGATTCCAAAATGCTATAAATATCCATCCATACGAAGACTGGTAATCAAACCCACAAACTCCGGCCACGAAAAGCAACCCCTACTAATTTGGCCAATATTGATATTTTACACTTCGTAATCTGGAATTGTTACATTAAATCTCAGGTTAGTTATTATGTCTTTATTATTTTAGAGTAATGACTAGTAAACAGGCCATATTCTCACTTCCCCCCCCAAAAAAAAATGAAAATATTTGGAGTTACTCCTGGCACTTCCTAACATTAAACCAAACCGAATCAACATCATAAAACAAACACAGTTCAATAAACAATTACTTTACTAACTTCCAGATAATTTCTTAAATATAGAATTTCCACAAGATACATTAACCTACATCAAATTTTCCTGGTCATGACCCGGTCTAGTTCTTAGAAAAGAAAAGTTTATTTGTAAAATTATTTTTCTTCTGGCGTTTTCAATAATTACAGTTTTTATTTTAGTAATTGTTATGAGTGACTATTATTTTGTATTAGCGATAGTGTCTTATACCAGAGACTTACATGTCATGGAATTTAGATCTTTGAGAGAAGATATGTAGCACATAGAAGATACTTTTGTCATTATTTCTCATAACCTGTGATTAGCGGAACACATCACCCTAAAACGGTAATTTTTTTCTCCTTATCATAGCTATTTTAATTATTATTGTAAATACATAGGGTTTTAAGAATTTGTTGTATATCCTTATTTAATTTAATTTTCTGAATTTCTAAAGAATAAGAACTATTTTATACATAGAAAAGTATGAGTGTGTTTCAATTATTTAAAAGGGTTTTTTTACTCACGGTGCGAAGTCTTGCAACAAGAAAAAGTGAGTTTCATTAACTATTTTGTGAATGATAATTATTAATCATAATTTTCCCCTATTTAAACTTTAAAAGAAATATTAGAAATATTTCACTAGGGAACTAAATTTATTTTAGAGTAATGATATGAAAACAGGCCACAGTGCAACTCTTTCAGATTAAAATTTATTTATATATTTTTTCAGTTGTATTGAAAATTAATATAAAATTTAAAAACTCTAAAATAAAACATCTGAAAGGTTTCCTTAAATTATGAGTACCTTAAAGATGATCCTTAAATTATGAGTACCTTAATTATGATGCTTAAGATATGAATTCTTTATAGTCAGTTTTCTTTAAATTTCTGTCTATAAATGATTGTATAAGAACAGTAATAAATAGTAATGTTAATCTATATATTGTAGCTAAATATTTTGTTACATTCCATCTATCGTTTCAAAATATAAAGGCAATACCTATGCCTATTTGTAATAGACAGTTTATCGTCAAAATTTAAAACACAAAAGTTAATTACGATTCTCTAGGAAGGACAATTTTTAATGATGATTGATCCTTTTAAGCTGCAAATGTTTATTTACTGAGTAATCTGTTGTCCCACATTGTTTATTACGTCAGACATATCAATTATATTCACATATCGTGGTTATACCTTTCATTTCAGTTTCAACTTTGAAGTATTGTGAATTCCCATGGTAGAAATATTTATTCCGCGTTATTAATTAATTTATTTACCGAATTATAGAAGAGTTACTCCTTAAATTGAGAAATCAAGTTTAAAGACGTTTTGTTTCTTTAAATATAACGAGCTTTCGATTTACACGAAGAACGAATTCCCTGTATGATTCTGAATGAATATAATAAGATATACATCTTAAAGGGAACCAGGCAGTTTGCACAAGAAGTGTGTCTATACTTTAATAGATGTAAGTCTTCCTAAATAAAACCATGTAAGTCAATCTTTCTAAATAAAAGCAGATAAATATATCCTTAAAAATTTAAATATGTAGTCAATGTTCAAAAGTATTTCCTAACTTTTAAAATAAAATTGACTTCGACGTAAGTAATATCATCAAAACTCTGGCTGATCTGATTCTGATTCAATATACAAGAATGTATGAAAGCATAAAGAATAAGAGACAGTTTACGGATGCACATATACTAATTTATCAATCCATGCAATTTATTACACAGAGTAAAATCTATGAAGCTTGAAGAATTAAAGTTAATAAAGTAAAATGCATTTAACACATCTCTAGAATATTTTTGCCAAAATTAGAGGAATCAAATTACTAAAAATTAATATAAAATTTCCAAACTCTAAAATAAAACATCGAAAGGTTTCCTTAAATTATGAATACCTTAATGCTTAAGATATGAATTCTTTATAGTCAGTTTTCTTTAAATTTCTGTCTATAAATGATTGTATAAATACAGTAATAAATAGTAATGTTAGTCTATATATTGTAACTAAATATTTTGCTACATTCCATTTATCATTTCAAAAGATAAAGGCAATTCCCATGCTATTAGTAATAGACAGTTTATCTTCAAAATTTAAAGTACAAAAATTAATTATGATTCTCTTGGGAGGACGATTTTTAATGATCATTGATCCTTTTAAGTTGTAAATATTTATTTACTGAATAATCTGTTGTCCCACATGGTTTATTACGTCAGACATATCAATTATATTCACATATCGTGGTTATACCTTTCATTTCAATTTCAACTTTGAAGTATTGTGAATTTCCATGGTAGAAATATTTATGAAGATTCAGCGTTATTAATTAGTTTATTTACCGAATTATAGAAGAGTCACTAATTAAATTGAGATTCAAGTTTAAAGCCGTTTTATTACTTTAAATAAAACGATCTTTCACTTTACATGAAATACGAATTCCCTGTATGATTCTGAATGAATATAATAAGATATACATCTTAAAAGGAACCAGTCAGTTTCCTCAAGAATTTATCGTAAAATTGTGTCTTATACCTTAATAGATGTAAGTCTTCCTAAATAAAACCATGTAAGTAAATCTTTCTAAATAAAATCATTCTAAATAAATATATCCTTAAAAATTTAAATATGTAGTCAATGTTAAAAAGTATTTCCTAACTTTTAAAATAGAAATGACTTTGTCATAAGTCATATCATCAAAACTACTGGCTGATCTAATTCTCATTTAAAATATATGAATGAGTGCAAGGAATGTAGGAAGAATAAAAGACAATTTACGGATGAACATACACTAATTCATCAAATCCATGCAATTTAGTACACAGAGTATAACCTATAAATCTTGATGAATTAAAGTTAATAGAGTAAAATCCGTTTAACACACCTCGAGGTTTTTATTTGCCAAAATTAGAGGAATCTGATAAAATGCATACAAAATCTATTACAAGATCACTTTAAATAAGTTTCTATTTTATTGTTTCTATTAAAAAATAATTATAAATGTTTTGCCAATATATTTAGATTTTACTAATGTTATTGAAAGCGTAAATGTTCATAACTTTAAAAAGTAAGTAGAATTTTGTATTCATTATAAAAAATTTGTATAAAATTTATTTACAAGAACTCAGATTGAGCATAATTTTGTGGACAATTTCCTCTGAACCTAGATCAAGAGCCGCAGTAATATCTTCGGCTATCAATATTGGTGTTATCCGCTATTGCTTTTTATAATAATGGAGTTAATTAATAGCTACTAACTTACAACAGATTTCATAATTTCTATAGCAACATACATTATTCCGGGTAAATGAAGTTAAATGTTGCTTGAACTGGTTCTTCCTTTGGATCCGTATTTTTTTCTTTTATTTTTTTTTAGTTTTATTTCATAATTCTTAATTCTATATTTTCTGCTTGTAACATTTTCTCTTTAAAAGTCACTGTCACTTTCATTACTACTACAAATTTTTCAATGAATTTTATTTTAAGTAACTAAATATGTGAACATTAAGAAAATCTTATATTTTTCTGAAAATTCTTTTACTAATCTAGAAATTATAATGTTAAATATAAAATGTCAAGTATTACTCCAAGCAACATTCGCTTAATTAAGGCTCGTACATACCAATGTGCACAAGAATCCGTTTTTAAACATGTGAAATTTTCTTCTGACTTGCAATTTGGCCTAGTTAGACGAGATAATTACTTTTGATACATGCAGTTGATTCATTTGATTAAACCGTCTAGACCGAGTCTTTAAGCTCCGAATAAGTTTATAAAGTTCATTACCCGAGATCAAGTAAATACGTAAAGTATCGCATAAAGTTAACTAAAAATTATCAAATTATCTTTGACATTACAATATCCACTCTGGTATTTGTCACGTGTCCTTAAATTATGAAATTTCCGCATAAAATAATGTAAAACAGGTGCACATTTAAGATTAATAGAGATAGAATAAATCTGAAAGACTTGCATATGTTTCATAGTTTTAACTAAACATCAAAATCTCTGTACCTCATCAAGGGTTCAACTTCCCATATACCACCTGATAGCTCTATAATTTATTTTAATCCGTTTTGTATAGATATATATAAAACAGATATACGTTTGAGGTAATTAGATCTCGTGTATTACCTCAACTCGTATTATATTTCGTATTTTCGTCAATGACAGCGTTAATGAAAATACGAAATCTTAAAATATTAAATATTAATATTAAAATTAAAATTATACATTTATGAGCAAAATATACCTTTCTGTTTTTATTTCTATTAAGAATACTTAATAACCAATCGTTAGAGGGGTAGGTAGAATTAAATTTCCAAAGTACGAGTGTATAATGTACAAAGTTTGATGAAATCTACAAAACAGTTTAATATTTAGGACTTTGCATACTTTCATAAACACACAATGAACTGAGGTAGCTCAATCGACAAAGGTAGCGATTATGTAACCTGAGAGGATCCAGGTTCAAGTCGGTTAAAGATCCATAATGTTCATTAATTGCGGCTAAAGCACGTAAAATATTTCATAGTCGTAATGACCTCCAAGTTCCTAAACGATAACTTTGGAGATGGCATTCTAAGCTCGAGGGTTCTGCTTTTCCCTTGATTCTAAATTACGAAATTAGTGTTGTTCTAGGGCAGAGGTCAGAAAACTTATTAGCCAAAGGGCCAAATATGAACATTGTAACAATTTTAAAAAATTGAGAGCGATATCTGCTTGTTTAGTAAATTTTTATTACACTAAAGAAGTAGTACACTAAAAAAACTAAACTCCATACTTAATAAATATTTATTAATCCGAACAATGTGCTCACATCTCCTTTTAAAGTTTGAGTAAATCAGTTTTGTATGTTGCTGTTTTCAATTTAAACACGATTCCAAGTTCTCATCAATAAGACGCTTTTCCCTAGGACCTGAGGGGATCGATGTTCAAGTCGGCCAAATATAAACAATGTTCATTAATTGCGGCTAAGGCACGTAAAATATTTCGTGGTTGTAATGACCTACAAGTTCCTAAACCACAACTTAGGAAATATTATTCCAAGCTTGGTTCTTCTGCTTGCCCCTTGATTCTAAATTACGAGATTAGTGTTATCCTAGGGCAGAGGTCAGCAAACTTATTAGCCAAAGAGCCAAATATGAACATTACAACAATTGAAAAAAATGGGAGCCAAATCTTCTTGTTTAGTAAACTTTTATTACACTAAAGAAGTAGTACACTAAAAAAACTAAATTTCATACTTAATAAATATTTATTAATCCGAACAATGTGCTAGCATCTCCTTTTAAAGTTTGAGTAAGTCAGTTTTGTATGTTGCAGTTTTCAATTTAAACACGATTCCAAGTTCTCATCAATAAGACGCTTTTCCCTAGGACCTGAGGGGATCGAGGTTCAAGTCAACCAAGGATCCAAAATGTTTATTAATTGCGGCTAAGTCACGTAAAATATTTCACGTTCGTATTGACCTCCAAGTTCCTAAACAACAACTTTGGAGATGACATTCCAAGCTTGGGTCTTCTGCTTGCCCTTTGATTCTAAATTACGAGATTAGTGATATCCTAGGGCAGAGGTCGGCACACTTATTAGCCAATATGAACATTATAACAATTTTTAAGAAATGGGAGGCAAATCTGCTTGTTTAGTAAACTTTTATTACACTAAAGAATTAGTACACTAAATAAAACTAAATTTCATAATAAATATTTATTAATGCGAACAATGTGCTCACATCTCCTTGGAAAGTTTGAGTAAGTCAGGTTTGTATGTTGGTGTTTTTAATTTAAACACGATTCCAAGTTCTCATCAATATGACGCTTTTCCCTAGGATCTGGGGGGATCGAGATTCAAGTTCTCCAAAGATCCACAATGTTCATTAATTGCGGCTAAGGCACGTAAAATATTTCATGGTCGTAATGACCTCCAAGTTCCTAAATGAAAACTTTGGAGATGGCATTCCAAGCTTAGGGCTTTTGCTTGCCCCTTGTCAGGTGTGTTTGTTGTTGTTTTTAATTTTAAGCATGATTCCAAGTTCTCATCAATAAGACCCTTTTCCCTAGGACCTAGGGAAAGGTGTTGGCCACTTATGTGATACTCCCATAATATAACGGTTACATACATTGCGGCTTTGTATGGGTATTTGAAATGCTTAACTGGCAGGTACTCCCTCGCTATATAAAAAATAGACACACATCGACTATTTACATTTAAAGCTCTAAATGAGTTATGAAATATCAAGATTCGGAGCATTAAACTTTCCATTGCAAGTATGCCACGCTAGTTTAGTTAGATGTAAGGTAATATTAAATAAATGCCACTAGAAGTTCAGAAATAGTTTATTCCTATATTTGCTCACGTCTCGTGAGGCATTAGAGAGCCAGTAAGTATGATGCATTTAAAACAAAAATTCTGGAATACATATGTTTACATTCTGAAATTTATTTTTAAGGATTCTCAATTTTTAAGATGTGATATTGTTTCTTGCAGTTTAGTGTATAAACAAAAATATGCACTTAAAGTTTCTAAACTACAGAGAAATATTCGTAATTTCTTTCAGTGCAATAAAATTAGTAACAGCAATGCTGACAAAATGTATACAACCTTAGTAGTTTCAAATATAAAAAATCAAAATCTTAAAAAGAAAAATAGAAAAATATTGAAAAGTTAAAATGTTTATCTTTTTCAAGAAAATTAAGAGTTTTCTCCTAGTTATCACACCTCTTATCACACCTATGTTAATTATCTAATTTTACTCTTGCATTCAGAAGGTATATGTAAAAACCTTTGATCTAGGTAATAAGAATTTAAGAATAAATCTCATATTTATTTCAAAATTTAAAAGAGATTCTAGATTATATTACACTAATAATAGAAGCAATGTTGGAACTAAAAATTCTCATAAGACAACACATTCATTTATATTTAATTTTTAGCATGAATTTATAAAATTCATTAAAATTTATATTTTATAAAATTAAAGAAATTAATAGAAATAAAATTAAAGAATTTATAATATTAAAGAAATAATAAAATAACATCTGGAGATATTTAGCGATTTATCTTTGAGCGGAATAACGGAAAACGGCTTTTATATTTTGCCAGATCATTGAAAGGGAGCAATATAGCAAATGTGGCATAACTGTTAAATACCTTGTTCGAACAATAATACTATTAGCAAAAGAATAAAATTAGCATCTAAATTTGTATAAAAAGAGAACAACTGAGTTGAAAGATATACAGTAAAAGAAAGAAATATATTAAAATAAAATTGATAAAAGGATATAAAAAAAGTAAATGTGGTCAAAAAAGGGAGAAGCATTTTATTATCTGAAAACATATTTTAAACTTATCAGATAAGATAGATTGTAATTGGTTCAGAACGTACTTAAAAGAAAATTATATCAAATGGAGCTAAAATAGCGTGGTCAAATGTAATTTAAATTAAAAATTGTTCTATCTCTACACACCCTTGACCTCCAACAATTTGACCCGCCTAAAACATTCCCAGGTTTGACCTAAAGCAAATTGTAAAATTTTGAGTTCAATGATCCAGCTAATTGCGAATGTATAGAGAACATACATACACACAGACACGCGAATACAAAGAATTATAGTCAGTTCAACACATTGATGTATAGAAAGGCAGACAGATGAGTAGTTTTTTTAAACTTTTATTAAGCAAAAATTTTCTTTGATGCTGATTTGCTGCAAAAGTATATTATGAACTATTCCATTAGCATTAGAGCGAGATTGATAAGTCTCAGAGTTGTTTTGTAAATAAAATAAGCTGTTATTATCTTAGCAGAATCTTAATGTGCAATAATGTTTTTAAATGAAAGCGCTTACATATTTTTTTAATTTAAAAGGAAATACATCTCATGTCCCGCAAACAATAACATGGCGCTTACAGAAATAAGTAAAATTTGCAGAGAAATAAATAGATATACCAAGAAAACTTAAATAAAGCACACAAATTTTACAAAGCAACAAATTATACTCTTTACACGTTCTAAAAAAAATAAGAGCCAGAAGACATTTAAAGTCTGCCTTAAAAAGAAGTTTGGGTAGTCAAGAAGAATTTCATTACAAAATATGTCCAGCACTTCAGGAGCACAAAGCTTACTAGCAATTAATTAAAAACGAAAAATATAACTGAGCATTAATATGACCAGTTGTAAAAAAGCAGTTTGGATAGTCCAGAACAATTTCATTACAAAATATGTCCAAAACTTCAGGAGCATTCCCGTAAGCACAAAGCTTACTAGCAATTAATTAAAAACGAAAAATATAACTGAGCATTACTATGACCAGTTGTAAAAATGCAGTTCAGGTAGTCAAGAACAATTTCATTACAAAATATGTCCAAAATTTCAGGAGGATTCCCGTAAGGACAAAAATTACTAGCAATTATTTATATTTTTCGTTTTTAATAAACGAAAAATATAACTCAGTATTACTATGACCAGTTGTAACCTGGAACATTTTAAATCCATTAAAAAATACTTGTGCTTCAAATTTCGATAATTTTTTCAGAATAAAATGGCCTCAGTTAACTGGGAGATGCTAGATATTAAGCATTTCAGTCCAAACTAGTTTTTTCTCTCCAGATGCCGATACAGAAGCCGTAAGTCTCTCCAGATGCCATAAGTCAATATTTCAAATTGTCGATCTTTAACCAACAGACCTGCTATTTCATTTCCGAAATTACCACACCATTTTGTCCACAAACGTAGAAAAAGAAAACACACCCAAAAGCATTTATAATAAAATAAACTTCTATAATAAGCTTTCCAGTAAACGTAAGATTGCGTAAAATAAAAAGAGAAGAAACTGAGTCAGTGCAAAGAACATATTTAAGCATCTCATAATCATGAATAGGGTCTTGAATCCCTATTACAAGATTCACTGCAAAATTCATTAAAACAAATTCTCTTACAGAAAATTTAGTTTTATGCAATGTATCCTGAGCAAAGTATAAAATCTTCGTAAGTACAATTCTAAAATAAGCTAATATTGATTATAGATAAACCTGAGCAAAATATAAACTTCATTTAGCAGTTGCAACAAAACAGATTTATACTAATATCGTAAGAGTAATTCTCATTAAAACAGTTTCTGAAGTAATTACGGTGATGTTATCCAATATAAAGAATTTACTATTTAGAATATTAACCATCAAAAAGCATTTCAAAGTTTTATGTCTTTAAATGTAGTTTAGTGGTTATTTTAGTCCAATTTTAAATTGCACCATTCCAACTTGCAGAAATCTCAGATTTCAGTAAAGCATGAAATTGCTTTGCAAATAACTTAATTTCTAACTCTTGCATAATATCACCTGGAAGCAGTAAAAGAATTTTCTCATTTAGTCATATTTTAAAGTATTATATTTTAAAGGTGTTATTAGAATACAGTGGGTTTAAGTAAAAAAGTGCACTTGCAAACTTTGCTTTTCAATATGAAATTTAAAAGCTAAAAACACAAAAGTTTGATAAATAAAAATCACACACTCTTAATATTTTTTCACAAAGTACTTTAAACTTACAAAGATTCACTATATAATATTCTTAGTTTTAGAAAACATAACATATATTTATATTAATACTCTATTGAGCATTCTAAATGTCTGTTAATGTGCTCTATCAGTGTTGCTATGAGTCGAGCGAGAATTTTAGAACAATATTTACTGATTTTATTGCAGTTTCAATATCGTTATTTTAAGCCTCTTTATACAGAAATATAATAATTCTTTATCCCAACTTCTAACTGATGGCATAAAATTTTTATGATTTCAAATATGGCAAATTAGGTGAAGTATTGTTGACTTTAATTATATAGAAACCACAATATTTATATAGACATATAATGATTCTTTATCCCAACTTCTAACTGATGGCATAAAATTTTTATAATTTCAAATATGGCAAATTAGGAAGTATTGTTGACTTTAATTATACAGAAACCACAATCTTTATATAGAAATATAATGATTCTTTATCCCATCTTCTAACTGATGGCATAAAATTTTTATAATTTTTAAATATGGCAAATTAGGTGAAGTATTTAATTATATAGAAACCACAATCAGGCATAGAAGCTAGAAATTTTTACGGTCATCATATTGATAGTATTGAAAAGGAGTTGGAACGTATTCTAAACTGGGTCTTATATTAAATTTTAAAATGTTAACATGAAAATATTGATCCATCATTGTTTCAATAAACTTTTAACTGGCTACTACCTTTTGCACCCATACAATACCATATCATCCCGCACCCTTCTCTATACTCTACAGTTGATCTCATTTTGTATTTAGTTATTTATTCATGTTTTGGCATAATTTTGTCTTTCCATTTGAAAAAATATACATTGGATTTTAATTGTAGAGATGCAAATGTAGCGAAACTTCAATAGGAATTCATATATTTATTCAGAAAATATATGAAAATTAGAGTGAAGCAGGGAAGAGGAATAATGATGATATGGAAATGCCTGAATGCAACAGGTGTTGATGAATTAATGCTTATTGGATAAATGATGGATCAGCGGGTTTATATCAACCTTTAGAGCGGCTATAAGCCATAATTTACAATATCATGGAATTCCAACAATACTTCAGTGTTATCAGGATATTGAAATACTGCTGGAATTGATATCCTAACATGATACCATGATATTCACGAAAGATTCTATATAAATACTTAATTCTGATTACTATATATGAGTAGTTAAGTCATTAAACTCTCATGTTTGTCTTCATTTATAAAAATTATAGAAAATTATCCATATTATTTTTGATTGATGGCCGTTTTTATAATAGCTGCATGAGCCAATGATATTAGAAAAGATTTATTTCAATCCCACCCCACTCAAAAAAGGAATAAAAATGTTTGGAGTTACTCCTGGTACTCCCTAACGTTAAACCAAACAGAATCAACATAACACAAAAATCACAGCTCAAAAAACAATGACTTTAATGAATCCAGATAATTACTAATTAAATATAGATTTTTCACAAAATGCACCAACCTACATTAAATTTTCACGGACTTGACTTAGAGAATCCAAACGAGCAAAACAAAAAGAGTTGAGTAGTCTAGTTCTTAGGAAAGAAAAGTTTAATTGTAGAATTATTTCTCTTCCTGCGTTTTCAATAATTACATTTATAATTTTAGTAATTGTTATGACTGATTATTACTTTGTATTAGTGATAGTGTCTAATACTAGAGAATTACATATCATGGAATTTAGATCTTCGACAAAAGATATGTAGCACATAGAAGATAATTTTGTGTATCTAGTAACCTTTGATTAAGGGAACACATCAACTTAAAATAGAAGATTTTATCTCTCCTAATCATAGCTATTTTAATAATTAACGTAAATACATGGGATAATAAGCATTTGTTGTATATTCTCATTTAATTTAATTTGCTGAATTTCTAAAGAATAAGAACTTTTTTATACATAGAAGAGTATGAGCTTGTTTCAATTATTTTAAAAACTTTTTCACTCACGGTGCGGTTTTTTTTAAACAAGAAAAAGTGAGATTCATTAATAATTTTTTAAACAAGAATTATTAAGTATAATTCTCACTATTAAAAATAGTCAAAAATATTTCACCAGGGAACGAAAATTAAAGAAATCTAAACTAAAATTTTAAAATTACAGATTAAAATTAAGATTTTAAGATTTCAAATACTATAAATATTAAATTAAATAAACAATGAAACAGTAGATATAATTTCCTCACAGGTATGTAATGTATTTGAAATCAATGTATGCAGTTGTTTTTTATTTGGAGTGGTGCGTAAGTTAAAAAACACTATTTTGAGTAAAATGCAATAAACGTTTTTACAGTTTCCTTAAAAGATATGATTATTAAATGCAGAGTTTTTATAGTTTTTCAAGTTCTAATTCAATGGGGTTTAATTTTAACAATTCAGAAATGCCCAGAGAAAATTAAAAAATAAAAAAAAATGTTTTTAAAGTATAAAGGTGATATGACGTCTTAAATATTTTTATATAATAGCAATTATAATACAATGAATCTAAAACGTAATGTTGCATTCATTGTTTCCAGTGGGTATAATCCAATACTCAGATTCATTTAACTCTTTAAAGTCTCATGTCTAAGTGAACTGCTTATGAATTGATGCTAGGAACTTAGATAATATTAGTGGTTTAAAATGCCACAAAAGTTTGTAGTTTATAAAACAGCTAGTTGAGGAGTTCGATACTAAATATAGGAGTCATTAGAACATGCTAAAGTCAGCAAAAGAAATTAGGGACAAAATACTTTAATACTAGTAATTTTATTTTTTATAATCAAGAAATTTATTTAAACTTTAAGTTCTTCATTATATTTAATTTTATATTAAGTAAACAATTTAATTACGTATTTAACAATAAATTTTTGATGTATGCAGATAATCTTTGTCGCATAATACTGGTTGCATTAAGAATAGATCGTCTACATAGTGAGTT
>CM063508.1:157800394-157820394 GCA_032207245.1 Pardosa pseudoannulata
AATCACACCATTTTAAAAATGACTTAATATTTTACTTCTATACATCTTTTCCTCAAAGAGCTGAATTTTAGTTAAACATGTATCTAATTCTCGAAAATTTTCTTTTTCTCTTTATGATTAAAAATTCAGAATAAAAATATTTCTATTTAAATTTTATGCACAGAAACTTGTACATTATGCAAGTAACTGACTTTAGTGAAATTTAAAATGAACATATGTATTTCATGAGTATAAAAAATCAAATAAAATCAAAAATTCAAATATCCATCGTGTTTGCATTTTAAGAAATCACTTCTTATTGTTAACGGAACATTTCGAATGATTCTGAAGATAAAATTTTCCAGACAGTAATAATTGATAACACTGATAAAGTTCTAACATTAAAAATGAACCTGTCATTTTGTCAGTGCCTCTCAAAGGTACTTAATTTTTCTGTAAAAGAATAATAAACGGAATCCTTAATATATAGTGATACTACTCTGAATATTGTATAAAGAATTACTCAACATGACAGTCTGATAACTAATATTTTATTTAAATTCTCTTGTTGAAAAATTTCGAGATTTAAATTCACATTTAATTCTGCTGTACATTATAAAATTCAAAAAAAATCTACTATGCATAATTTCTTGTTTTAACTGAAATAAATTAAAGCTTTGTTATTTTAAATTTCTTTTACTACTTTAAATGGAAATGCAAAGTAAGGTTAGAAGAGATGAAGCGAAAATGTGTTACATTCTTTTACAATAAAATATAAATTACTTCTTAAAAGTAGTTTATTTTAAAGAAAAGGCTAGTTTATTTTAAAGATAAATTTTCGTATAAAGAAGTATATTAAGAAGTGAAACAATGAATTTCATCTAGTTTTAAAATATGTTTTCAATCCAATGGGTAAATGAAACATAAGAAATATGCGCATTAGAAATAAATTACTAGTTCTGATACCTTTCATCGTTTAACCTCTGGCATTTTAGAAGACTCAGAATGCCACTGATCTTTTTTAGTACGTTTTGTCGAATCATTTAATCATTTTATCCCTTTATCGTTTTATCTCTTCAACGTTATTTAATCATTTTAGTAATAACTGTTTTGCATTATTGTTACAATTGTTTATGATTAAAAGGTAAGTGGTAGATTATCACTACCTTAAAATAATTGATTTAGAGTAGACTTGTTTATTTTAAAGAAAAATTTTCGTATAAAGAAGTTTATATTAAGAAGTTAAACAATGAATTTCAATTCTAGTTTTGAGTGTTTTGCAATAGATTGGGTAAATGTGCAAACCTGAGAAATATGCGTTGATACACTAGATTAACAGTTCTGAAACCTTTCATGTCGCACTAACTCTGGCATGTGTTTAGAAGACTCAGAATGCCACTGATCTTTTTTAGTACGTTGTCGAAGTATTGGTCAATCATTTTATCCCTTTATCGTTTTATCTCTTCAACGTTATTTAATCATTTTAGTAATAACTGTTTTGCATTATTGTTACAATTGTTTATGATTAAAAGGTAAGTGGTAGATTATCACTACCTTAAAATAATTGATTTATTTTAATGAGAAGGCTTGTTTATTTTAAAGAAAAATTTTCGTATAAAGAAGTTTATATTAAGAAGTTAAACAATGAATTTCAATTCTAGTTTTGAGTGTTTTGCAATAGATTGGGTAAATGTGCAAACCTGAGAAATATGCGTTGATACACTAGATTAACAGTTCTGAAACCTTTCATGTCGCACTAACTCTGGCATGTGTTTAGAAGACTCAGAATGCCACTGATCTTTTTTAGTACGTTGTCGAAGTATTAGTCAATCATTTTATCACTTTATTGTTTTATCTCTTCAACGTTATTTAATCATTTTAGTAATAACTGTTTTCATTATTGTTACAATTGTTTATGATTAAAAGGTAAGTGGTAGATTATCACTACCTTAAAATAATTGATTTAGAGTAGACTTGTTTATTTTAAAGAAAAATTTTCGTATAAAGAAGTTTATATTAAGAAGTTAAACAATGAATTTCAATTCTAGTTTTGAGTGTTTTGCAATAGATTGGGTAAATGTGCAAACCTGAGAAATATGCGTTGATACACTAGATTAACAGTTCTGAAACCTTTCATGTCGCACTAACTCTGGCATGTGTTTAGGAGCCACAGGATGCTACCAGGTCCGTAACTAGCATTTGCTACGGGCACATCAGTTTTAGGGGCAACCCACAGTGAAGGAAATGAGGTCCAAAAGAGGATGATTGTCCCCGAGTATAAATAGGGAAAAGGTGAAAAATAATTTATTTTTATTATGTGTGTTTATTTTTATTATGTGTATTTTTATTATATGTGTTTAAAATGTATTCTTTTATGAATTTTCTTACATTTTGTGAATTTTCTTACATTTTGAAACTGCTTCTTGAGATTAAACTTGTTATAAATTTTTAGAAAATATAAATCCAGGTATTCGTTTTAAATTTTGAATTTATTAACGTTAATGAAACTAAATTTAAATTTAGAAATTTCAGCCTTTTTATGAAAATTCAGCGTCTAAATTAAGAGTATTTTCCTAAAATAAACTATTCGATTTATCAGTAAAATAATATTCTCAGTGTTCAAAAATATTTTTAAGTTTTAATAAGGTAAAAATAAAAAATAAAAAGGTAAAAATAAAAGAAATATTAAAAATTAATATATAAGGAACATTTTAAGAATTAACAAAATATTTTTAGTTCATTTTGATTATGTGATATAGAAAAAAACATGTTTATATATACATTTTCACTGCATTTGTTATAGAGGTGCAGACTAGTTTTTTGCCACTGGCGCTACAAGGCGTAGTTACGGCCCTGGGTACCACGGCTCTCTATTTGTACACTGTCGAGGTACTGGTCTCAATCGATTTGTGAGATGAATAAAGGGACAACTCTTTTTACTTTTAGAGAATGGGATAGTGGAGAGGGAAGACATTTGAAAATTTATGTAATTATATACTTTTTTAATAATTTCATAATGTTTAGCCAACTTTTCTGGATTATTTTAGTAGAGGGGGGACCATTGGATTTTTAGCTGCCAAATTTAATGACATGGATCGCTTTTTCAGAACCACAAAGCAATGTCATAAAAATACTGTCACTACATTATCACTTTAATAGATCTATAGACGTTGATATTACCATGAATAGACATTTTTTATTAAAAATGAGGCTTTGATACCTTATTTATTGCCATATATTTTAAGCTTGTTTTCATTGAAAATTCAGTCTATAGGTAGACACAGCATATAAAATTTCAAACTGAGATTATGAATTGGAACAAAAATTCTGTCATCAGTAGATGTGGTCAGACTAGCTCCACTGCCAGTTTTGATTCAAATGAAGAATTTCAGTCGTTATTAATGACTTTTGCTACGTTTTTAGTTGTTAGAAAATCTGTTATTAGATGATGCTTTTTTTTTCTAGCTGCTTATATAATTTTTCATATTGTGTTACACAAAACTTAGGATTACGTTAAAGTTTTAATACACGTTTTATGAAATTACGAATTGGATCAAAAATACTGTCATCAGTAGATGTGGTCAGACAATTCTAGGGAAACTGCCAGCTGTGATTTAAATGTAGAATTATCTTCGTTATTAACGACCTCCTTTGGATTTTTAGCTGTTACAAAAACTGTTATTAGAAGCTGCTTTTTTTCCAGTTGCTTATATAATTCTTCATATTGTGTTACACAAAACTTTGGATTACGTTAAAGTTTTAATACACATTCTAGGAAATTACGAATTGCATCAAAAATCCTTTCATCAGTAGATGTGTTTAGACAATTCTAGGGTAACTGCCAGCTGTGATTCAAATGTAGAATTACATTCGTTATTAATGGCCTCTTTTGGATTTTTCGTTCTTACAAAATCTGTTATTAGAAGCCGCTTTTTTTTCATCTGCTTATATAATTCTTCATATTGTGTTACACAAAACTTAGGCTTAAGTTAACAATTTAATACACGTTCTATGAAATTACGAATTGGATCAAAAATCCTGTCATCAGTAGATGTGGTCAGACAATTCTAGGGCAACTGCCAGCCATGATTCAAATGTTGAATTACATTCGTTATTAACGGCCTATTTTGGAATCTAATCTGTTATTACAAAATCTGTTATTAGCATCTGCTTGTTTTTCTAGATGCTTATGTAATTCTTGATATTGTGTTACATAAAACTTAGGATTACGTTAAAGTTTTAATACACGCTCTATGACAGGATAACGAGTAAGAAAATGTTGTTCCATACTTGTATCAAATTTCCAGCTATTGCGAATTAAAACAGCTGTTAATAGTTGAACTTCACCTTCACTATTGTTATCATCGACTTCTTTATTCTCAAAAACTGCCATAAATTGGATCAAATCTTCCTCGTCTAAAAGAATTTCTAGCATCAATTCTTCAGGGACAATCGTTTTTCTGTTGTTAAAACTTTCGCCACCAGTTGAATTTAATAGAGTTATAATTTTGGAAAACAGAGCTACTTATTTTACAACAAAAAGTAACTCAAAATTATAGGAGATTTCAAAAACGAAATAGAATACGACAATCCAGCGATACCTAAATACGCACTTCAAGGATGTATTCCAGATAAGATTGTATGTGCGCTGTAACGATCCGTTACATGACCCTAGCGAAAGAATAGCGGAAGGTGACCTTTCGCAACGAACAATTACGGTTAGCGGCAGGTAGAAAAGTGTGATCCTAACAATAGCCTTTTGTAAACAAACCCACGACTTATGCTTAAATGGACGTAATTGAAAACTCTCGGTACGCTGGACTTTTTTGCAGTAAAAAAAACTCAGTAATAATTATTAATCGACCAATGCTTTAGTGTACATCTGCTTTCCGTTACCAGTTACCGCGAATGAATTTAAGTTGATTTGGTCTTTTGACTTAAAGACGACCTTTCGGTCACATCTGGAAAAGGATCAGCTGAACCAGGCGGGAGTTGACCTCAAGATTGCGTCACCCTGGGTCTGGAAGGTTCCAGAAGAATTACGGGAAGAGAACCGGGACCCCTATAAAAGAAGCCAAGAAGAGGTTTTTTTTCTTGAGAGTTGATTTGGAGCTGCGTTGTGGAGCTCGAGAGGAGTCAACTCGTCTCTCCGATTTTCGGAGCTTACTTGCTTTAGAGACCGCCAGCGTCTCTGCTTAACTAAGAAGGCGACTTTCGACTTTGGGATCTCATTCCCGTTATCTTAATATTTTTTCTACTTTGTGCATAGAAGTAGGTCGCTGAGAGTGTCCCTTACCAGTTTGATCCTGTGGGGAAGCCGACTGTACTGATCGTCAGCCCGGAGGTTTTAGTGTCAGCTTTTCGTACCGGCACTAATTAGCGAACTGTTCCAGTGTTCAAGAATTACTAGCTTCATTGTACCCACGCATTGTAATTGTGTTACGTTATCTCAGCAAGAGATCTCAGAAGATTTAGAATCTACTGAAACCTGTACATAACTGTACATAAATTATTCACTCCAATAAAGTATTTAATCCATAGTAAACAGTTGTCCAGCTTGTATCATTGACGGCTTTGCCTACCCCTATTTCAGGACGTCACAGCGCATAAATATGCGAGAAAGAAAGGAAAAGCGATGAAGAAATAGTCATTGTATATTACCCGAGAATTATGAGTAAGTTTGGGAGCCCATTAGAAGTTACTAAAATATAGCTTTTTGTTAATACAAATTTCTTTTTAATTAACATCCTCAAGAAACCAGAACTCGTACAATATTACCTTTTTAATAGTAAAAAAAAATATTATCAACACAAATTATACTGGAAATTTCACCATCGAATTTTAAAGAAATTATTTGAACAGCAGCTTTTAGAACTTTATTTAAATTGTTTATTGCATCCTACGTACTGAACACTTTAACACAAAATATAATAATACTGAAGAATGAAAAACTGTATTTAAGTTGATGTACAAAGAAAATAGGAAAAATTATTGTAAAATTCGGGTATGTTGTAATTCCAAAATACATAGTAAACAATTATCCTTGAAGTAGACTATGTAACACGCATGTGTGGGCATAAACAGACTGTATTCTCATTACACTTTCAAATTAGAATTAAAAAAAACTATTAGGATTCGTGTTAGAGAAAAGAATTCATGTAAAACAAGCCTATTGGTGGACAGTGTAAAAAAAAAGTTTGGCGTATATCCTTGCTTAAGATGCCAAATTAACCTTTTGTATGAAAAATTTAATAAGTTAAAATTTTAATTTAATATAGATTGCAAATATAATAGCCCCACTAAAATTAAATTTGATATCTCATTAGTACAGAATTGAGATTTCACTCTTCTTAATAAAATCTTTTAATATAAAACTACTCTGAACATATAAAATTATGTCAATTGTAATTAAATTTATAATTTCAAACAAAATAAAATTAAATGCCAAAGCTATATAATTTAAGTTGCATTTAATATGCGCTAAAAGATCTGTCTATCTAAGATTTTTTAAACAGCAGCCATAATTAGGCATACGACAATTAAAATATTCTCTAATATTAATTATGGATTTTATTCTAATTTGGTAGTTAAACTCGATTTTTACTGCAGTTAAATAAGGGAAAGAAAATATCTTACATTTTACATAACGACATTAAATATATTTCCCTCATTAATATTTAAAATAGTGTTTAGGACGAAAGTACTTTCTTTATTTTAATGAATTTTCAATATTGACTCTAAAACGTACAATTAACCAATTTTTCTCCCATATTCTGACATTATTTAAAAAATGTCTTATTGTAAATGACTAACAATACAAAATATTAATCAAGCATATTTTTAATCTACGTTGTTACGAAAAATGCTGTACAATTTTGACCTGTTTTTATTACAAATAGGAATTCCACAGAAATTAATGGAAATATCCTTACAAATTCTCTCTTAGTTTTTTAATTAAATCTATAATTTCAAATAAAATAAAATAAAATGCCACAGCTATAGAATTTAGCCAGCATTTAAATTGCCCAAAACATTCTGCTGCAAAGATGCAACTGTTTTCGAATACACGATTTACTTGCTGCTCAACAACATTGCAACCAATTTTATTTCAAAACTAAATTTGATTAATATACTACACTCATCAGACCTATCAAATTATATGGTAGATATTGTTGGTTATTAAAAAAAACAGATGGCGATAGTCTTTTAACTTTCGAAAAGAATTAAAATACCAAAGCTATATAATTTAGGTTGCATTTAATATAAAAGATATGTGTATCCAAGATTTTTTTAAACAGCAGCTATAATTGGGCATACGACAATTAAAATATTGTCTAATATTAATTATGGATTATATGATAATTTGGTAGTTAAACTAGAATTTTACTGCAGTTAAATAAGTAAAAAAAATCTTTTACATTTCACATAATGAAGTGATATATATATTTCCCTCATTAATATTTAAAACATTGAATAGGACGAAATTATTTTCTTTATTTTAATGAATCTTCAATATTGACTCTAAAACGTACAATTAACCAATTTTTCTCCCATAATCTGACATTATTTTAAAAAATGTCTTATCGTTAATGACTAACAATACAGAATATTAATCAAGCATATTTTTTAATCTACGTTGTTATGAAAAATGCTGTATAACTTTGTCCCGTTTTTATTACAAATAGGAATTCCCCCGAAATTAATGGAAATGTCCTTATAATTCCTCTCTTAATTTTTAAATTAAATCTATAATTTCAAACAAAATAAAATAAAATCACACAGCTGTATAATTTAGGTAGCATTTACTCTTTCGTGGGCCGTGGGTAGATTACTTCCCACCTACACGATCTTACAAAATACATCTGTGGGAAGCGTAAAACCCATTCTAATATATTGGTCTTCTTATTGAAACGACAGGAAGACTGATTATCGCTTCGGTTTTCCGCTGTCATCAATTGTTCGATCGAGTGAATAAAATTAGCCGCTCTGTTTTGAAAGTATGAAAAAGTGGAGAGAGAAATAAATGGCCCACAAAAGGGTTAAAATGTCCAAAAGATTCTGCTGCAAAGACTTAATTGCTTTCGAATACACGATATACTTGCTACGCAACAACATTGCAATTAATTTTATTTCAATACTAAATTTGATTTATATACTACACTCGTCAGACCTATCAAATTATATGGTAGATGATGTTGGTTATTAAAAAAACAGATGAAGATAGGCATTTAATTTCCGGAAAAAATTAAAAATATTTGTCCCAAATAGAGAAAAATAGAGTGGGGTTTTTTTAACCATAAACCATTTTTAGTTCAGAAATCTTCTCTCAAACTGAATAACTCGATTAAAAAAAGTAAAGATATAAAACCCTAATGTATTTAAAGAATGTGTGCCTATATTAGATAAAATTCTGTCACCTTCCAAATGGATTCTTCTAGTTCTGTTTAATGACTTTAATAATTCATAATTACTCTTAATTATCAAACTAGAAAATCCATTGAATATTTCTGCAAGCTTTTATTCACATCTTTTATATGTTGTTTAAAATTTCGGAGAAGCAGAGATTTATATACACAGGTTCGTTAACTAGAAGTTTAACCCTCTAGTTACTATTGAATAAATACGCATGCATAGTTATTCTTTATTTCTTAACTCCAATGTTTGACGAAAGTTTTGAATATTAAAAATTTATGATTCAAGAGACACAAGAGATTAATAAACTTTAAAATTGAATAGACTAAAAGAGATAACAGAGATAAATTAATATATTAATAAATAGACCGTTTCATACAAGAGATTAATGAATTAATTCCAAATTTGTTTTTGAATCAATGTTAAACTATGGTTTATATCACTTCCTTAATTCCTAGCTAACCAAAACATAATATTTTTATTTTCGATAAACGCTTATAACGGAAATAAAATTGCTGTTACTAAGAGGTATGAAATAATCCTTTCTTGTAGTAATTCTAAATATTTATTCCTGAAATATGAAGCGTCGTGGAAGAAAATAGGTATGAAAAATCTCTAGGCATAGAATTTATAGAAAAATTCTTAATTATATTAATTCAGTCATCACACACACACACACATATATATATATATATAAATATATATATATATATATATATATATATATATATATATATATATATATATATATATATATATATATATATATATATATATATATATATATATATATATATATATATATATGTATATATATATGTGTGTGTGTGTGTGTATGATGTATTATATGTTAGCATCCCCTATATAATAATATCTAAGTCTGTCCTTTTGTCCTTGAATTTATGTACTTGGAATGGATAGAGGCATCCATATTGGATTTTTGTTGAGTTAGGGTTGGTAAAATTCAAAGCGAGTAAAGTTTATCTTCTTTTATAGATCCGATTCTAAAATAAATTGGTATAAATATGCTTTATATCACAGCGTAAAATACTGTCGTCTTTAAAACGTTCGAAATCCACCCTTTCAAAAATAACATTTTTTTTTCTAGCATTATGACTTCATTGCTTTAACTATCCCATTTAATCAGTTTCTATATTAAGTTATTTAAATATCATCTGCAATATTTCCGCACGTTTTATCACTGAACTTATATAACTTAAATAATTTTCTTTGGTATTTGGCTTAAATAATAGATTAGGTACATATGTGATAGTTTTAAACTTAATCGCCGATTTTTTTTCAATAACAATTTTATCACTGGCATTTAAAACAAATTATAGCTACCTCCAGGGTGTAGTGAAAAGGATAGTTTCATTAGTTTACTTCCATTAATTACTGTGGCCAAAAAAATTGTTAAGAACTCAACGATGATTTCTACGTAGCTAAGAAAACTTTTCATTATGTTTCTAAATGAATTCAACATGATTCTAAACTGCAGTCACAGTAACCAGAGACTGTGGAGGAGTATGAAGATAAACAAATTATTGAGAGTGTACCAGATAATTCTCAACCAAAAAACAAACCATTATTTATCTTTCTTATAGGGTACTTTACAATTCTGGAAAATTAAAAAGTTGACTGATAACGTCATATGACGGGTTATATGCTAGTTATATTAGATTAGTTTCTTGTGCGGCCATCATAAAAGATAGGTATCCCTTGTATAAACTATTATTTAATTATATAAATTACAACAGTTTGAATTACCTTTTGAATTATCTTTCTAAATGAATTCAAAGTGATTCTAAACTGCATTCACAGCAACCAGAGACTGTGGAGGAGTATGAAGATAAACAAATTATTGAGAGTGTACCAGATGATTCTCAGTCAAAAACAAACCATTTTTTTTTACCTTACAATTCTGGAAATTTAAAACTTTTACTGATTCTGTCAAATGAAGGGTCATATACTAGTATCATATATTTAGAGAACAGAATTTCCGAACATTATATACCAACGGTGTGGGATGCTGTACCTTGTTAAATACATATTTTTTCCTATGCCATTTTAGGAAAAAGATGCTTTGTCGATGCCAAATCTGTATATCGTGTATAATATTTAAACCTTTGATTTATTTAGAAAATTTAATGTGGACTAATAGAGACACATACAGAAAATAAAATAGATTTTTATTCTTTTTAAGGAAAAAATATCTATAGTTAAATGCCATAACAAAAAAGTTATGATTTTTTGTATGAAAATTTTCAGAATAACACTGTTTAATGCATTATATTTAACTAGCATAAAGCCCGTGATATGACGGGATCAGTAAAATTTTTAATTTACCACAATTGTAAAGTACCCTATGAGGCTGGTGAAAAAATGATTTGTTTAGCTGTGATACGAAGCTTGTTCATAGCAATTTATTTTAGTTATAGTTTATGAAAAGATAAACTGTAGTAGCTTTGAATTTTGTTAACCTTAACTAATTAACCTCAACTAATCAAAAATCCAATATGGATGCTCTATCCATTCCAGGTCCAACCGCTTCATAAAGACGTACAGATAGATCAGGCTATTATTACATTACGAGAAGAATGTTTAAGGATACAAAACATGAAATGTTTATATGGCCAGGGACATCTGTACAACAATACGGGAATTTAATAAAATAAAAATAATAATAAACATATAAAGTTAAAAAAAATAGTAAAAATTTATTTTAAAAATAATAAAATAACTTTAGGGATAAGAATTTAAAAGAAAAAGCAGAAAATATTAAATTAATTAGACATTTAGAAAAATTTGGCTGCGTCGGGGACAGAACAGTCAACCCGAGAAGCGTGGCGACATATGGATAGACACTCTACCGAACGTACCACGCCTACACATGAGGAAGGAACTAATTAGAGTATATGAGGGCGAATAAAAGCAGTCAAGAAATTTAAATATTACTCTTCACCCTCGCCATCCTATCAAGGAAGAATTTAGTATAGAATAAGATGGAGAATAAGGCTTGAAATAATAGCATTAAACGCTCTAAAAGGAGGGTTGGGGTTGATTTCGAACTCGCTTTGAATTTTTCTAACCCTAACTCATAAAAAATCCAATATGGATGTCTGTATCCATTCCAGATCCAACCGCTTCATAAATTCGAGGACAGAGGGACAGATGGAACATAGGCTATTATTATCTAGGAGATTTAATGATATATTTTTATTAATCCATTTTGTAAGAAAATAAGAGTAGTTTTTGAAGTTCAGATATTTTCATAAAACTTACTTTATATTTTTAATTAAACATACTCAAAACAGTATTAGTTTATAAATAAATGTATATAGTTTAAATGAATAGTTAAGCATGGTTTATAGATTCATAAGGATTAAAAATATTTAAGAGTACATATATATATCATCATGGGATAGAAATTTATTTATGGCAAATACTGAATTCCCTTTTTTAATTAAATAATGCAAATAGTAAATATGTTTCAACTATAATATGATTACGAAATCATGTATTTTATATCAACGTAATTTCTTTGATGAAGAACTTAGTATAAGAGTAATATATGGTAAACACGCAATAGAAATTCCTCCAAAACCCCAAATCGATAAAGTAACTACAAAATGGAAAAATGCAAATCTGCATCATTTGTTTATTAATGGAATAATTTCTGTTGCAACGAAAAACTGAAGAAATTTTTGGTGGACCTGAAATAGGAATAATTTTGAAAAATGGTAATGAGATATGTGTAATGAAGCACTTATTACAAATTAAATCAGATGGGGAAATACAGGCAGACCAAGCATAATGCATTAAGCATTTAAATACGCCAGTTTGAGGATCATAATATGTATATTTTAGGAATATACCCAAGATAGTTCCAGTTAAATTACGCAGCTAGTCCCAGTCAAATTTCTAATTTCTGTAAAAAATGTTCACAGAGAACTCAAAAACATTATGAGTTATAATCCGTATATTGTCTCAACATCTAAATTTCACCAAAATTTAATTATTAAAACGAGTAACTGTTTTTATTCATATAATATATTCTTGCATATTTTTTTTTACATTTCTTGTTACTTTGTCATTAGTATTTATTTCTTTAAGTCAAAAACAGCTACTTTTAAGTAATAGCATCCAAAATGCCATCATAAATAATTCAGAATAAAAAAATATTAGTCTCAGTTTTATAATTATTAAATAGAAGCTATGTAAAAAGTATTTTATTCTAACACAAAGTGTAAGCGGTTACACGATAAAATGTATACTGTTAATTGGTAGAAATTTTCAAATGTTTACTATAACAATTTATTAATGAAATTTAAATTTGATACAAAACAAAGTAGAAAAAATGTTAGAGATATTAATGGAGTAAGTTTTTTTGTATTAAAAAACTAAAGAAATTTTTGGTGGTTCTGAAATAGGAAGTCTATAAAAATAAAATTGAGGTATGTGCAATGAAGCTTTTAGTACAAAAATAAGCAATCCTTAATGCAAATAAAAGTATAAAATTTCTCTGAATATATTCCTTTGGTTTAAGAAGACAGTAGACTTGTTAAAATGATATTTAAGATAAAGTGGTTAAAATGGTAATTGTTTTAATAATTATCATGTTTAAATCTTATTAATTGTAACTATCATAAAAATTCTTCACGTTCATTACTTCTACGTAGCACGGTCGTTTAAATTTATAAAACAACCTTTTAAACTTAGAATAAAACCTATTCGTAATCATTTATATAAAATATTACATTTACAATGAAAAACGAAGAAAAAGAAATACAAAAAATAATAATGACGTGTATATAATGAAGCTTTTAGTACGAAAATATGTAATTCTTAATGCAAATAAAAGTATAAAATTTCTATGAATATATTCCTTTGTTTTAAGGAGACAGTAGACTTGTTGAAAAGATATTTAAGATAAAGTGATTAAAATGGTAATTGTTTTAATAATTATCATGTTTAAATCTTATTAATAGTAACTATCATAAAAATTCTTCACGTTCATTACTTCTACGTAGCACGGTCGTTTAAATTTATAAAACAACCTTTTAAACTTAGAGTAAAATTTTTTCGTAAGCATTTATATAAGATATTACAGTTACAATTAAACAGTAAGAAAAAGAAATACATAAAAATAATAATGATGTGTGTATAATGAAGCTTTTAGTACGAAAATATGTAATTCTTAATGCAAATAAAAGTATAACATTTCACTGAATATATTCCTTTGGTTTAAGGAGACAGTAGACTTGTTAAAAATATATTTACGAAAAATTTGTTAAAACAGTAATTGTTTTAATAATTGTCATGCTTAAATTTTATTAATAGTAACTATCATAAAAAATTCTTTACGTTCATTGTTTCTACGTAGCACGGTCGTTTAAATTTATAAAACAACCTTTTAAACATAGAAAAAAACTTTTTCGTAAGCATTTATATAAAATATTACAGTTACAATTAAACAGTAAGAAAAAGAAATACATAAAAATAATAATGATGTGTGTATAATGAAGCTTTTAGTACGAAAATATGCAGTCTTTAATGCAAATAAAAGTATAAAATTTCTCAGAATATATTCCTTTGGTTTAAGAAGACAGTTGACTTGTTAAAATGATGTTTAAGATAAAGTGGTAAAATGGTAATTGTTTTAATAATTATCATGTTTAAATCTTATTAATAGTAACTACCATAAAAAATTCTTTACTTTCATTGCTTCTACATAGCACGGTCGTTTAAATTTATAAAACAACCTTTTAAATTTAGAGTAAAACTTCTTCGTAAGAATTTATATAAAATATTACAATTACAATGAAACAGAAAGAAAAAGAAATACATAAAAATAATAATGACGTGTGTATAATGAAGGTTTTAGAACGAAAATATGCAATTCTTAATGCAAATAAAAGTATAAAATTTCTCTGAATATATTCCTTTGGTTTAAGGAGACAGTAGACTTCTTAAAAAGATATTTAAGATAAAGTGGTTAAAATGGTAATTGTTTTAATAATTATCATGCTTAAATCTCATTACTAGTAATCATCATAAAAAATTCTTCAAGTTCATTACTTCTACGTAGCATGGTCGTTTAGATTTATAAAACAACCTTTTAAACGTAGAAGAAAATTTTTCATAATCATTTGTATAATATATTACAGTTACAATGAAACAGTAAGAAAAATAAATTCACACAGATTTAATAAATAACATTTTGTTTATGTATTCTTCAATATTTAACGTTTGTATTACTTTTCGCAAAATTATCAAATAATAATAAACTTTACCACAAATTTCAAAAACACCAATTAAGCAATATGGAAAATATATTAGTTATCCGAGTTAAAAATTAAGAGATTTGTTTTTAAAGTTGTGTTAACATGTTGCTTGAGGTCTTTAAATAGTATTCGATTCAATTTGATTAAATTCACTAAAGGTAAATTTTGTTCCAAATCAATTATGCAAGTTTTAAAATTTATTGCCCCGTGGGAATATAAACTCGCCTGATTTGATTCCAAAGTTCTCGAAAGGTCTTCTTAAATCAATAAATCTTATTCAAAATTAATCTAGTTCTAATCTTAAGAGAATAATTGTTTTCAATGCAACCAGGATTGCCCTAAAGTATAAAAGCTTCCTAACTAATTTGAGAAAGTGTCTGCAAATATGCTTGTTCCACTCGTTGAAAAATATATACTTAAATACTGTTGGATCAAATTTAGAAGATAATAAACAAAATATTTTTACATTTTTGTATTTAATACAAATTATAAATATCCTAAAGTCAAATCAAAGTATAAAATATTTCTGAGTGTATTCCTTTGCTTTAAGGGGCTAGTAGACTTCCAAAATAAATTTATGTTGCTTTTAATCTACCCTCTCTGTAATTTAATATTTCATTAAAAAAATTTCAGAAAGAGTTTTCAAAATCGCAAAACAAAATGTTAAATATTTTAATAATTCTTATTTCAAATATTATTAATAGGCACTATCTTTAAAATGGTTTATTGTTTCAGCATAGCATTATCATGTAAATTTAACACTAGATTGCCCGAGATTTCTTGTATACCTATCTTGCCCAAAAACAGTCAAAATGACTGCATTGTGAAAAAATAACAAATATGTAAAAAAATTTGTTTAAAATTAATTTTTAATATTATATAATAAAGGAGGGCGGAAGTAACTACAATTATTCATAAACCCATTTATATGTTATAGAAAAAGTCACCAAATTCTAAGAAATTGTGTCATTATATTTCATAATTGTTTTTCTAATTGAAATTAAAAAACAGTCAAAATGACTGCCTTGGGCAATCTAGTGTTAAAGAACAATTATTTAGACTTAAAATAAAAATATTTTGTAAGAATTTAAGGTAAACATTAAGAAAAAAATTAAAAGTCTTATAAGAAACCTCTTAATTCAATAAAAATTGAATAATATATCTTTTAATTACAGAATTGACACATTTTTCGTTTTAAAACATTAATTTTATCAAACTTTTATTTTTAACACTACAAGACAGATGAATAACTAATAAATTGAAAAGTGTTGTGAAAGCTAGAAATGCACCAGGGATGTATTAAAAATTCATAAAAATATTTTTTTGAAGGAAACACTCAAATTTCTTATTAGTGATAGTTATATTTTATAATAATTATATTTTTATAATAGTTATATTTTATAATAGTAATATTCATGTAATAATTACATTTATTTTACAATAATTCGTATTATAAAACACTTTTTGCTTCTTTTTTTTAAATTATATTGTATAATTCACTAAGGTGCAGTTATGGAATTTTTAGATTGTACTTTTGTGAAATTCCACTATGCCTTAATAAACTGTAAGTCACAATTTGTTTAATCCACACTATTATTTTGAATTCTTCTAACAACTTTTATCAAACCAAAAATATGGAAGAAATTCAAATGCTTAAGAAGACATTGTCGTGTAGTCCTCCTTTATATTTGAGTATCAACCTGTGATCAAATGTATAGTGGTGATTTATATTTAAGAGAAGATGGTTCGAAAGTCCCAGAGAAGAGGTTCGGAGGTCCCAAAAGTAGGTGCTCGAAAGTCGGGAGTCCAGTCGGATCCGACGGAAGTTGTTCATGAGTCCAGAGGAGAAGGTGCTCGATAGTCCAGACCAGGAGAGTCCAGTCAAGTCCGACAGGAAGTGCTCCTGCACCAAATAGTACGGCCGCACCCCCAAAGACTCAGGAGGAAGCCCCTGACGAGACCAATGGATGATATATAGATTCCCTCTCCTGATCAGCCATAGATACCCTTCAACCAGAAGTGTTCCGGGCCTAACATTTTAGACCCACAAAGGTACCCCAAATTTACATACATTTTTGAAATTGAGGTTAGGTCCTCTATCTATTTACAAAATTTCTTAAATTTATAAAATTTGTCAGCACGAATTTAGAAGCTATTGACAAAGCTTACTTATGAAAATTAGCATCATTAAATTAGCATTAGCATTGTTTGTACATAGATGTATATATATGATAATAAATTGATTTTTTTTAATATTAAGCTAGTCTCGGTTGCTGTCAATTTAGCTGTTAGTTTATTTTTATATTTATGTCTGTAGTTTCTCAGAACATAAAATCTTTAAAAATAAATCACCACTATACATTTGATCACAGGTTGATACTCAAATATAAAGGAGGACTACACGACAAACATACAGAATATAATGTTAAATTTATACACTGTCTACCAATAAGTATTTGGACACCTATGCAAATAATAATATCTGCAGTTCTGAGGTATGTCACGGCCTCCGTCGGTATACATCTTCTAGAAAACAGCATCGTCATTAGTCGCATGCAAGATGCCGTGCAGTTCGAAGATAGTATAATTATCGAGAAAAGTATAATTATCGGGTATCACAAATGTGACCTATTACTTCATATTTTCAATAATTATCTTTATGTCTAATTATTTAGTAAATATTTAATTATACCTTTGATTACTCAGCAGCTTTATCACCAATTTTTCTAAAATTTTTGTAAAAAGTTAATTTTGTAATTTTATTATTTTTTATTATATTATATTATATTATTATTATATTATATTCTTTCTTTTACAAGTCATTCCAACGTCAGTATTTATATTGCAGCAAATTATACATTCTACTATTGCCATAAATGCTAGACGATATAAATATATTTGTAGTAGTATTTTAAATGATGAAAAATGGAGAAATGTTCTCAAACTATACAACTCAATTTTGTGTGAAATCCGAATTTAATTTCAAAAAAGATTATAAGTAATCTATAGTAGAATTTCACTGTCTAATTAGCAGCAAAATGTCCATATTTAAATGAAAATTCAGTTTTTGGTAAACATTTTAAAAGTATTAATTATACAAATATTTAACTATACTTTTTATTAGTCAGCAGCTTCATTACAGTATTTTCTAAAATTTGTGTAAATAGGTAATTTAAGGCTTAATTCAACTTGCAAGATTGTTCATTTTTATATATAAATCATTATCTTATCTACTATTTCTGCAGTGAATGTTTGAATTACGCCCTTTTTTGAAGTCGAGTTAAACAGACAATTACTATTCCAATTATTTGCTTTCTCTTAAAATAGACGAAAGATAAATAAGAATCATATGCAACAAATTAGTCTCTGTTAGGTAATGAGGCACTAGACTGTTTACTTACAAGTAATTTATTTGATTTCAGTGCAAACATTGACTTAATATGATAAAAGAAATTAATTACAAGAAATTAAATTAAAAAAATAAACTAGTAGAAGTTTCACAGGAAAGGAGTTTTAACTTTTATTCTTAATGTAAATAAGGTTCCAGAACAGATTTATAATCGAAAAAATATAATTAGCTTTGATTAATTTTAATGTCAAACTTTTGATTTATGTATTTGCTCTTTCTAACTAAGAAATAAGTGATCGAAATTTATACCTAGTTTGAAAATAGAAGTATATTTAAAGTCTGCTCTCACTCTAAATATAAAATAAAAGACCAGTTTGAAAAAGAAACACTTTTGGTTTTCAATAATCATTTTTAAATCTAATTATTTGGAAAATATTTAATTAAGCTTTGGAATACATCCCAATTTTATTACCAAAATTTCTAAAATATTCGTAAGATGTTAATTTCAGAAATTTCTCTTTTATTCTTCACACAGATTGTACAGGGCTAACAATTTGTGCTCCCACCCGATGAGTTTCGTTTCCATTCCCAAGTAAGGCTAGGATATATTTATGAGTTGTCATTTCATAGGAAGCAATATTACACTACCTATTATAGTGCTTTTATTACAGTTCTGGAAAAAAATATAAAGCCGATAGAAAAATTTAGAAAAGTCAAAAAGTAATGAAATTCTTAATAACGGAAATTCTATTTTTATTTGCATGATCAACATCGTAATAATACACATAAACTTTGTTTAGAAGAACGGAAGGGGAATATAAATTATGCTAATTTCTTACATCCAAACTTCTTACAAAACAACTTGTATACAATTATGAAACCTATGGTTTAAGTCTTATTTGACATAATGCCAAACTTTAGAAAACAAATTGAAAGTTTAGGTAAATGTAAACATGTTATAACATTCATTCTACATTTAGTGTTCTTCATACAATTCCAAGAAGAAAAAAATTATTCGCTGATGAACAAATATAAATATTGACTTTAAATGAAGCTGGAATGTCTGGTTCTAATATTGTAAGAAAAATACGACGGTTCAAGGCTGAAGTAAACAGTTTTTTTTTTTCAGAAATCCAGAAATCTAGGCCGTAAGAAGCGTATAGGAAGACCGATATTCTTAACTGTAAGGCAATCAAGACAAATCCAGAAACTAGCTTGTGGACAAAAAATTCATATGCCCAAATTCAAGAACAGTTACAATTACCATGTACAAGCCGAACGGTAATAAATGTTTTAATTAAATTTCATTGTTCAGTTTAAAAAAATGTAAAGGAATACCATCTCTTTCACAGCACCACAAAAATGCTCACTTAGACTTTTCCCAAAAATGTTTAACCGAAGGCACAAATTGGAGATATGTTGTCTTTTGCGATGAAAAGGAATTTAATTTCGATTAACCCAACGGCTATAAATCATTTTGGTATGATTTACTACAGGTACCTCATACTTTTTCAAAGCGGCAATTGGAAGGTAAATCTGTAAGGATTTGGGCTGCATTTGCTGTTAGTGGAACCACTCCAATTGTTTTCATTCATTACAAAGTGAATTCATTTGTGTATCAAGATATGTTAGGAGATAATTCATTACCCATTGTTCCTCTTACGACTTCAGGAGACTGGACTTTTCGGCAGGGCAACAATGCCATCCAAGTTTCTAAATCACCTAAATCTTGTCTGGAAGCTAACCATATGAAATGTATTTAATGGCCAGCTAGTAGCCATGATCTGAATATAATAGAATGTATCTTTGGTAAATTTTAGTCCGAAATGTTTACAGAAAAGAAAGACAATTCAATTTAAAGTTAAATTTGATGAATGATATTAAAAACTGCAGGAACAATATTGATTCAATTACTTTGTGTGATTTGATAGATTCAAAGAACAACAGACTTGTCACAGTAAAAAAATTAAACTGTA
>CM063508.1:157825394-157837894 GCA_032207245.1 Pardosa pseudoannulata
AACTGCAGGTTTAAAGTGTCCAAAATAATCCTCTCCAATATCAATGCACTTCTATAAGTAAGTTTTCAAAGTATAAAGGCCTCAAACAATGCATTTCTAACAATGGATGCAAAATGGCTTCTATTGACTCGTCAATATAATCTTCGGTATGGAAACGTTGCCCACATGAATTTGTATTTAGATTAAAAATGTAAAATGAAATATAAAAATTACACATAGGACTATCTTGGAAGCAGAGTAAATAAATGTTTTGTGACTGAGATGTGTTTTTTTAATAAACTCGACACTTAATCTCGTGAGAATGTGCATTGTAATGTTGAACCATGAGTATCCTTTCTTTGACATTTTGGCGAATTTATGGAAAACACTTAGTGGTGTACAAGTTTACTGTAACATATTATGTTCTTCCATTTTGATGGCTTTGATAATCCTGACCTGCATGCTCTTTCTGATCCGTCCTATTCAAGAAAATGGTAAACACTACTAATAAAGAATCTTTTATTCATCATTATTATTGAGTCACTGAAACCATCCTCAATGGCCCATAATTTATTTTCTTGACTTGATATAAAGCAGACAAAAGGTAAGTACAGTAATGGTAAACCTCCAATACCACAAGATTATTATATCAGAAATACTGTGGTACCCAACCTCATTAAATAGATTTAGAGTTTCTTTGAAGGCTCCCTTTATTATTGTTATACTAAAATATGAGGGACGATAAGAAAAAAAATTTCATATGCAATTATTCAAGAATAATTTAAAAAATATCAAAAAATCTAATGGTAAGTTTCTGTTGTATTATTTAGTAACTACATCGATTATCATAGAAGTATGGTGTTGCAGACACATTTTCTGAGATTAAAGCTAACGATATTCTTCCTGCATGATCTTCATCCGGAGAACTGAAAATTCTACTAAATTTTGTGAATATTTGAAAACATTAACACGATATGTATCACCGTTCCGAATTATGAATTCTACACACTCTAGTTGAACATGCTGGCTGAAGATATTCATTTTAATTTTTAAAAATTAAAATTTAATAAAAATCATAATGGGAAAACATTTTTGCTTCAACTAGAATTGCAAAATGCAGTCTGGAGAAATAAAAGATCTCAAGATTTTTTAACGATTTTTCCCTTTATCGTCTTTTATTGTCTGAAAAAGTTTAGAGTAACCTGAGATTACCTCCACAAGGGCTTAACCCGGGATCATCTGGATCTATTGGTATTCTTCAAGAAAGAAATTTCTTGATTGCTGAATTTACACTTCTTTCTTCGTAAGTACACATGTGATTGTTTGAAAAAGTCTCGCGATTATGTACGAGAAGATGTCAGGTAGGGTTGTATTTTATACTGCAACTATGATTGAAATACAGAATATGAAAAAATTTACCCCAACATAAAGAGAAAGTTTAATACCTATAGTAGGCAAATACACCAATATGCTTGATCACAAGTTGTAAAATTGGAAATCCTAACAGTGCAATGTAACATTTTGATAAAATAAAATAATTTTTATTTTTTATTTAAATTTTAACTTTACAAAACACTAAAAAATTCTTATATTATGAAAAAAACTCATGTTTCCCTTAGAATAGCAATAAATTGTTTTTAGGTCAAGGAAATGATGAGTTACATTTACATCTATGAAAATAAATCTGATTTAAATATTGCTATGAATTAACGCTAGCAAAAATAAATAAATGAATAATAATAGGAAAATCTTTATAGAACTACATATTAAAATAAGCTTCAATTTTAAACAAGGATAATATAAGTAAAGTCAGATATATCATACATTAAAAATTTTAAAGTAAAGAAAATTAATAAAAGTACTAGCGTACTCCTTCGAAAATCCCGTTGTTTGAAATCTAACTGCACATTCTTATAATTAATATTTTATAGAACAATTACTTTATTTATTATTATATCTATTTTAAAAATGCGAAACACATTTTCAATTTTTAACTGTTTATATAAATAATAGTGAAGTAACTTGCATAACTAAACATACATTCGTGTGCATATATAATATTTTAATAAAACCATTTTAGCGCTGATTTGTCGTCATATTTATTTACTGTATAATGTGATTTCAAGAATCATGGAACATCTCAACTTATGATGATTCTAGCTTTTGTTTAAAATGGAAAGGTAATTTATTGTTTGCCTATTTGCTGCTGTAAACATGAGAATGAATGAGAAGGGAATTATAGTAGGTCGTGACGTTGTACGAAATTGCTCTATTGTGAGACGATTTACTGATGCCTGATTAAAAAATCTGAGTGTTAATCACTGATTCAGTGGGTTAGAATATGAAATAATTATCAAATCATTGCATGTTTGGCATTTAACACTCTGGGAGTTCTTAAAGCTATTTTAACTTATGCCATTGAATAAGAACGGGAGAAAATTGCAAAGCACCTGGAGCATTTTCAAATATCCTGGAGCATTTCCTGGAGCATCAACTAATGCAATGCCCGAAAACATCAAACTCTAAAATATAATATTGAAATCTTAAAAAAACTGGTAAAAAAAGCTGAGTGAAAAAAAATTCAGTAAAAAAAATTTCATTTCTTTTGAACTGTATAAGTAGCTTAACTATGAACATTTCAGATTTTGGGTCAAAGTATTTTCTTCGGTAGTTCTATTGTCCCCTTAGTCTTTATTATTTCGGACGAAACATATAAAATACCCTTAGTATCTACAAAAGAATCTAAGTTCTTGGTACAAATGCTTTTGAGAAGTATAATTTTAAGAAAGCTAACATTACGGGTCAAATGGAAATGTTTTAAAGTATATGGACTTACGAAAATGTGTTATGACTTTAAAATATCTTTGTATTTTATTTTAGTTGATAGTATGGTAAAATCAGTTGCTTGGAAGCCCATAAATTTTTTAACTCTTATATTTTAGTTTCTTATAAGAAATGAGTAAAATAAATAGCATATCAGCATTAACGACCTACTTCCAAGAAAGATTTCTTTGTTCTCCTTTTTTATTGCAATTTCGGGTTATCATACTACATATTTCTTCTAGGGTATATAATCTATTGTAATAAAGTTTTATCAGTTTTAAGTTAAAAATAAGTTGGGTGCAATCTAAAATATCATTTTATGTTTTACACCAGCCTTTTCTGAATCAACACGAGCCTATCAGGCCTGATAAGAAATATACAATCTAATACTTACTTCTATAGAATTAACTCCTTCAAATGCAATAGATGTTAAATAAAGAAACACCGCCTCTATGACTAATAAACTTAATAATAGATAAGAGAATATAATTTTCAAAATTGCAAAAGCCTTTTTCTTACAATCAGTTTTTATTCGTGCTCTCATTTTTAGGTTTTGATATCACAGACATTGGTTTCTTTTAATTTATATTTTTATTTACTCGTAAAATCTTTTAAATTTTTATGACTCCATCCTACTTTTCAAACATCCCAAGTAGTAAATAAAAAGGAGAAGTTTAATCAATTGATTAAGTCCATATATAAAATACAGTTGCTTACATCACTTTCTTTTCATACAATTTATTAAAATGCGTTTTTCCCATTCTTGAAATGAAGACTATATATGTTGGCAAGTGCTTTACTTACAGGCGTGGCAGTAGGTGAAAAGAAATTGGCTTATAAAAAGGCGTTGCATCGTATAAACAAACAATATTGAATACTATTCTCTAACAATAAAAATGATCTCATATTGGAAGCACAGTTCTTTATAGGGTTGTAACCCCAACTTTTCCGATTTGCCATGTTTCATTTTGAGTGAGTCAGTGAATTTTATTGCTTCTTTTACTTTATCCTTTTACCATGATTCTATGAATTGCGATTTACACTTTCCTTTCACAGGTTTATTATTTCTTTCGGAATTTCAAAAATAAATAACATTCTCTGGTTTAAAGGGCATGGATAAATGTCATCCATTAATTTAAATTTAAACATTTTTTTCAAGAAAAACTAAGATTAAAATGAATTTGAAATGTTCAATAACTTAATTAATTATTTGTATTTGATGTAATTCAATTTGTTTTTGCTTGGTTCATTAACCCCTTCCGGTAAAATGACGAGTCTAGCTCGTCATTAGTTTTTCATTCCATACCGCACAATGACGAGCTACACTCGTCATGCGATTAAAGTTACTGTTAAATATGATAATTAATTTAGTTTAAAATTTCTAGTGTACTGAATTTGGCAACACTTTTATCACTTGTGAAAATCACAAGTCACTATTGCATATTGCTTACTTAGAATTTCTTGGTACAAGTCATTGCCAAATTAATGAGTCAGAATAAAAGAAAACCTACTAAGAAATGCCGCGTGTGTTACAAGAATCAAATTAAAAGTGAGACTACTTGGTGGTGTAAACAATTAAGAATTCCTTTGCACTTTGTTTTGAAAAGTACCACTAGCTTGAAGACTATTATCTGTATACCTTATTAATGTTTTGCTTTGATATTTTCTTAATTTTACTGTTTCTGATATTATTTAACACTATGTAAAAAGTGGATTTTAATTAAGAATATGTAAGAATTGTAAAATGAAACAAGTTTTTTAAATAAAAATTAAATGGTTATTTCATGCACAGTTTTTCATTATTAAATCATACCGGAAGGGGTTAAAATGGAAAAGTTGAATTTGGGAATATTTGCCTATACTATATTCGCTGTATTTTTTTCTTAGATGGCATTAACAAATCACCCCTTAAATTTATTATGGACAGTATCTGTCTAACGGGTTGCTAAAACTTCAACTAATTTTAAAATCAGTTGTAAGTTATTCCTACTTTTTTCACCTTTTTCAATCTAGTTTTCACATCAGAAATTAGTTTCATTTTATAACATGATGAGAGTAGTGGCATAAGCTAATTTTATTTCCCATTACTTCATGTCTTTACACAGAACGTATTAGAAACTTTACTGTCATAAATCTATAAATATAGCTTTGGAAAGCCGAATGGAATAATTTTTTCTGGCAACTATTCAGAAGGAAATCAACCAATACACGAACAATAAAGTTCTAACAATAGTCGAAATTATTATCGAATTAGATAAAATGTATTTAAAAATTATGAAGTGTAATAAACAAAATTAGTAGACAAATATTTTAATTAATCACAGCTATAAAAATTATTAATTTAATAAATTTATTCTATTAAATTTCAGAAATTATTCTGACATTAAATTTTATTACTTATTTTAAAATAATTTATTTTTGTGTAAAAAATAACCATCGTAATTATCAAATCAATATTACATTTTTATATCAATAAACTAACATGATTTAAAGCATTATAAAATGAATAGTTTTTCGTAAGGAAATAACAAATTAAATATTTTATAAAGGTAATCAATTAAATTTGGAGTATATTAAAAAAAAGTTTTCAAATGATGTCGGAAGAAAAAACATATTTTTAGTGTAATGAGGATTCTACGAAAAATTAATTTTGATATTTATTCAGTTTTAAAGTAGTGTAATATCATTTAGATAAAAATTTGAAAAATGAATGGATATAAACGTAAAACAGCAATTCTATTACTATTTAAAACTGATTATATGATTTCAATTTTAAATTGGGATTTTAAATAAATCTATATCTTTTCGTTAGATACTGTTAAATTAAATGGGTTTGAGAAATACTTTTTTTAAAAACTAATCTGTTTTTTACGTATTTATAAGCTTTAATATACATATATATACAAATATATATATATATATATATATATATATATATATATATATATATATATATATATATATATATACATATATATACATATATATATATACATATATATATATACATATAGATATACATATACATATATATACAATATACATATATATATATATATATATATATATATATATATATATATATATATATATATATATATATATATATATTATATATATATATATATATACATACTTATATATACATATATATATATAAACATTTTACATACAAACATACATACATATGTATAGATACACATGCATATATCTATCTATCTATTTATCTATCTATCTCTCTCTCTCTCTCTCTCTATATATATATATATATATATATATATATATATATATATATATATATATATATATATATATATATATATATATATATTCCCATATCTTTCGAAACCACAGAAAGCATATAGGAAGATTTGAAGAAAACTTATATGGAGTTTAAAACATTGAGGACATTAATTGGATTTTAAATATGCATAATTCCTGTACTTTCAAATTCTGGAAGATTAAAAATTTTTAAATGATACTTGTAAACAACAAGTCTCATATCTATTAAAACGCTGTGTTTTTAATAGTGTCTAGAAATTGCATTTTTTCACCTTTTGGTGAGTGCGTGTGCATATAAATGTACAGACTCAGTGATCCTCAAAGGAGTACGTCTCCCCCTCCCACCTTACATTTCCCAGATCCCTTTCTCCTACACTTTGTTTTAATTAATTATTCATTTTAGATAAAGGATATTAAAATCAATAAATAGACATTCATACACAAACATGGTTTTTGTGTTCCTTTTAACTTACATTAAAATGACAGTAAGTCAATTTTTATGACTACTTTCTGACACTGTATTTTACTATTCATTACTAAATTTGGGAATTTGGCGACATTATTTGTACCTCTTCCAGATCGCTTGAGACTCACTTCTGCTAAGCATATTTATTTATGCAAATCAGTCTAAAAAATGCATAGTCAGTATTTGTGTGTATGTGTGTGTGTGTGTGTGTGAGAGAGAGAGAGAGAGAGCATGTCTTTTTAAGAAAATGGCAGCCAGTCACAAACTATAACTATTATAAAATGAAAATTATTAAAATAATATAAAAAATTTAAAAAAAAGGTATTATAAATGCATTTTCTGGCATATAATTATAGATTTCTTCCTACAGAAATATATACTTATACACCAGAATAACAATATCTGGTTAGAATAACAATAGTTATATACTATTCACTTTGCTATTTATAAAATCCGTACTAAAGATACGAACTTTGCAATTTTTTTTAAATTATGCCTCATAATACGTGATAATTTTTTTATGTTTAAAAAAGTAACGACTCAATATATTTTTTTGCTATTTTATGCAAAAGTATTTTAAAAATAATTGATTGTAAAAATTAATAAAGAAATGACTTTTTATCATCTCCGTTCTAGATTTAATCTCTATCGACATCTAGCCTAATAAACTATGTTTTATCAACACTGAATTAATTACCGTACAGGAAAATATCAGGCATTTTAAACGGCATTTTAAACTATGTTTTATCAACACTGAATTAGTTACCGTACAGGAAAATATCAGACGTTTTAAAAGTATTATTTGGTAATTATGAAATCATTATTGTGTAGCTTTAAAATTACCTTACGAGCTAAAAAGTCTTCACCGTAACAGAGTATGTTTGATTATATATAATAAAATATTCTAACCTGTTTAGAATAAAATATTTCCTCAATCAATAAACAAGGATCTAACTTTGTATTATTTAGTTTCCTTATGCGTAACCTAAAAAATCCTAAAATATATATAAAAGTGGGAAAAAATTATAAAATCAATATACGCACAAAATAACTTTTGAAATCTGTAAATTAGAAACTATTTTTTTTATATAAAAATCTAGCTATCTTTTTATTTCTGTGAAGCTCAATTACATTAATGCTAGTAACATAGTTTGTTTTACAGCATTATAAAAGCTAATTTTTTAATTTAAATTTCTAAAAATTTTTATTTTTATATTCTAGAAACCTGTGAAGCTTTAGTTTGAAAAATTATACTGGTATTTTTTACATCCATTTGATATAAAAATTTAATTTCTGATAAAGTTACCTTGCTAGTAAGTAAATTCCTTTATTCTTATTTGGATATTTTTTATATTTTTATACAATATATTACTTGAAATAACATTATTTTAAAGCTAGTGTATTTTAAACTTATTTATTAACTTAGAGTATTTTAGACATTTTAAACATGTTCGCTATGTATGAAATCATTATTATGTAGCATTAAAATGACATAGTCCCTTACGATCTGAAAAGTCTTCACAGCAACAAAGTATGTTTGATTGTATATATTAACATATTCTACTGTGTTTAGAATAAAATACTTCCTCAATCATTAAACATGGATCTAACTTTATGTTACTTAGTTTCTTTATACGTAACCTAAAAGAAATCCTAAAATATATATCGAAGTGGAAAAAATATAATAAAATCAACATACGCCAAAAACAACTTTTGAAATCTAAATTAGAAACTAATTTTTTATATAAAAATCTAGCTATCTTTTTATTTCTGTGAACATCAATTACATTAATGAAAGTAACATATTCTGTTGTACAGAATTATAAAAACTAATTTTTTTATTTAAATTTCTAACAATTTTTATTTTTATATTTTAGAAACATGTGAAGCTTTATTTAAAAAAATATATATTGGTATTTTACATCTATTTGATATAAAAATTTAATTTTTGACAAACATATTTTAAAAGTTATCTTGGGAGTAAGTAAATTCCTTTATTCTTATTTAGATATTTTTTATATTTTTTACCCAATATATTACTTGAAATAATACTATTAAATAATTAATTTGAATCTAGAGTATTTTTAAAGTATTTTCCAAAAAACATCCCAAAAAGAGTACAACTCTATATTTTATAATGAATCTTTAAAAAAATGCTATTATAAGGAAGATTTAAATCTCGGAAGTATTTGTGTCCCTATAAATGTAGTAATTACTATGTATTTTAATGAAACAAACGTTGTTGGTACAAATAATCTTCTTAAAAGTTATATAAAAGAGAAGGTTTTAAATGAAAAGATGTCTCTAATAATGAATATTTATAACAATTAGATGTGTTAAAAGAAATTATACCAACAAAAGAATCCTGGAAGTTGCAATATAATTAAATACTGCACTTAACCTGGGAAAACAAAATCATTAAACTCTGGCATTTTAACTCAATGACAATAGTGGTGATGCAAGGTGAATATTTTATTCTAAGAACATGTAAGAGTGATCAAATCATTGTATCTAAACTTAAATGCATTGAGTATATATAACTGTATTCATTTATTCGTCACAGACAAAGCAAGATTCATCAAAAAGGGAAAAAAACTTAAGGGAAATAAATCTCACCTTAAGACGGAATTTATATATTTATTATTTTAACTAATAAAATAACTATTATAGCATAAAAATTATTTATAAAAGTAAAGAAAGGTAATTAGACGATTATGGCTTAAGTAGTCGTATATGCTCTAAAGAAAGGCGGAATTTATATATTTAATATTTTAAATAATAAAATAACTATTATAGCATAAAAAGTATTTATAAAAGTAAAGAAAGGTAATTAGAAAATTATGGCTTAAGTAGCCGCATATGCTCTAAAGAAAAGACGTAATTTATATATTTAATATTTTAACTAATAAAATAACTATTACAGTATAAAAAGTTTTTATAAAAGAAAAGAAAGGTAATTAGAAAATTATGGCTTAAGTAGTCCTATATGCTCTAAAGAAAAGGCGGAATTTCTATATATTTAATATTTTAACTAATAAAATAACTATTATAGCATAAAAAGTATTTATAAAAGTAAAGAAAGGTAATTAGACAATTATGACTTAAGTAGCCTTATATGCTCTAAAGAAAAGACGGACTTTATATATTTAATATTTTAACTAATAAAATAACTATTGTAGTATAAAAAGTATTTACAAAATAAAAGAAAAGTAATTAGAATATTATGGCTTAAGTAGTCGTATATGCTCTAAAGAAATCTTAGTGCATCTTGGAAACGTGTCAGTTTCTATAGAAACAGATACACTTTTAGCATGAACGTAAGTATTTAAATATTAGATAAAATTATACAAATATATTTTAAATTAATTTCAACCCTTTTCTAAAATTATGAAATATAAACTTTAGTTTTTATAAAAAAATTAAAATATATATCAATTAATATATTGGATTTAAAAAATAAATATTTCTATTATGGTCTATATCATAACTTTTTATATAAAACAGACATTAACTTATCATTTAAATATTACAAACTACTTACAGTGTTCTGAAAACTACATTCTGTAGAATGAATTTATAATTTAGAAGTCTTTTTACATTTACAGTTTAAAAACTCATGAAATAGAAAAAAGTAAAATTAAAATTAAAATATAGCTGATTAGAGTTTAATAAAAAGTCTGTTTGATTATCTGAATAATATTTATTTATTATATTGATAAAACAAATATACACACACAGAAACGTTTGTTTTATAAATTAAGTAGGATAAAATGTTTTAAATCCAATGAATGGTAACAGAAAATATTTATAAACTCTTCTACGTTAATTGTTTTATTTATTTTAATGAATTAAAAGGAATAATTAATTTTAAATTAAGTGGAACTCTTGAATATCTCAGAAATTTGTGTATAATAAATTATTTAAAAATTTATGTCAAAACAGATATCTTTTCAGTGAGCGCTGATTCTTTTGGGAGGTATGTGACCCCTTAACTTCTTCCTTTATGATTCGAGCGACGATTGTTTGTGCCACTTTTGACGAAAGTTTTTCTCATGCGTTGTGACCAGAAGCAGTTTCATCACGGGCTAAATTGTGAGCAAACAAGTGGACATTAATAGTACTGCATTTACTATTTAATAAAACCACAGATGTTGAAAATTATATATCTTTTCATTTTTATAAAAAAATTTAATGTTTTTATTTCACATAATATTATTTCTATGTTTTTGGTTTTATAACAAAAATTAAAATTTTTAGTCGTTTAAATATTTTCTATATAGAATTTATTTCGTGAATGACGTATAAGTGAATAATGTATAATATTAGTCAAAACTTTGTCAGGGTTGTTTTTATTACTGATACGACCTTTGCACTTTTGGCCAGACACAATCATCACGTGTGTGATACGAGGTTCTCATTTTAGGCACAGCAGTATGATCTCGTCTCCCATACGTTGTTTTAAGGCAAAGGGTTAAAGCTCTTTCCGAATGATGATAAAAATCTACAGTGAATTAAAGCAAAACCCGCACATCCTTCTTTGAGTAAGTAAAAAACCCGAAATGTATAATACTTATATATGTAATTATACTACATTCTCTTAAAAAATGTTTTTTCACAAAGAACTTTAATCTTTATACAATATTATTTTTACAATATTAGGTGTAAATATGGTAAAATTAGGTACATATGTAATTATACTATATTCTCTTAAAAAATGATTTTTTCACAAAAAACTTTAATCTTTATACAATATTATTTTTACAATATTAGGTGTGTTAAAAAAAATTACACATACATTTTCTCATATTATATTGGTACATAGCTTTTTTTTCAATTTTTTTAAGACATAAAACCTTAGTTTTTAAGTATATTTTGCCTTTTTTACTAGCTTTGTTGAAGATTTCAATTATGTTTCATAAAAGAAATAAGTTATTTTAAACATTTCTTACAGATTTTATTTTCTCCAAGGTCACAAATTTTAATTAATTCTTACCAAATATTGCAAATAAAGTACTCCATGATAAAGATAAGATTCATTTTTTCAATATAGGAATGCATTTAGGATATACAGAAAAAGTGGAATTTTTGAATCAGTTTGAATAAAAATACGATTCTTATAAATTCTAAAATGTCAAGATCAATATTAACAAAATTTTACATATTGATTCAGGTCAACTCTGAGAAGGTTTAAAGCAGGTAAAATTTCTTCAACCTAAAGTGCTTTAGGAGGTAGAACATTTTTATTTAAACTACTTTTTATGACTATTTTGGCGTCATTTGATATACCTTCTTTCTAAGAAGGTGCTTAAACCATTACATTCTTTTTAGATAACTTAACATTATTTTTAGTTAACAAAAATTTATAGTTTCTAAAAATATAATCTAATAATTTTTTTGTATTGAAGCAAAATTATTTTCGTCCTTGTATGGAATAAAGGAACTATAATCGGGAAATATTTTGGTCAGTAGAATTCAACGGAAAAACCTTTTATGACCATACCGAAATTTATTTACATCTTTAGTAAGTACAAGAAAACTTTAAATAAGGAAAAACCTGATATTTAAAGTATCTAGTTTGACAATCCGTGAATGTATTCCAACTAGTTTAAACGTATATCGGATAACTCAAAAGGAATTAGATGTAGGATGTTGAAAGCGTGTATTTAAAACTATTATAAAACCTAGTTATAGCCCTTTTTTTTATTGCAATATGCATTCTAAATTTCAGTCAAACTAATGGTGATGCTACCGAGCATAACTGATAAACAATTATACTTAAAAATGTTAAAATTTTGTATTACGCACTGTTGTGCCATCTAGCTGTCAACTTACAATTTAGATAGCAATGTACACTTTATATAACGAAATTCTCACTATAAAAATTACTAAATGTAATTAGATGGTGATATTGAGCTCCACTCACTGTTGAATATAATTATATTCATGGTTT
>CM063508.1:157842894-157845394 GCA_032207245.1 Pardosa pseudoannulata
TCTGTCCATGGCTATGCCATTTAGATATCCTTTGTTCTCATTATTTGCCACGACAAGCGTGGAGGATGTCATCAGCCCGAGTTCCCTCTAACAACTGATACTACCTAAGTAAAATTCCTATGTCTACTTCCGCGTAAGCTTCTTCACTCTGTATAGTTCCGCTCAAGTGTGTGTCTTACTCCTATTACGTTGTCGTTAATGAGTTCTAACTATTTTTAATTATAACTCCCTTAATTCTTAACCCCCATTTTTAAACATAATATATATATATATACATAATGTTTAATAATATATTTACACGATTGTTTAATTATTTACAGAAATTACAATATTTTCTATCACTTGGCGATATTTTCCTTTTCTCCTCCTTTTTCTATTAATCTCTTAACGAACTCCTAACCACCAAGAAAAATTCAGCGTTAATTATATAATCATTTACATAACTAGCGGCCCGAGTAGGATAACGTATTCCTATTATCAAATAATTACCATCTAATTGTCTAATAGTCGTTTTTCCTACAATGAGCAACCTTTATACTGTAAACCGATAAAATCGTCATGAAAATAAAACCTGTCAAAAATGTGGTTCTAAAAATTTGTGCCTCTTTGCTTATCAACCTACTGCAATCTTGACTACAACTTAGCCAAACAGGCCTATGACTGTGTGTGAAAGATATATATGGGAAATAATCTCTCATCTGAAACGTTATGAAGTTTATATTCTAAAATGCATAATTTATACGAAAGAATACTTATCTTCCTTGAAAAAATAATAAATTTAGTCTTCATTTTGTGAATCTTTATATTTTGGGTGCAGACAAGATAAATAAAACATATTCGTACCAATAGTTTCAAATAATAGCATGGGTAGCAATATATTAAATGGAAAATACATAAAATTATCCTATCTGAATACCAGACTACTGTTCTATTTGTTTATTCTTTCCTGTTTGGTGACAGGGATTGAAGGAAAACAAACAATGACATATTTTCAGAAAGATTAGAATGGTAGTAAATATTTGAAATACGTGCTTTTCCCTTGTATAAATCGGTGTTTTTTCCTTTGTATCTTTAGTAAGATTTCTTTAAGAACCTCAGAAAAGCAAATTCATTTACGCTATCCATTTTTCAAGATAAAGGCAGTTACAAGTTATCCCATAAGTTTGCTTTACCAACATCAGACTGTGGTTGTCATTTATATTAACATTCTTCTAGCTGTTTAATTCTTAAATTTAATCTAAAGAAATGGGTGTTTTATTTATATAATTATTGATTTCAAGATTTTGGGGAGTTTTCTTGATACACTTATTCAGTGTTTAGTGATTTTTCAAATATGATATGAATTTCTGATATGTATAAAGTCTGCTTCACGAATAAATTCAAGACTTAATTTGTTAGAATAATGAAACGCTTTATTAATTTATACACACTTTGCGTTAATTCTTACTAATTCTTACCTCTCTTTCAAAAATGAATGACATTTATAAACCTTGTTAGTCGTACTTATAACATCACTTCGAGAGTCGACGGAAGATCAGCCTTGATACATGCTTAGTCAAAGCACTGAAGGAAAAGCCCTAATTAACCTCTCAATATAATTTTGATTGTTCTTTTATTTTGTACTTACATTAATACGTTCATTACTGAATACCCATAATAACGTTGCACGATTTTTTTAAGTAAATGGAGGGGGAGCTATTCCTGAATTGAAGTAAAAGAGCAAACATCTCAGCAACATTTTGATCATTCTTTCATGTTCCACCTCCATTTGTGCAGTTTTTATTTTTTAAGTGCATTTAGAACCGACTACCCATTATAGGTTTGCGTTGAATTTTAAAATAAATACAGAGAAAATATTTTTGGTTTAAAGTAGAAGAGCTAAGATCTCAGCAGTGTTTTGATAATTCTTCCATATTCCACATGCATTAATGCAGTTTTTATTTTCAAAATGCATTTACTACGGGCCACTCAATATAACTTTGCTTTGATTTTTAAAGCTACTTTTGGTTTGGAGTAGAAGAGGCAACATTTTTATTTCAGGTAATAGTGATAGCTGATGGAAGAAACATTTACTAGATACTTTAAGGCCATCTGTGATTCAAATGTATCCTTTTAAAATAGGGGGGAGGAGAGAAATTACATTTACTAACCTACAACATACAATTTTTTAACCAATTTCAGTCCTTTGTTATAATTTTTATATTTTATTAATTGAATAACTTTTATTCAGAATGAATTATACTAAAATCTGTTTAACTTTATATATAAGCAGATAAGTGAGCATGAAGAACTTTTGAAGTATAAAATAGTTTATCATATTTTTCCTATTGTCATTTTGATAAGAATGTATTGTGTATACATTTATATTAAACACTATTGTAAAATTTACACTTAAATTTTAAAATATGCGCTCTAAAAATGTTACTAAGTAACCTGGATCAAATATATTTAGTACAAAAAGCATAAATTTTTTTTAGTTTAACCCCTTCCGGTAAAATGA
>CM063508.1:157855394-157890394 GCA_032207245.1 Pardosa pseudoannulata
ATTGGCATTATGGCATTTTAAATTTAAAAAAGAATGTACTACTGTTGAAATAACCTCTTTAACAACTAAATAGAGTGAAAGGGTTCAAGTACGTTAATCGGCCCTTTTTTCTTTTTTTTTTTTTTTTTTTTTTTTTTTTTTTTTTTTTTTTTTTTTTGTTAAAACCCTTGCACCTGTAGAATATGGTGATAACTGGATGCCACTTGTCATTAACCGACCAGAAGACTTTGGTTTTTTGTTTCATTTTTGATTTTTTTAAGGAACAAAATAAATGCTTGGTATTGTTGTTTGAGAATTGGTATTGTTGTCTGTAATGCTTGGTATTGTTGTTGCTTGGTACTGTTGGTTGATTTCAAAGTAATGCCATTTTGTAAACAGCTCTGCACTTACCTTTTGTTGTAGAACGTGCGTGAGCTGTAAATCAAAGTTTTGACGTCAAACTGATAAAAATCTAAATCATCAAAAATCTTCTATTAAATTGTTGTTAAAAAGAATATACTTTGAAATTGTTTAAAAGAATATATTTTAGGATAAGCAATTCAAAAGTAACCTAGTATTAACATGTGATTTGTTATGCTTGATTGAAGTTGAACTATGCAACTCATATGAGGAACTTGCCTATACTTCACCCTAATACACCACATTTTAAAAGTAAGAATTATGTTTATATTATAAGATATTATAATGAACGTACATACAACTACATATAACAGTTATTATCAGCTGTAAACCTGTATATTTTAACAAAGAATCCACTTCTCATCCTGTGGCTTGAATCTAAATCGGGCTATTTAGGGGGAGGAGGCATACTAGAGGAATTCAGTTTTAGTTAAATTTACTTAGTAACTTTATGGTTTATTTTTGTGTTTTGTGTTTGGCTAATAAGGCCAGTATCTACTGTTTAAAGCCTGGAAACAGTACTACGGTACTAAAAAGCAACGCCCTACCATTCATCACTGTCTGTCCATTCGAAGAAGAAGGTTAGTTACTAAAGTATATACAAACAGAGTTACTAAAGTCTTGAATTTTTATTTCAACATTTATAACTAACTGTTTATTTTATGTATGATAAGTAGGTACAGACGCCACTTAAAAATTATAAAATATTTTTTAGACATGGTCAAATTGGATAATTCCATTAAATTACCCCTAATACATTTATTTATTTGGGATTCCACTTAATTCTTACTTCATTTACTGTAGAGGAAAGTTAAAACTATATTTAACATTTAAGTCCACAAAGTAGTTTTGCAATAATTGCAGCTTTTTAATATTGTCTTTATATTTTCTTTCCGTACAATTAAACTGATCAATAAGTTTCGTTTTTTTATATTTCTATCTTCCCTTTAGCTCCCAATATATTTGTAGAAAATTATTGTTTCTTGGAGGAGAAAAGTAGGACAACGATGATATAGAGCAACTGATCATTGAACAAAACTTGATCAGGACAGTGAATAAGTAGGTATTTGGTTAAAACATTATATTAGTAAGATCATACTGGTTAGAGCATAACAAAACCATTTGATTTTAAAATCAAGAGCTGTAATATTTTGACTAAGTTTCGTCTTTCATATTACATGTATATATATACATATTAACCATACATTTTTATAAAATGAAAATTCTGCAAAATATTAGATTAACTCGAAAGTACAAATAAGTTTAATGTAAAAAAATTTTCCGTTTTCATTTAAAGTATTTTGTCATTATAATTGAACTAACGTCTCATGTTTTGAACTACACTCCAAAAAATAAGCAAAAAAAAAGTCTCAAAATAATACAAAAGGAAAAAGTATTTCAAAGTACCATTTTGAAATTCTCATGCCGTAAAATTGATTAAAAACAAAACTTACTTAAAGCCTTTTTTATTTAATTTAGAAAAAAAATGTGACTTCATATATTTTATTTGAAAAAAAAAGGTATCGAAATAAAATTGAAAACCAGATATCAAATTGAATATGGTTTTAATCAACAAACACGTGTTATTAAAAAATATGTTTCGGATCATAACGCATTTCATCTTATTGTTATTAAGTCAACATTTTATACAAACTTCCACTTGGTTTTTTCTTATAAAATTTACTTATTAATTAACAAGATTTCCGTGCGGGATATGTTTAAGCTTTAATTTGATAATTAACCCTACGTTATGACCTTTTTATTTTCATCTACACATACAACAGCAACCATTTGCTATTATTTTACGTTTACTTATTGGATGTTTTAAATGCTAAATTCAAAATTTATTTTAGGTACATCTTCTTTTAATATCACATACTGAGCCGGTTTGTCACTTCGAAAGTCATTTTCCAGAAAACAGATTAAGTTAATTTAACATAAGCGTTTAATGGTGCAATAAATCAATTAAAATTAGGTTTTGGGTTGGTTGGTTAATTGAATGAAGCTTTATAGCACTGATTCAACCAGGGACATATTGTGACAACCACAAATTAAGAAGTTTTAAAGGTGGATATTAATAAAAAAGTTGGGAAAATAAACATACAATATTGACACTAAGACACAATCTTGTGAAATTTTAAAATATAAAACAGAAAACTGCTAAGAAAAAAATGTAAAAATTAAAAAAACAGTTTGGAGAGAAAAAAAAAATGAGCAAACCAACAAATATGGTCATAAAAACCGATATCTTTAAGAAATTTAAAAAGATTAGGATGAGGTGACATACCAATTAGATCACTCATACTGATATTATGACGAAAGTACTGACGATGAAAAGCTGGCATTAGGTTTTCGGAGACGCAGTGTATTTTGTGAGAATGCAGCTATGTTTGACATAAGGTTTGCGAAACTGATTTGCTCGCCACACTCACACGTTGGGGGTTGAATGCCCAAGTTTTTTTTTTCGTGACTCCAGGAAGCGTGTGGTGTGGCCAGTGAAAATAACTGCACTTAAACTTCACCAAGTTTTGAAGAATTGTGATTGGTCTCCAGGAGGCGATTCAGGACTATCCTTGGAGTCCCGGTCCTTATGGGCAGAGCCGGTAAAGGACGCATTGTAAAAAGGACAATGGAACAACGAACACATCAGCACAGGATAATGAAAAAAGTATAGAGTTACCTGAATAGGAAGAAGGAAGGAAAAGAATGCAGCGTTCTCTTGAACATTGTCATTTTTTCAGGCGTAGCACGTGGAGTGCTTCTTTTACTTTTTAATTTTTTTAAATATTTTTTTAGCATATTTCCTTGTCGTTTGTTCTATATTTGAACATTGTAATATAGATCAGTGGTATTTTACTATAATTAAAGACGATATAAAGCAAACTTGAGTTTAAAATAACAACAGCAATGTACTACACCACAGCAGTATTGATTGTACTGTGCCAACAAAAAATATCTTGAGATATGTACGACAGAAAAGGGAAATAATTTACGTCTAAAATGCACATCATGTGCCTGTGTGTGCCTGTTGATCCTGGCAAGAAATGTGGAAGGGCATCTAGGGATAATGTGTTTCACTATTACTATTATGTGACTTTTCTCCCTTAGCCAATCTTTATTTTGGTCCTTAAGCTTGTACAGTGCAGTCAGATATCCAACCAGATGATAAGTTATTGACTGTATTTTAAAAGATATTCCCCAAATTCCAATAATTCGTTTACAATAATTCTAAACAACTTTTCTCCGTCCAGAAATAAAATAATGTTGGATGTTTACAATTGAAGTCAGGGAAAACATTTTCGTTTTTATTCATTTGTTCCCATGCTTTTTTTAATGCAAATAATGATATTTCATCGGCATACATTTTATAACAAAAACAAAGAGCTACTTGGAAAATTTTTTAATCAATTGGAAAATAATATATTTAAAAGAAAATCGTTTTCTAGAAAGTCACAAATAGTACCTGATATTGATTTTATAAGAGTTAATCGTTCGTGTAAATTTTAGTCTCGTTTGAAATGTGGTAGGAGTCTAGACTGCGTTATTCAAGAGAAGACACGGACTACTATTCATCAATCGGACAGAGATAAAAATTCCTTTCCTTTAACTTTTTTCCGCAATCCATTAATACTGAATGTCTAAATATTACAATAATATAAAATCATTGGGAGATTAAGAGAAGACATTTAGAAATTTCAGTGCAAGTAATAGTGGGTTTCCTTTCGGTATTGAAGCTTATAGATTCGAATCTCACATCTAGTATGGATTTTAATAGCTGTCCAGAATATAGTTTAAGAAATTGTTTCCGATTTTATTAGCCTTCCTGTAACAGTAAGTAAATCTTACTGCAATAACGAAGTTATTTTCTTAGGAGTTCTCTTAGAAGTTACTAAGGGAGATGTAAGTTATTATCTATATATACTTAGTAGCAATTGGTCATTAAGGGGTTCAAATGACAATAAGACATTAGTATTACATACTGGTTAGCTTTTTACGTTTCCCCTCAAAGGCCTGCCGAACGATGGCCGAATAACCATTCGTCCAACATTCAGGCGCTGATCTATGGTACTGAAGTTCGTAGGTTTTAATCCCATTGAGGTATGTATGTTCGTAGTCGTTCGGAATCGGGTTTAAGCAGTAGGTCTCAGTCTCATTAGCCCTCTTTTTGTAAAAAGTAGATGATATCATTCCAAATCAAACCAAACAAAATATTAATGGCCATGTGTTCAAATACCAAAGATCTGGGCACATTTCTATTACCCTATTATAGGGATTAACAAATATAGGCCAAATGGACAAAGTACTGCGCTTCGGTACCAGACTTCATAGCATAGATATCCACAGACGCTTCAAATCAATTTTATCCCTTTCGTAGGTCGTGGAAAGATTACTTCCCACCTACACGATCTTACAAAATACACCTGTGGGAAGCGCAAAACCCATTATAATATATTGGTCTTCTTATTGAAACGACGGGAAAGTCCCGCTTCAGTTTTGTGCTGTCATCAATTGTTCGATCAATTGAATAAAATTAGCAGCTCTGTTTTGAAAGTTTGGAAATGTGTAGTGAGAAATGAATAGCCCACGAAAGGGTTAAGCAGTTATCTTGTTAGACCTCGTGTTGTAAAAAAAAGCCTCTAACATTCCAAATCAATTAACCATAATAGGTTAAGTGGTTTGTACTGCATTGTTTTAACTTTTCAGGTTAATTAGTGTGGTGTCCAACATTAAATCCATGCCAACCGCCTACATCATGTTTAAATAATCATATGAAAATTTCCTATGCGGGAGCTGGCTAAATGTTGAAAAATGGCACTAGAAATAAATGTTAAATCAATATATACTCAACTCTGAACCATAATATCAAACATATCACAAGGAAAGTTCTATCTCATGTTTTGTGCCAGAATTATGAAAGAACTTCTTAATAAAAGTTTTAGAACTATAATTACCACTATTTCAGAAAGATGTAACGATTAGTCAAAGTCCTCTTTTCATTGCATTAACTAAGATAGCAATAATTTGATTTCCGGTTTTGTTATTTATGCTACCTAGTAGCTCAAAAACTGAAAAATAAAATTCATAGCAAACATTTTCAAATAATTATTATTTTAAAATAATTATAGAGGTTAAAAGTGGAACAAGAAACAAATTACATAAGGTTTTTGACCTCAAACTCTATCAACTTCTACAAAATACATAGTTGTTGACCTCTTTTACCCTATCCTGTTGTATTTAATAAAGTATGCTATATTTCACCCCTGACATAAAATTCAATATCTGACCTCTTTTAAGTCTTCAAAAGTTAAACAGGCCTGTCTCCTTTGAGTGTTTGTGAAGCTATATTTATCTATATTGCAGCTGTCAAAATCTAGAACAGCTAAAATATATCAAGTGAAATATTGATGCTTATTGTTACAAGAAAATATCTCAAACTCATATAATTTTATAGTACATGTCTACATTTCAGTTTTCGGATTTTAAAGTGCAAAGAATTTCTATTCATTTTAATCAGTTTCAACTTGCATTGCACTTAATAGATATTTTAAACAGATATATATTATGAGAAGATTCAGAAACTAAAAAATGACTTCATAAAAATGGCGCTATCTGTGAAAATATACTCCAAACATTCTTATGCTTAATGTAATAAAAAATAATCTAATCTAGAATCCCAAACAAAATAAAAAGGGTGTGAATTAATCCTTGTGGTGTATGTTTTAAAAACTACGAAAAAAATAAATATTTAAACTCTAAACTGTTTCCATGTCATGCAAAAATTTATCTAAAACCAAATTAAATGCGATCCCTTCAATAGATACGAATCGCAGTGATATATCAAATGGCTCAAATACCTGTATCCGATCATGCATAAAATAATTATATATATATATATATTTATATATATATATATATATATATATATATATATATATATATATATATATAATATATATATGTATATATATATATATATATATATATGTATATATATAATGTATATTTATATATATATATATAATGTATATATATATATATATATATGTACTATATATATATATATAGATTATATATATATATATATATAATATATATATATATATATATATCTATATATATATATATATATTATAAAAATATATATATATATATGTATATATATATATATATATATAATATTCGTGTGCGTGTGTGTGTGTGTGTGTGTGTGTAATCGTCCAAGACCCCGGAACCAGCCCCGAACTTCACTTGAAAACTCATTTTAAAATTGCCCCTATTATTTTCCTCAGCTCGGGCATGCTGGGCTGCCAAGAGTCCGCTAATCGTCTGTTGGAAAGAAAAGCATAGTCGTCGTGGCCGAACGTAATCTTTATTCATCCGATCAAAATTGCACAAAATCCAGAGACGTCTGAACAGGACGGTGTCAAAACGCTCTCTCTCTAACTAATGCCAACCTTCTGCGAGAGACGACCAAAACCCGTGCGTTGGAAAATGCCGAGGAAAGTGTTTTAATTGCTTATAGAATGTAACCTTTGATTAGAGCCATCTGCTAAAGTGCAGCGTTCCAGATGACTGTTATAGCTGATCATTACAGATTTTTCCTGGGAGAGTTATAACTTCCTAATTAAAAATGCCAGCTATATCATTTTCTGTTTTGGGAATCATAGAAAGAATTTCGGGTTCGGCTGAAGGAATGAAAACATCCTCGTTTAAATTGGATGGCTGGGAAATATGGTTAATATAAAGAGAAGAAATTAAGATCTAGAATAATGAATGGGGAAAAGGGATAATTTTGAATAGGTTTTAGGGCTTAGATATTGATATTATTACAGATATATATATATATATATATATATATATATATATATATATATATATATATATATATATATATATATATATATATAACAATATATTTATATATACACATACATTATATATATATATATTATATATACACATATATTTATACACACACACATCACACAACACACATATATATATATATATATATATATATATATATATATATATATATATATATATATATATATATAAAATATATATATATATATATATATAAGTATTGTAATAAGTATATATATATATAGTGTAGTAAAATATCTGACGTTTAAGTGTTTGCTAATCCAATATTGAGATAATAACTTATATTTTTATCAAACTACAGCTGATAAATGTTAAAAAACCTATTTTTCAGTCCAAGTTCGTCTCGAATAATTTACATGTCTACCACTATACCGAATAACTCGAAACTGCCCTGTTTCGTCAAAATAATTTAGTAATAAATTGAAATTGTAATTTCTTAATGTTCAGAGTTACTTTGTATTTTAGAATTTTATATTGTCATTTCTTCTTTTCAAACTAAGAGTTGCATAATAATGAATAAAGCAAACTCAATATAAAAAAACATTTTCGAGGAGTTAAACTCTCTGCAAATCCAGTTATAAATGCATCTAAAAGAATTAAGTTAAGTGCTGTGGAAAACAATTTATCATTTATACACGGTTTGGCTGTCTAGCTAAACTCTCCGTTCATCTGTCCATCTGACCATCTATTCTGAATAATTTTGGTTTACGACATTTCTTTACAATTACCATGCTATTGATTGAAAATAGTACACTGTAGCACATTTATAGAATTGTATTGATGTACAAAAATATTATTAATAACTAACATTTTTTAAATTAAAAATGAAACATTTAAATCATATGGATCTTTTATTTTATCCTACGTTTCATACATTTAGATATATACAAAGGATTTTATATAAACTATTTTTTAACCCCTTAAAGTACGAATTTTTTTCGGAAAAATTGATAAAAAAATGATATATTTTATGACTGAAAAGAATATATAGGTATAGAATACGTTATTTTTTGCAATTTTAGATCTGGGGGAGGGGGTGACTACAGTGGAAAAAGAGTTAAAAGTTATAAAAAAATTGTTACTCAAACAAAATGTAAATAATGTGATTGCATGTTTATTTTGAATTTTGCCCGTGTCACGAGCAAAATGCTTTAAGGGGTTAATTGCTATCAAAAATGACAGAGTTCAAAATACCAACTTTTGAAATGGGACCCAAAATCAAAAGATGGTTGTTTCTATTTAGAGAAATCTATGCTATCTGTCTAATATACCAATAAATCTGCATAGAAATTTTCACATATATGATTCATGTGTATAGCATTATTAAATTAAAAATTTATCTGACGATATCTAACTATATAATCCCTAGACCTGATGAAGAGCAAAACAAGTTCTACCTTTATCATGATTTTCACCTTCGTTCAATTTGATTTGTAAGGTGTCATTATTTACCTGAATGAACGTGTAATATTTGTTCATAATTAATCTGTCCATTTCGGTATTAATAAGGAATAATATCTGTTCAGTCTTCAAAAAAGACTTACTATTTTAATTTTAAATTTTGAATGATTCGTAATAGTTGTTTCATTTTATTTATATTCTTTATTGCCTGTGGTTTCTGTTCTAATTGTTTGTATTTCATGTGATGGCATCACCCTGCAACGGCTCTTATTTTTTTTTTTTTTTAGTATTCCAAGCCGAGAAAAAGAGGTTGTTAGTTTGGTATCTGGTGTGTTTTTAATTCTATTCATTTAATCTGTATTTTATCTATATTCATCTGGAAAACATGTATTGAATACCTAACATAATTCTTAATCAATTTTGTGTACTGTGAATTCAGTGTGATGTGTTGCATAATTAAAAGAAAGTTGTGTTCGACAATAGTCTTTTGTTTTTCATCCATAATTTCGGTTTCCACAGAGCCTTCATAGCATATCACAAGGATATAAAGAAGGTAAGCTAAACCTTATTCAATTGTTGGTTATCATTGATGCTGGACATTTCAATTAATTTATTAACTTAAAACCAAAATTCAAGATTCATGTTTATTCAAAGTAAAATTCTTTTTATTCATTACAATAATACAAAACAGCAATTGTACCAACATACACTCATACATGGGATTTCATACAGAGAGATTTGAACCGAGAAAAGTAAATTTATTTCTTGCCGCAGACTGATCGAAGTCAGACACTGCCTAACAGAATCAATATGTTTAAAATCCCGCTTCTAGATTCATATCTGTTAAAATTCAGATTTAATCAGAAGTTTTGTTTTCTATAGACCATCTAATACTAAAATAAATAAATAAACAAATAAAATCCAATATCAAATAGAGTGCTTTCAACAAATAACATGTTATGAAGCGGTATCCGATCTTACATATGTACAATAATATTGCATCAATCTTTTCAACTGACCTAATTTTATGATATTTAAAATTGTTTTCTAAAAGTAATATTTTATAAAAGCTTTGTTGATTTAATAATACGAAGTAGTTTTGATATTCTTAAAAAATGTAGCAATACATTGTAAAAACGTTAAAAAAAATAAACGCTTATCGAAGGTATATAAAAAAGAAAAATATGAAATTTAGCTTAAAAATTGACTTATGTCGGCCAATATACAATATCCGTTAAAATAAATAAATTGGTCGACTTTGGGACACAGCCACAACGTTCGTTAAGGGAACACAAAATTTCAGACATCCTGATGACATTATGTGGTCTTCTGTCTTCTGATGATTGTAGCAGAGACATTATATGGCGTTTAGTCCATTCGACATCCATATCTGGATGTCAAAAGGACGTCGTAATACTGTTTATGTGACAATATTGATATTTTGGACTTTAACGGGATGCTTATAGAACTGTGTTATGTTAGTATATATATATATATATATATATATATATAATATATATATATATATATATATATATATATATATATATATATATATATATATACATAATCTGTATATATAATAGATATAAATTATATTATATAGTGGTTATAATTCAACCTCTCCTATAAACGGCATCCTATAAAGCAAACGGTTGAGCGGAATTCAACAAAATATTGTATTTGGTCTGTACATGAAAAGAGCTCCTGGAATTTAGAAAAAAATATCAGTTCCAAAATGTCTACTAGAGGATGCCTTTTCAGGAAAAACATAAAATTTAGCACAATAAAACACCAAAACGGAGTACAGAAACAATATTAAAAATCCATAACAAAAATGAGTAATAAAATGCAAAACTGTCAGTTGCTGTCAGAAGCTGTCAGTTGTTGGCAAAAAAAGTCGAGATTTGCATGCTTGGAAAGAAGAGAAATCTCTATGAAAAACAAGTGAGGGTATAAAACGTTAGCAGAAGTCTTTATGCTTAAGTCGATGTGTCCAGCTGTATTAATGATGGTCTCTTTAGTTTAAAGTGCGTTGTTGGTGAAACTGTTTTACGAAAGTTAATTTTTCTGCTGCGGTTAGTAAATTTCATCGTTGAAAGAACCTACGGCGTGTACCGGTGCTTACTAAAGATATCTGGGGCATAATTAAGGGATTTGAAGAGACGCTTAAATTAGGAGTTCAACTTGGAAAAGGCAGTAAATGTGTCACACCGTTACTTGTTGATGTCATTAAGACAGCTGTTGACGCATTCCCATCAGAGTTTGGAGGCAGTAGCGCGTGTGCACTTTCTTGACAGACAGATCAGTCATGGTGTTGGAATATTTTGTGAACGACAAGGCTCATTTTTACTTCAAGAGAACAGTCAACACAGAAAATTGCCTCATTTCAGCTAAGTAAAATCCGCGGGTCCACACTGAGATTCTCCTACAGTCTCCAAAGGTCAATGTCTGGTGTGGATTCACAGCGACATTCATCCTTGGACAAATCTTTGATGAAAGGGGTGAATGTGAATTCGCCATATGTTCTGTAACAGGCCGTTGGTACCATGACATGCTACAGACATTTATTGTGCTGCAACTATAGCAAAGATCCGTCCTTATATCGACCATTTCACGCAAAAATGGTGAGACTCCATAATACCATGGGTTTCTGAAGGCGCTATTGCTCCAACACTTCATAGAGGAATGTGTTATTAGTTTATTTATTCCTAATCCATGACCACCTCATTCGCCAGATCTTTCTCAGCACGATTTCTGTTTATAGGGCTAATTAACAACAAGTTGAATGACTTAATTAACACCATAACGCTTGAAGTGTGAAGCCTCAACTAATCAGTTACGATCTGCTGCTGAACAGGCGTCCATCGACTTGAAATTTTGCAGGTTAATGAGGATGGTCACGTTTAGAACATGCCCCTATATTATCCTGGAAATGATTAACAACTGCATCTCTTGTGCATTTTCCTAATCTGTTCTTTTTTCTACAAACTCAACTGTCATTGTTTTTCCCTTACCTTTACTTAATGCTGCTCGATGACAAAATGATCAGAAGCTAGTCAATAAATATTTATATTCTTTCTGTATTTTGTTTTGGTCATTTAACTTTTACGTTTTTACCGAAAAGACACCCATTGGTAGACATTTCGGAACTTTTTTTCAAAATTCCGTGAGCGCATCGTGCCCATATACAAAACTTTGATGAATTCCTTTCTGCCATTTGCACTGTAGGATGCCGTTTATGAGGGAAGTTTAATTATAACCACTCGATATATATATATATATATATATATATATATATATATATATATATATATATATATATATTTATAAATATATATATATGCATGTGTGTGTGTCTGAGTAATAAAACATCTGTGCTTTACGTTTATGCTAATCAATAATTTGCGAGCATAATTTATATATTTTAATCAAAATATAACTGAAAACTTAAATCAAAACGCATCTAAAATTATACCAGTTTACCATTATATCAAAAAAAATATCACTAGAAAATATTATTATTTTTTCAAATAAAATAATAAATTTAAATTGTAATTTTTTAACTTTCAACGTCATTTTATTTTATTGCATAGTATGATGAATCTTATTTCTTTCAAACTAAGAAATGTATAATAAAATATAAAACAAACTCTAGAATATAAAGTAACAATTTGGATAAATTTAAACTCTCTGCAAATCTAGTTAAAAATGCATTGCAAAGAATTAAGGTAAGTGCTGCGGAAAAATCCATTATTTATACACTGTTTCGCTGTAAATATATACAGTCATTAAAAATAATAAAAGTCCCTACCTTTCGCTTTTTCCGAATTTTGTTACCAAGTAAGAATCTAAACTCATTCTGTGTACAGCAAAAAAATGTTACATTAAAATCAAACATAATAAGTTTTTTTAATAAGAATTATTATAGCTATATTTTTTACTTAAAACTTGAAACATTTTCATTTTTTATAGCTTACTTAAAGAAGCACATCTTACTATGCAATTTGTTATGCACAGTCTTTGCCATTATATGGGTTGTTTAGAATGTAAATTTAAAGTTTTGGATATAAACTAGGAATGGCATGTACTTCATTAAAAATGTACTTCTTCTTATGTGGTAAATTGATTTTATTAAATAAAATCAAAATATAAATAATAAGATAAAGGAATATATTGGACTTCATTAACTATCTGAAATATAGTAGAGCCTAATTTAAAAGGTATTACTTTAAAATCCTCACTTTTTGATTCAATCTCTAAAAAAACAACTTTGGAGCCGTCCTCAAATCTTGTTAAGCTTAGAGGTAGTAGGGAATGTAAAATTGAGACAGTTTGTTACAAGGAAAAGGGATTGAAATAAAAAGTTTCAATGCAGCAAGTAAAATTTTGAAGTTCTTTTTAAATTATAAAAATGTTAAGTTAGTTTCTTAATTAAGAAAAACAACTTTCACTTGATTTTTTTTCATTTACATTCCTTTCTTTCCGATAGAAAGTTTCCGAGCAGGGTTTCAGAATATGATAATTGCAGAGATCCTCTCGCACTCTTGAAATGTCCAACAAAAGTTAGCCGAACGATGGCCGGCTAGTTAGAGCGCTGATCTTCGGTACCAGATTTCGTGAGTTCGAATCCCACTGTGGTATGGTTGTTCGTTGCCTTTCGAAATCAGATTTATGCAGTAGGTCCCGGTCTCATTAGCCCTTCTGTTGCAAAATAGTATACCATAGCTCTCCAAACCATTAAAAGTTAAGTTCTCACATCTAAGTTAGTAGTAGAAATTTAAGTGAACACTATTCTTATTTTCCATAGATCAGGAAAAGATATTACTATCTAAATTGGATAATTTAATCATAGCAGAAATTAAAATAAGTCCTATCCAATGTAACCGTTTAATAACACCCTCTCTTTCCAACACTTTCACTTGACAAAAATTTACAATAATCATGTTTATGTATACAACTTCGTCTTTGATCTTATCTTATAATCATTATTAATATAGCCACAAATTTCTTAAAACAAAGTTAAATTTAAAAATAAAATTTGACATATTTCTATCTAGTGCGTTTGTGAACAATAAGTATATCCAGACTACTTGAAAAGGAAATGAGTGTGAATGTTAAAGTGTCGTATGTTGAAGTATCACATTCGAAGTTGAGACAGCTTCCAAAATATAGTTGAAATCTTTGGATAGGCCTTTCTGAAGATAGAGAAGATCTAAAAAGATATCATGTTCAATTTTTCTTTCAAAAACATCCACAAAATAGATCATACAAAAATTTCATGCTCCCATCTCATGCTTGAATCCAATACTATTGTAATATTATTTAGTACAATTCCTGAAATTTTTATGATATGTTAAAAAATCTGTGTATCATTAAAATTATAAAGTTTTTTATAAAGATTTGACGATTATCAATTACCAAAGGCAAATGTGGAATAGAACTAATGAAGATATGAAAAACTGATTAGAGAAGACTTTAAGTTTCTCAAAATGTAGCACACCAAATACTTTATTTCACTTCAATCCATTTTGTCAGAACTATTTGTACGAGTATTGATTTAGATTACAATGCATTAGCAACGTGATATAAAGTTTTAGTAAGTATCTGCAGTTTTGCTTTAAGAAAAATGTTTTTTTATCTCAAAGAGAACAAAGGACAGCAAAAGAATTGCAGCATAAAACTTTAATATTATTTCGTTATTTTGTTTTTACTTTTATAAAGTTTTCTTCCAAAAGACTCTTTATTTTTGATACACTTAAAGTTTCCTGAAAAGGAAAACTTTTATCTAATTTGTGAAGAAGACTATATTTAAATAATTAATAGAGAATGTATTTTATCTTTTCTTCAGTTGAGTTTCTTCCTTGAGTAAAAAATATAGCAGCAGTTTTGTAGTAGCTATAATTATAAAAAGGGTTATTTTCTTTAAGGTTTAAAAAAAATTTAGTGCATGTTTTTCTAGATTACTTTTCATCTTGGAAAAACTCAACGTACTTATAATTCCTCATTCTCGAGATAAATTTTAACTCTTATTTTTCACTAAAAGTACCATTTATTAAATAAATCTGCTTTTTATCTATTACAATAAACTATAGAGAAACAAGAATTTTATTTATTTAAAATCAAAATATCTCTAAGTGAAAATATATTTAAAAATAAAAAAGTAATACATAACACTTTTACTCATAAATCATCATTCAGGAGCAATATTGTGTCTTTCATTTTGTATTACACATAATTTTAATACTAATTGCAGTTTTAATAAAGATGCTTAGACTCAATTTATTACGATTATAACTACTTATATCAGTGAAATAATTTTATTCTATTCCTAAATCAAAATGCCTGCAACTGAAAAATATCTATGAAAATAAAAAATGCAATGCATAGTCACTAAAAGCTACAACAAAAATATTTATGTAATTGCATTATAATGCAGCCTTTCAGTACATTTCACTTTTCGTTATATAATGATCTGATTAGTAAAGAGTATGTTAATAAACATCCAAGTATAGCAAAAAAGGAATTACTTGTGATAGGAATTATTCCTGCATAAGTTAAAAAGAGACCTTGTTTGATTTGTTGAATAAACGATAACCTTTCAATAAGAATGTTATTTTCTAAGGGAATTTCGTTAACTAAAGATAGAATTTTTTCATTAATAGTAGGTATCTGACTACCATAAAGTACTGAAAAGATCATCAGGATAATTAGACTTGCCATAAGGAGGGCATTCAAAGCATACCAATAAGTATGCAATTCACTCATCGAAACGGAAAATAAAAGGTAGTACAGCATAACAAAAAAGAGCGCGGTAGAATAAGAAGAAGTGACTTTAAACATTGAATTAGTGAAATTCACTAAGTTTCTAGATCTAGTATATAGATAATGATTGGTTTTAAAATTGAATGGAGATGCTCTAACCTTTTCTTCTGTTTCACTTAAAACTTCCTTAAGTTGCCAAGATACAGCGGTGTAGAAGAGCTTAAAGACGCAATAAGGCAATACACAATTCATGTACAATGTGAATAAAAGACTTAAGCTGAACACAAGTGTAGCGTTCCGGTGTAAAGTTTTCAGTGCAGAAGCCCATTCAGGATTATCTGCCAGGAATAACTCACAACCTTCAGGCATGGTTATAAAAATAGATGCCAAAACCATTAATAAAGTACATGTTAAAATATATGCTGGGCATAAAAAATAGAATTTCTTCTTCTGCGCTGAGATACGATGGCAGCTTCCTTGCATCTCTACTTCTGCGAGAGTTTCCAGTAAATAACGCAGTTTTTTCTTTTGGTGTTTTAGAGCAAATCGCAAAGCAACTCCAGTATAGCAGAAAAGCAGCAGTGATACAGTTTTGTGTGTAACACCATCCAATAAAAATCCAAATAAAAAAACTGCAGTGATAATGGTAATAACTGAAATCACGTAAAACAGCAGTTTTAATACGAATCTTATTTCATAAAGTCTTTTCCCTCCAATTTCACAAATATCAATTCCAATGACTAGAAAAGAATATATAAAAGGCTGATAATACGACTTAATAATGCCATTTCCTTTTGAATACTTTAAATCCAGCGAAACAGGTTTAGTGCTTTTATTCATAGCTTTAATCATTTTGTAGTTCACAGACAATTCCGAAGATTCTTAGTTTATATTTTGAGTAGACAAATGAATTTTGATAACTAAATTTTTACCTTCATAACAGACAATGGATATTATTTACACATTTCCATTAAACACTCAATATGTTAATTCAGGGTGGAAAACATTTGTTAATTTTCATTTAATTATTTTAAGAAGTATACCAAAAGAAACAGAGTATCGGATCAATCGCATCTGTTCAGATACTGTTCTTTCAGGAGCTGACAACTGAAGCCACTCTAAATATCAATAATTTTGTGTCTATCTTTTCATGATTTGGAATCATTAGGAAGTATCTCACTTTTCTGAAAGTAAAGCATACAACGAAAACATACATCAATACCATAGCTTTAAAGTCGATACCAATTTCAATTGATCAGCCCTAATGCTAAATACGTAATGGATATTATGTTTTTCAGTTTACATTAATATCACTTTAAAAACATAATAGGAAAGTTATAAGAAGAATAGGTAAAATCGATATTATATGTTTATAAACTATTAACACACATTATGAGAGAGAAATCATTTTATTTGACATTCAATTTTATAAATGACATCAATGCAAATATATTTCCCCTATTCTCTTATCCCGTACACAATTTAAAGAAATGTAGGCTAGATTTTGCATTTATATATATATATTATATATATATATATATATTTATATATATATATATATATATATATATATATATATATATATAAATATATATTATATATTTATATATATATATATATATATATATATATATATATATATATATATAATATATATATATATATATATATATTATATATATATATATATATATATATATATATTATATAAATATATATATATATTATATTATATATATATATATTATATATATATATATACATATAATATATATAATATTATTTATATAAATGTATAATATATATATTTATATATGTATATATATGTATATAAAATGTATATATATGAATCAATTAAAAGGAATAAAGATAAAATATAAAGAATTGGAACTAATATAATTTTACTTATTCGACTTTGTTAAATGGCCATTTTAATCATATGAAACGCTCCCGTCACCATAAGTACAGCAATAAAGCAGACAAAAGTCTAAATCAATCTATACGAAAAGTAATACATAAACAAAATGAAATTTAAACTATAACAACAAACAATGTATAGATTACTATAAAATTCACTAAAAATACTAAAATGATTATAAAAACAAAGAATACCAAAATAAATACACAAACTCATAAAATACAAGAAGAACAACACATCTTTACCTGATCTAAGACATGACTGAAAAACCTTTAAGTATGAAAAAAATAGGGTAACCAGCTTTTAAAATCTGGCTAACGTATTACTTAATAATTTATAGAATCGAATAAAATTTTAGTCTAATACAACATCAAAAATATAAAATGATATTACGATTAATTATACATATATGATAAATATATATATGTATATATATATATATATATATTTGTATATATATATATGTATATGTATATATATTATGTATTAATATACACTCATGTCCATAAATTAAGGATAATGAAGAGACAATGAAGAGACAAAAGCAAAACAAATTTGACTTATTTGTAAAGTCTATTTATTAAACAAAAGGTAAAGAGCAAAAAAGATGCTATATGTTTGACATAATTAATAAAAATTGCGATTTTTACTCCCTGGAGCAAATTTCAAAAAAGAACCTATTTACAGAAAACAGTATAACATGGTTAGTATGATGGTTAATACGGAGTATGTCTCCCGGACGATGCAATACAAGCGTTACAACGCCTACGCATGCTGAGTATCAGATTATCAATCTGATCTTGGGGAAAATTACACCACTCATCAAGCAATGCCCTCCGAAGTTCCGATAGACAGTTGGGAGGGGTTGACGGGCTGCAATTCGTCGGCCAAGCATGTCCACACATGCTCTATTGGATTCAAGTCCGGTGAGTATGCTGGCCAATCCATACGGGTGATATCCTCCGATTGAAGGCATTCGTCTACAATGTTTGCACGGTGAGGTCGGGCGTTGTCATCCATATACAGAAATTCAGGACCCATGGCGCCCCGAAACAAACGTACATGTTGTTCCAGAATGACATCCCGATAGATGTGGCCTGTCATCGTTACACTCTGAACATGCAGGTCAGTTCTGGAACCAAGAATAATTCCTCCCCAAACGAGCCATCCTGCACCACCGTAACGGTGTCGTTCAATGGTGTTCTCTTGGTGGTAACGGGTACCTGGCGCTCTCCATATGAAAGTCCGGCGAGAATCAGAATGTAAACTGAACCTGGACTCGTCGGAAAACATCACACAAGACCACTGTTGCGGTGTCCACAATGCATGCTCTCTAGCCCAGCATAATCGCAGGCGACAGTGAGTTGCGGTAAGGGGAACACATCTGACAGGCCTACGAGCATATAGACCAATGTTCCCTAAGCGTCTGTACACGGTCTGCCTTGAAACTGTCGTACCGGTAGCTGAAGAGAGCTGACGAGACAGGTCTGATGCTGTGCTCCGTCTGTTTCTTTTGGCAGTAACTGCCAAATACCGGTCATCATTCGGCGTAGCGACCTGTGCTGTAACATCTACTCACATTACCATCATGTTTGAATCGTTGCCAAAGCCTGGAGATGACACTCTGGGCGATTCCAAGTTCCTCGGATACTTCCAGCTGGGTACGTCCACATTCCAGTCGTCCGATAATTCTACCACGTAAAAAATCATCCAAATGCTTCCTTTGTGCCATAACTATGCGGTTATTGCACTGAAAGGCTTTTAAAGCGCTTGTGAACAATTTTACTTCTTTGCTACCATTCCTTATATACCCCTTTCATACACTCTCGTCATTGTGACGTACTATCCGCGCCATCTGGTGGTTTCCTGCAATTTGCATATTCTTCTTCAAGATGTGTGTGATAATTCTACAGGTGAAATTTTTATTTTAGAGCTCAATTTCTGTGTGATTCTGAATTATCCTTAATTTATGGACATGAGTGTATATATATATATATATGTATAATATATATATATATAGATATATATATTAATATATAATATATATACAAATATATATATATATATATATTTATATATATATATATATGTATATGTATATATATATATATATATACATGTATTTATATGTATATGTATATATATATATATATATATATATATATATATATATATATATATATATATATATATATATATATATATATATATATATATAAATTTATATATATATATATATATATGTATATTATATATATATATATATATATATATAAATATATAAATATATATATATATATATATATATATATATATATATATATAAGGGATATCATGTCTATTTGCCTACGTGTAATATATATGAAATATTAGATTATTTACATTTTATTTCTGGTAATATACATGAAATACATACAACATCAGAATAAAATTGTAAATTTTTTTTAATAATCTATAAAGTATTTATTAAAATAATATTAAAGTGGTGTTTTAAAATCAATTTAAATAATGGATAAATACATTTAATGCTTTTAATATTTTTTTTGCTAAGTAATATATTTTAACTGCATCTTTACTGACATTATTAAATAAATATTGGAAAAGACGTTGATATTTTTATCATGTTTGTAAATCTTTATTTGATATTATTTTCGTAGCAATGTATCTCTAATGCATATTAAATATCTTGGCTAATTCGTAAAAAAAAAAATATAAATATTTAAAGAATATTTTTATTTTATACAGAATTTATTTCTTAAATATCTTATATTAAATTTATGTAATTAAAATTATTAGCAATCTATAATATTAATTTATATATCTATTTATAAATAAATAAAACAATAATATTTTTATTATTTATAAAAAAAAAAATTATAGAATTTATTAACACAAAATTCAGTAGATTTTCTATAAATTTTTTATGTGTTTCAATTAATAGGAAAAAAGACTACGAACAATTAAACACAATTGATCAACTGATAAAAATACCCATGTTTAAAGAGGATTTGTAACTATTCTAAAATACATAATATGAATTAATTATAGCAAGTATAAAAAATTAGAATTACCAGCGTACCAAAAACGTACTTTATACAAAAGTTATTAAAAGTAATATTAAATTATGTAAATAAATTTTAAATATATATATATATATATATATATATATATATATATATATATATATGTGTGTGTATATATATGTACATATATTCTCAATCAGTATCGAGGAAATTTAAAAAATATTTCAAAATTATTCTAAGAAATATTTTCAATTTAAAACTAACATTTTATTTGCCTTATTTTGCTTTGTTTATATTAATCTGGCCGATATGTTTCAATTTTCTGCTCAAGATTTACAATTTAATTTAACTATCCATTGATGTCTGAAACAGCTACTTTAAAAATGTCTTTCAAAAACACTGGTATCCGTAATAATATTAAAAACATATTTTCATCTTAAAATTTTAACTAATAAGTAAAGCAATACCTAATGTATACCTAAAATTCATTGCAAAAAAGAAAAACAATTATTATTCTGTTTACTTTGCCTTTAAATTAAGATATGTCATTGTTAGTTTTGAAGCTTCTTTATCTTTGTTCTTCAAATAAAGAATATTCCATTAAAATTTCTTTTTATCTTTTATTGTTTAAGGTATTGTTTAAGAGTGTAAAGTCAGGCTCTTTGTCACTAGCTTTGAAATATATTTTACGACGTGCTTTTATTGTTTCTTGAAAAGTATTTCATATTATTTTGAAAGTTATAACCAACATAAAAAGAAATAATTATGCTCTTTATTTCTTTAATGCGTGCTTGTGATCTAGCCACAGCTGTGTCTAGCCATTATCGTTATTTCCAATTTATAAAATCAATTTTTGTTTGTGACACTGAATATAACAATAATGAAATTGCAGAAAAACAGACACTTTTATAACAAAAGTGATAAACACATTGAAAATATTAAACTAAACGATCGATATAGATACTGTTGACTGCTTTTTAAGGATCCTAATTTTGAAATAGATAATATTAAGGGATATGTTCAGTGTTTTAGTAGTTTATAACCATGTGATAATTATTTGATTTTGTTCTGCTTAATTGAAAATATGGCAGCTGTTTATTTTAATCAAAATGACAAAGTTTATTTTATTTTAAATATGTGTTGGTTAATATATTTTGTTTTAAATTATAAATCAGATTCATAACAAATCAAAAATAAAATATTTTTGAATCAAAACATCACAAACAATTTCGCATAGTAATTCATGTAATTAATTTAACTAAAAATAATTACATTTCTTAAACTGCTTTTTGAAAAAATTTCTTAGAAAATCTACATTTTGTAAAAGCAAACACGAAATTATATTAATATAAAGTTCAAAAAAGAAAAGAGATGCATACGTACTGGTACAGTCATGTATAAAATTATTTTAAACTGAAGCAAAATCTGCAACAACTCGAGTATTGACTGAGGCTATAGTTAACCTACTGTGACGACTCGAGAATTGAAGAAGGCTATGGTTAGGTTTCAGTTTAAAAAAATATTTTTTTTAATTTGAAATACGGATTTACATTTATATACTGAACAGCCGAAACCTCGTAATTATCGATTTTGGATCTTCAGTGTCTTAAATTACTTTTTCAGACGATTTCAAACAATCTTACAGTTAACCTTTTGCTATCATTTTGATTTAAAATGACGTAGTCGATTTAAATTCATACAGAATAATGATATAAAAAAATGGCAGATGACATTAGCTTTAGAAATACGACATAATAGAATAATTCGATGGGACATTGAATACGTACTAATTATTTAACATCAATAATGGAAATATAATAAACTGAACGATGGCTAAATGTATAGGGCTTTTCTCTTTTCGATACGATTTCGAACATTCAGAGTTTACGTGGAATCCCGCTGATAGCATGCATGTTCATAATCGTTCGAAATCTGCTTTTAAGCAGTTGGACAGCGTGTAGCAAATCAGTAAACGGTAGAGCTCAAACTAAACCAAAACTTTTTTTCATATTTTCTGAGATTATCTCTTTTTAAGTATAACTAATTAAAAAATTTTGTATTTAATTTCTAGAGTCATATGAGTTTTTAAATTATACCAAATTTATAAAAATTGTAAATCAATAGATTTTGTGAATGAATAAAACAATTTCTAATGCTCACAACCTTTAATATTCTAATCATAAATCCTAAAATGTTAAAAAAAAGTTATTAAAAATAATAAATGATAATGCAATTCTTCATTTCTACCATCATTAGATATGTTGCATCAATTGCATTTGTTTGGTGATAAAAAATATAATTTTAGTGGTTTTTAATTTTTTAATTTTGTTTCATAAAAAATTCCTATTCATTAAACTTATGTTAAAAAAAGATTTTGTAGTTGAAAAATTATTTTAATCATTTACGAAAGATTTGTATTTATTTTTATTTTTTTATTATTTCAATTTAGGATAAATTTAATGCGAATTCGTTAATACATTTAAAAAGATAAAATGTTTCAGATTTTGTATACAAAATGGGTATGCATTCATGCAATCTAGGTCTGGCAAAATAATTTCATTTCTGTCATATTTATATAAATCTTAAGGGTATGTCACCCTTTATATAATTGTGCCCTATAATAAATTAACTCGTAACTCAGATGTCTGGGGACTATTATATCTAGAAAATTTCTACTTTTTAGATACTAAACAATTTATATGTGGAACAAAAAGTAGTTGGAAAGGAGTCCAAAAGTAACAAATTAAACTTTTAAAAACTTTAGTAAAAAACTTTAGTTTCTTCAATTTTTTTTTCTAATGATTGCTTTCTGGAAGATAATTTTTTCATTGCAGTTTAGTTTTATGTAATTTATATAGTGCAACCTTTTTAAGTAATTTAAAAAACAGAAAAATTAAAAGACGTCAAACAATGTGAGTTCAAAAAGCAACGGATTCAGTTTTAATTCAATTTCAATTTCAAGAATGTATAAATTTTTCTCGTGATAGTGAAAACTTCTCAACAGATTTATTTTGGTTTAGGATGACGTATATGACTTTGTGAATTAGAAAGGGCGACATGTCATTAAAATTTCCTTCAGTACATTTGATTACAATATACAGTATACAATATACAGTATTGAAATACAGTATTTGTAGCATTAAGCATACATGACTCATTGATGGGGGAATGTGTTTTTAAAGTACTCATAATAAAGATTTTAGAGATTCGGACCCGACCGCACCACCCACCATGGAGCCCAACAAGGGGATGCAGGGTACTGCACCAGTGCTAGCCGGATCTCTACGAGCACAGCCATTAGACCGATTGCTTGAACCGTAGCAGATGACAATGTCTAATCCACCAGCCGATTGATACGCACCGGAACTTACGTACCCGCAGTTTACTCGAAGCCGAGGCCAAAGCAATGTGTTGAAACCTCCCCGCAATAATGGAAATGCCATTCTGATGATTCCCCTACGAGGAATCCCCTCAATTACCAGGATCCCCATTTCCGAGGACACGGGTATCCACGCACGGCAAACACGTGGGCAGTTTAGACGCCAAGAGGAGCAAGATACAACAGAGCGTAAACAGCTACTCAAGGGGTGCCCTCACCTCAGAAGAGGAAACCGCAACGAGGGAGAAGGATAAGAATGAAGTAGAAGGGAAGAGGAGAGTAGAAAAGAAATGAGAAAAGGTCGCTGGGGTACCTCGGGATAGCGACACCCGTGTTTACCCAAAGTAGGTAAACCCCCTGAAGGGTTTTACATATTGAGAAAATATTTATTGAAGAATAAATTGTTAAACAAATTTTGTGCTAAACATATTTATGTTAACTTCAATTTTACAACACACATTCTCTACCTCTACAACACACACAACACACACTCTCCACCACTTTCCATGTGACGCCGTGAAGCATAATAAAAACACAGAAACAACCAAAAAGTCACCCAATTCTCAAATTAGATAAATCGTTATTTAGATCTATCTAATAATTGTGAAATTCAGTTGTACTGTGTGACGGGCAACGTGTTGTGTCACTTGATGGTCACATAAGTTGACAGTTCCTTTATAAATGAATAGCGAGTTATTAAACGAGTTATAATTAAAAATAGGTAGAACTAATTAACGATAACGTAATAGGAGAAAGACACAGCCTCAAGAAGAACTATGCAGTGTGAAGAAGTAGACGCGGAAGTAGTAGTGCTTAGGTATCAACGTCAAAAGAGTCAGTTCTGAGCAGGAACTCGGGCTGATAATATCCTCCACGCTTGTCGTGACAAATTATGAGAACAAAGGATATCTAAATGGTATAGCCATGAACAGAAGAATTACAATAAAGAAGTTTTTATATATGAAATTAAATGTGTCTGCCATGCCTTAACCACTCGTCCATGATATATATATATATATATATATATATATATATATATATATATATATATATATATATATATATATATATATACATATACATATATATACATATATATACATATATATATATATATATATATATATATATGTCATTCATCTCTTGTATACATATTATGAATATATAGGGTTTAAAATAAAGACAAAGTCATAAGTTTGCATTATCGTAATATATGTCTTACAATGCAGAAAATTTGCATTACTGTTTAATTTATTTCTTTGAAATATAACGCAAGAGATGATTACTAAAAATTACTATAAATTCTATGCATTCTATTCTATTTATAATTCTATTTTAACTCTGTTTTAAATTCTATTTATTCTATGAATCAATGTTATAAGAAGGAAATTCTGTAATAAGAGTTATACAATATGAGTGATTTCTTGATACTGCATTTTTAGTATTACACATACTTATATCTTCAGAAATAAAATAAAAGTTTTAGAAATTAATTTCAAATATAAAGTAATGATTTCGGTCTTCTAATTATTAAAGTTTTTTGAAGTATAATATATAATAAACTTTATTGAAATAGGGTCAGGTAGTTTGAAATATATTTTAATTGATAGAAAAGCAGGTGATTAATTTTAAACATCGCAATTTATGTGCTAATGCGTTAAGAAGGTATATCATTAATACTTATCAAGAACAACTTTATACTAGTCAAAATGCATTAGCAGTATATCCAATCAACGTAACTCGTAAACTTTTAGGGTCTGGAAGTTTTCCAAAATTTCCTAAATCTTCAGACTATAAATGACATTGCATAATATTTTTTACTCTCTAGTCTCTTAAAAGACTCCACGTTTTTAATTAATATTGACTGAAAGATCTTCATGTATTATTTCAGTTCGTAGTTTAATAATTGCATTTTATTTTTTAATTTACTCTCTAACATGCTTCAAATAGTATTCACAGATTGAATTAATAAATTTTAAACTTTTGAAAAATAAAAAAAAACAATCGAAAATTGACAAAAAAAAGAAGAAATTTCTGGATATTTTTGAAAAGAAGCTGAAAATGTAAATATCAGAAAAGTTAAAGACAATTCTAAAATTTGGGACTGAATATGTATTAAAAGAATATCTTTCTAAAATTATATCAAGTACCCTTGACAATGTGATGTAAAACATTTATTCCAGACAATGGGAGTTACATAAAAATTAATTTCATTAAACAATTGCAGACTTTTTAAAATTTTTCCAATGTCTTTAAAAGTAATTTATATTTTTTTCTAATACATTGCTTGATATGTTTCATGAAGATGGGGAACAAAAGACGTAAATGAAGTATAGAAATTAAAGTACAGACTTAATTTTTTTTATTTATAATAAAGAAAAAAAATCTCTTTATTTTTAGAAAGATGTGCATTTACAGAGGATACTTTTATATGCCTGGATAAATTAGAGTTTTTCAACAAGCTGTTACGAAAACTGTTAAAAAAATATGGGACATTTAAAAAGGCTACAAAAAATATGGGTAGTTTAGAATTGTATGTGTGTCATCAGGAGAAGGGAGAGTAAATAAGTAAATAATGAAGCAAGCAAGTTACTAATTAGATTTATTTATAACTAAAACAGAATAAAGAATATAAATGGAAGCATATATTAACAGAAACAAAATTAGGATGCTCTAAGTAAAATGCTAATTAGTTATTTTAGTTGTAAAAACAAGAAATACAAACCATTTATCTTTTAGGAAGGGAATAATCGATTCAAAGGCTTTAAAAATTTATACCTCTTTAAATAGTTTTAGATTAGTTAATTATCAATTTTAAAATACAATAAAAAATGTTACAGGGGAAAATGTTAGAAAAATTGTAGGCAATTTAGGAAACTGTTTGTATTCTTGAGAAAGAGAATAATATGTGTTAGTAACTGAATAATAAAGAAACCAAGCAAGTGTATATGTGATGTTTGATGATAATTTTGTACTTAATAAAGGGATATTGAGTATTATAAAGTTCATATTAAGTGATAATTATTTACTTACTTCTTAAAAAGTTCAATAACTTATTCTAAAATTTTTGACCCTTTTTATTATATGTGACTTTGAATTTCAAATATCCATCTGATGAAAACAACAATAGTTTGATTTTTTCCCATTCAAAAATAATATTTCAATAACTGTCTTTTTTCTTGCTATTTTATAATCAAACGAATGAAAGCAAATCATCCCTCGATACTTTTATATGATGTGAATTGTCTTTTAAGAATTAGTGAGAGAGAATGACAGATTTAAAAATTTAAAAAAAATATTTTTAAAAAGAAGTTATATATCTTAAACAGTTTGTACCGAGGTACTTTCCCACGATGATCTGCACGTGCATGCAAACCTGTGGCAGAAATTTCCTAGAGGAATGTAGGATTTCGATTGTTCACGTCGAGTTTAGGGAAATCTGTAGAGAAGGTATAGATCACGGAATGGCAGCTTAACGGTCAAGCTCGTACAGAGATGTAACCGTGAGTTATGGGGCAGGGGTAAAAACAATGTCAGCTTTCACAAAAGGGGTAAATTTTAATGAGCCCACGTGCACTCCTGAAGGGGGTGTAGATGTGGGAAACTTTCACGAAACAAGCGATTTGCAAAGAAGGAAAAGGGGCGTTAAAACCGAGATGAGGAGTTTGGAAAGAGAGTTGAGAAAAGAGTTGAAGTCGGGATTCAAGAGTAACTGGACATTGAAATCCCAAGCCCGGCTCACCAGCACCGACTCGTCCCGTGCTCCCGAACGCCCGGACCAACACACCGCATGAGGAAAGACCCTGCCTGATCCTCTGTACTAACTGAAGGACCGACACATAGCGTGAGTAAATCCCCTGCTTGCTCGTCTGTGCCTATACTGGAAGTAAAAAAAATATTCACAACGGTCATTTAGGCCTCTGTTAGTAATTTAATCCTCAAACGGTTTGCACGTACAATTCCATCAAAACCGATGATGTCTTCAAAACGTACAATATTCGACCTCTAAAAACGCTCCGAAAATGGATGTAATGTACATTTTTGCCAGTGCTTTCCCCTATGGAGTTATGTGGTAGGAGGGTCAGGTCGATTGTTTAGGAACTGTATCCTTCTTTGACTAACATTTATTGAGGGATGCACCCCTACCCCCTGAGTCACAAAGAGGCTGATAGCTTTTCATGGCTTTGTAAATCTCTATTTCGAAGTATTTCGTTTGCAGTAACAGATGTATCTCTAACTGCACGACTTAAATATCTTGGATGACTTTCGTAAAAAAATATAAACATGTCTCTCAACGAATATATTTGTTTGTACTTTTAGAATCTGTTATTCCTTATGGGATGATGTTCGAGACTTGATGAGCTTTATGTGTATTAAAAATTAACAATCTATAATATCTCTTTATATATCTATTTATAACCGGTAGTAAAGGGACAATAACGAGTGTGGGTTTCCCGTATTCTATTCTATTCGACAAAGGGTGAAGGAAAAAATCATAGAACGCTTTGGCACTGACACAGTAAACCTTTAGCGTACTTTTTGGAGACTTTTTTTTCGATGTGTTCCACTTGGAGGGTTAATATTGGGATTAAGGAATAACGCGTAACTAAAGAGTTGCTAGTTATGTTGTATGATAATCAAGGATATAAATTTGTAAATAGTGTACAAAATAAATGTCTTAATCTCAATATAAGGTATAATATCTTTACTGTGTTTCCCCTTTGTAAACGAACAATGGTGTGTAGATTGTAAGTACTTTACAATATAGTTATTGTTCAATTTTCAATGCCTGTAAAACTTTGTATAATCACACTGAGTTAAACTAAACCAGGACATTTGCTGTGTATTACAGAAAGATTTATCAATCTAGTCTGTTAGTAGCATTCTGTAGTCATTCACCATTTCCTTAAAAATTTTGTAAGTTTAAATAAATGAAATGCAGTAATATATGTTCTAGCACAATTAACGCTCCCCAAATTCGCATTTTCAAGAAACGAACTTCTGAAAGAATTTAACATAAACTTTTATCACATATATAAGCAACTGTTCTTAATATTTATAATCTCGAGTAGTATTCTCTCACAACCAAGAACAGTTTTGTAGTTTAAGTAAAAGTGTTTGCAACTCTTATCAAAGAAGATAATTATCCTTATGAAAATGTTTATCTCGGATTTATAAATGTTTCATCGTACAAAATACATATTTCTCCCTCCTTTTAATTCAATATTTTGTTTTAAGTCTAACTGGGATGTTGCTTAAGAATTACATAGATAATAGAAGCAATGTCCTTTAGGTAAATTTTGGTGAAAAAAATCAACACGATCAGGACTTTTTCTGTATATGTCGAATAACTTTATTGGTGATTTGAAGCAGATTTTACAAAAATATCTTCATCATGACTTCGTTAGCATTTATAATACAATACAGCAGTGGTTGTGTTTTTATTGCTAGAGACAATTCTTGTTATTGAAGGGATAATTTCTCAGACCTACTGTTAAATATGAATTACAACAGCATAAAAATATTTATACCAGTAGAAGAATTCAAGCTGGTGGTATCTAAACACAGTGTAAAATATGGTTATTCCTGAATAGATTATTTTCTCACTTAAAGAAAGAATATAACTGATACATTCACAGTTAATATGAAATATTTACATATATAGTACACATATATTGATCTCTTTCTTTTGGCACAAGATTTTTAATAACATACTATTATATTATGGCATATGTATCGTATCAAAATTGTTCATATCATCATCTAAAACTACCTATTGAATTACGTTCTCAATTTCTGAGACTATCACTCCACAGACCCATCAATTACGATATCAAAACAAAGTCTCCTTTTCAACAAACCTTGAGGATAAATAGGTTTAGATCTATTACACCTATCTACAACTATCCCGAACACCGATAACATTTATTGGATTTGAACCCGTTAACTCCAGGACTACTTTATGAATTTTGTTCTCCACTCGTTGCTATGCAAAAAGAAAAAACATAATTGAAAGAATCAGAAGTCAAGGGGTTCAGTTATTAAAATGAAAGCTTTGAAATTTTACAATTTAAGGTTTTTCACAACAGAAAAATTCTGGATCCTTGAAATTCTAAAATATATATTTCTACTAGTTTATTGGATCTTGAGAGTACTATTATATTATATTTAAATGTTTCTGTCAGACTGAAATTAGACCATTCGGATTGCAATAGTAAAGGAATATGTAAGTAATTAAACTTCTCATTGATAGTTGGCAACAGCAGATCACAATTTACTGTTGGATCTATTTGTTACTCTGCAGATTTTTGTATCATTTCTGCGATTAATTAAATTTATAAAAAATAACTAGATAATTCGGATACCCTGACTTCTCATTCATTTAGTTATCTCCTACCACTTGTAGTTAGTGTAATTAAACTTCTCATTGATAGCTGGTAACAGCAGATCCCCATTTATTTTTCCATATATTTGTTACTCTGCAGATTTTTGTACCATTTCTGCGGTTAACTAAATTTATAAAAAATAAATAAATAATTCGGATATCCTGTCTTCTCATTAATTCAATTATCTCCTACTACTTGTAGTTAGTGCAATTCTAATTTATAATTTCCGTTAACCTCTTTTTATACAATGAAATTAGTGTAATTTACTATGTTTGCTGTAAAGTGTAGTATATCAATTCCTTCCCTGTCTCCTTTTTTAAATATTAGACGCCACTGTTCCTCTCAAAAGAAAAAGGCAGAAAATAACTGTATGTGTCCTTCAGAATCCGAAATTATTTTTTATAAATAACAGTTTTTGGCTTGATATACATTGAATATTTGCTTTCGGCTTACCTGTGATATCTCGTTCACCAATCTTCAGCTGTCATTTTATGCAAAATTTTAACTTACAAAATGCTAATACTATATTTATGAAATCATTTGCTTTGAGATATTAAGAGATAAATTTCATATTTGTATGAAATAATTTATAAAAGCACGTAAAAATAAAAATTTTGAAAAATAGTTTCCCGACTTTATAGAGGTTTACAACGTATCTTAGAAACTAAAATACAAAAAACATTATTAAAATTTTCTATTGTTTAATATTTTCTTGTTAATTTTATTCAGAAAAAGTTCTGTGCTATTAATATCGTAAATATTTTAAATAGCCCCTTCCTTGCAGATTTCCTTATTCGTGAGACAAATACCAAAAACATAAAAACACGAATATTCACGTTGTACTACTCATACTTGTATCTTGTATCTCTCCTTGTGTTTTAATCTACAAAAAAATACCAGGAATATAACAGAATGGAAAGTAAGTGGCATCAATTCCACTTTCAATGATACATATTTCCTCTGTGTCGTATGACACGTGACACCGACAGAAAAAATGGTTTAAGCACAAATAATAAAGCTTTAAAAATAAACAAGCAACTTGAATTTCCAATTTCTAACCAAATCAAATTGAAATATTGATTATTTATCCTTTTATGTGCAAAATAATCAATGAAATTATATTATGAATTTCTAAACTAATTCCCCACATCAATCGATATGCGGTACTCCATTTACTTTTACTGTATAAGCTCTTAAACCCTAAAAAATTCAAAGAAAATTTAATAAAATACAAGTCACTTGCGAAAAACACTTTATAAAATGAGGGTTTTATTAGTATAAAGTTATTTCTTCGATGAAAATAAATGTCGATTTAATTTATCGTTTATTGTCAATTTTTCGTTTTTGTTACTTCTTCCAATACGACGATAAATGGCTGTTAAATTTATCGATTTCATAGATATAAATTGCTTCACCAAGTTTCAAAAGAAAAATACTTGTTTTTTTTTAATTTATTCAAAAGTTCTAAATACCATAGAAAAGTAATATATTAAAAACTATTCTATTTTGAATCTAAATACATTTCATTTATTCTACTCTTTTAATGCGGATAGCTAAACAATTATTTCTAATGTTAAGATAATTTTCAAAAATTAAAGTGAATTTCAATAACACCTTAAAATTAATGTGAAGTTAAATATTTTAAAGATGACCAGAATATTTAAAAAAATCGTTTAAATAGCAAAATTATTTAAATATGTTGTATAGAGAATCGCAGCCTGAAGAATTCTGGAGTTTCATTACATTTTTTTTTTGGGGGGGGGGTTGTATTTCCTTTTAATATTGAAATAGATACAGTTTTTCAAATATAAACTTTTTAAAACTACATACGTATCTAAAATTTAATGTTTAAGTTAAAATTTCAATCTATGTTTTTAGCTTCAATATTTTAACTTCAAATTGTTTTATACATTAACTGAAACATAGTATACAAGATAGTGCAAGCACTTTAATATTAAATTTAAATTTATTTTTAATCCAATTTTAAATATTGAATATTAATATAATATATATATATATATATATATATATATATATATATATATATATATATATATATGCGTGTGTGTATTATAAAACAATGTTTTTTCCTTAAAATTAATAAAATGTAGCGGGATATCAGAATCTTCTTAGACCCTTCCCACCTTCTCATAATATAAACCGTATAAAAGTATCTTGCTAACTATGATACACAAAGAAAATAAAAATAATTTAAATCTAAAACCTTAACATAACAAGCTATTAAATTCTTAAAATAAATTTAATGTACAGGAAATAATTTTTGATAATTAAACTGTAAGTACTGTTTGGAATTACTTTAAAATAATTTATTTAATTGTCTTTAAAAAATAGCATAAATTATTGACTTGGATATTAAAACTGAAATTTATGTTCGATATAAAGCATTGTGTTTTTTATATATTTTATAAATTTAAAAAATCTACATTGTTTTTCTAGACTGTAAGAAAATCTTGAAAATAAACAAATTTGCATTTTTAAATACGAAATAATATAATCGTTTTATTTTACTCTTAACTATTTATTATAACCGTGTTTTCGTAAGACTTGTTTTCTTTAAATATGAATTAGCACTGAACTTTCAAAAATTTGAACACTGGTATTATTACACCAAGATTTTAAGTCTTTTTTTAATATTTTAAAAAGGCATTTTACCTATCTGATTTAAAATCTACATTATTATTGCATTTTATTCGGTTTCTAATAGATTATGAAAAATTATATACCTTCTTGAATGAATTTTTACTGGTTCTTTAATAACCCTTTGACTTTAAAAAAGTCTTAATTTTTCTCATTTCAAATACTTTGTTTTTAAACAATATAAAATATGTATTTCAAATGAAAACAAATTCTAATTCAATGATTTCGAAGGTAATACTGAATTATGTTTATTAGAAACTAAATCAGATTGAAGATTAACATCTCCGATCCACAGTTGCTCACTCGGCGAAGACAGCGATCTCATAGAATACGGGATGCAAGATGGACGCTCAAGCAGAACAAAGATCTCCCGTGTGCATTAATGGAAACTGAAGCATGTTAAAAAGATATATGATAGATTTATATAGATAATATATATAGATATATATATTTCGATATTATATATTTAGATAGTTATAGACTATAGTATACTAGATTTATGTTAAAAAAAGATATATATAGATCTTTATATGTGGTCCTCTCAAAACGGATACAACTTATGGAGCGTAAAGTAGGCAACGCTTGGGTGTCTTTTGGTTATTGCTCCGAATTTACAGAGATTTAATTTAAAGAAAGTCGTTCTTCCACCTTTGCAGATCATCAAACGAAGGGCGTGTCCATTTGACTTAATTCCAGCAGTTTCTGGCTTAACTGTTTGACTTGTCCAAGAGGCATTAGTAACAAAAAACAAACATCTTTCGTACTCTGCAAATATAAACTTTTATAGGTATGAAAATTTTAAAAGTTAAAACTGTTAAAAAAATGGAAAAAGAAAAGGATTCATCGTTCTTTAAAATAAAAAAAAACTTTGCGCAAATTCATATAGTTGAGGTTCAAAGAGTAACTCTTTTATATAAAAAAGTAAAAATTTTTAAATTTTCTACTTTTTATGTAAAAAAGTAAAATTAACTTTTTTATATAAAAATCAGTTTTTAAATCGCAAATTGCAAATGTCATTTTGCTGCTAAGTTGATTTTTATTCCTTCCACTTGGAGTATATACTTTTATTTTTTTTATTCTTAAAATTTTTTTCATTCTTTTATGAGTCATACAATAAAAAGTTTCTTCAAATAACAAATGATATAATATCGCTTGATATAGCAAAACTGAAAATATTTTTAAATTTTGTACTTTATGCATGAATTGGGAAAACTTTAATCTAAACACCGTATAATTACATATTTTGTATTGAATCAAAATATGCTGTTATTATGAAAGATTTTAAGTTCTAAATGTGCTATATACACGTAATTCTGCAGCTTTATTATATGATTAAGTATCAAGAACGAAATAAAGAAATTTCATTGAAATGATCTATTTAGGTTACTTTCAAAGTCCAATGGGAAATATCTGTAGAATTTAGCATAATAGTTGGAAACTCGTTAATGTTTTTGGGTATTCTGACTTAGTTTGGAATACTACAATCAATATTTTGCAAGGTCAAATTAAATCGGAACCTTATGCAAATGTCACATTAATGTCCCCTACTTAAACATTTTGCTATAAGGGGAAATTTAAAGATATACTTACATCATCGTTCTCATATCATTTCATGTATCAGCAGCATGGGTAAATATATGTATGAGTCGTGAAAAGTCAAACTGTCATTCCAAACGACACAAATATAGCTGGTGCGAAAGTCTTGAAAATTTGTCTTAAAGTGGTGCCCTCTAAATTCACTATAAAGAAAAAAAATCGTTCATAGAAAAACTTCTAAAAAATTTATGGAAAAAAAGTATTATATACATCATACCTTTGAATAGCTACTTGACATACGTTTAGGAAATTGATACTCCTTGAAACTATTTTGATTAAATCATGTAAAATACCAAATTTTCAGGCTTTAATAGATCTCACGTAAGGACGCTAGATGTTAGCGAGGTAAAAAAAAATCATTATATTTATAAGAAAAATGTATATATACAAATACATTTTTGAAGTCATTTTGAAAATTTTTAAAAATTAAAAATACTTTAATAAAAGTTTTGGTTATTTGGCTTCAGGGGGGTATCTGTCCATCGAATGGACACAAATTACAACCTGCACATGATCTCTTCTATACCGAGCAGTCCTGTTAATACATAAGACAAGAGATGTCCGAGAGAGTGCATAGAGAAACTCTC
>CM063508.1:157895394-157925394 GCA_032207245.1 Pardosa pseudoannulata
AGTTGGTTTGGAGCGCTACGGTCTACATTTTTGCAACTCAAGGGCTAAACTTTAAGTCTAAGAATAATCAGGATTCTGGATTTAATTTTAACATTGCTCTAGATACTTTGTGTGAAAGCTAAAATCTACTTTTTTTGTTACTAGAAGAGTAAGACTCAATTAAAGTGGAAACGTTCACAAGCCTCCATGCTTCGATACTCGAATACCATACAGTCAAAAATCTACACAATTGCGAGTTTGCATATATATTACTATACAAAACAATGCGATAAAAACATAGACTAATTAAGTTAATAAATCAGAATTAAGTGCTCAACATGATTGTGTATCTTTAAGACTTAATAATGTACAACCTGGAAAGAAAGAAAAGTAATTCTTGAACAAACTCACCATAACCCTTACGTTTAACCTGAAAGTTAATAAATGAACATTAAGTGTTCAACATGATTGTGTATCTTTAAGACTTTAACAAAGTATATCCTGGCAAGAAAGAAAAGTAATTCTTGAACAAACTCACCATAACCCTTACGTTTAACCTGAAAGTTAATAAATCAGCATTAAGTGTTCAACATGATTGTGTATCTTTAAGACTTAATAATGTACAACCTGGAAAGAAAGAAAAGTAATTCTTGAACAAACTCACCATAACCTTTACGTTTAACCTGAAAGTTAATAAATCAGCATTAAGTGTTCAACATGATTGTGTATCTTTAAGACTTTAACAAAGTATATCCTGGCAAGAAAGAAAAGTAATTCTTGAAAAACTCACCATAACCCTTACGTTTAACCTGAAAGTTAATAAATCAACATTAAGTGTTCAACATGATTGTGTATCTTTAAGACTTTAACAAAGTATATCCTGGCAAGAAAGAAAAGTAATTCTTGAACAAACTCACCATAACCCTTACGTTTAACCTGAAAGTTAATAAATCAGCATTAAGTGTTCAACATGATTGTGTATCTTTAAGACTTTAACAAAGTATATCCTGGCAAGAAAGAAAAGTAATTCTTGAAAAACTCACCATAACCCTTACGTTTAACCTGAAAGTTAATAAATCAACATTAAGTGTTCAACATGATTGTGTATCTTTAAGACTTTAACAAAGTATATCCTGGCAAGAAAGAAAAGTAATTCTTGAACAAACTCACCATTACTCTTACGTTTAATCTGAAAACATTTTAATCAATCCTGTAGGTACTGTAAGAATCTTAAATAAGAAATTTATATCTTCATGAATTGAATTTTTGTTAATGATTAGTGTGTGTACATCTACAAAAAGCTGTGGATCTCTTTCATCCCATGATAAAACATTTTCTAGAAATTCTATCATAGGTCTCCCCCACAAAAAATGCAATGTTAACTAGAATAAAATAATCCACTATAAAAATTTTCAGAAAAAGAAAGTTTCCTATTTTGAAGGTGCAAAAGGGAAGAAAGCGAACTCTTCTTTTCTGTCTGGTCTTCCCTTATCCCTGTAAGTAGAAAGAAAAGTATATTCATACTTCAGTTAGAGAAGGAGAGACTGAAATTCTTAATGAATTGCTCCGATCAACAATAATAATAAAAAGCAGTAAAATCTGAAATACTAAATTCAGTTTTCACCGCAAGAAGACAAAGTCAGACAATACCTTTCGTTAACAAACAGTTTGAATGTCGTTGCTAGCATAGATATTCAAATTCGGCATTTCACAGAAATACCAAGTCTATTTCTTCCACTTCTACTAAAAAAACTGGATTGTAGTACTTGAAACCAAACTAATTATAGTTCACCCAATATATATGAATCATAGTAATAATAAAACGTATCAAAGTATTGTATTTTGACACATTTGTCTCTTCTGTACGATTTGGCCACAGTGTAAGTATGTGAATAAATGGAAATGCCTAAAATAAGAATCTAAAAGTAATACAATTTAATCTAGTATTGAGAATAATGATTCAATGGGTAAATATTTCTTAAATCTTTGAGATTTTTAGCGAAACACGGTATTACGTACAACATTCCTTATTATAGACATCCGGAGAACGGCTTAACAGCTTGATGCTTGTTGCAACTACTTTATTTTAATGAAGTAAAACATCAACTTTTCTAAATTTAAAGCATATCACTTAAAGTAAATTACTTAAAAATAAGAGATATAATGTAAAATCATTTTTTAAGAATAATTTTTTTTTTAAAGTTTTAAACAACTCTTTTATTTTCGGTTTAAAAATAAATATAATTTTTAACCACAGACAAATAATTAAGGTAAAAAGTGATTTTAAATTCGCGTAAAAATTTAAACAATTTTAGTGAAAAAGATGAGTTTTGCCTGATTGTCTTTCTGTTGAATTTACATTTTCTTATTTTATTCCTTTTTAAGTTTTATATGAACTTTATAGCAATCTTTTATGAACAATTTGTTTTTATTATCTAGTAGTAATGTTATATAATATTTTAAATAATATTCTTTAAAGGAATTTAAATTATTTTAAGAATAAAAAATTGTTTGTCAAATTTAACTGGAATAGAGAAAATTTACATTTTTTTAAAGATTTTCTAAAGTTCTGTCTCACTTCTTTAAATAATTTTATGAAATTTCATATGAACTACTTTTGTTTTTAGGGGTAACCATGTTGGGATTGAAAACTTCCCTGCCTTTAATTCGAACTGTAAATATGAATTTTACACTCAAGAACCAAAACATCATGACCACCCCTACATTTTGCAAAGAACTTGCCTGAATGCGTGAAAGGCACATGATCAGGTGGAAGTAGTATTTAATTGCTCCTGGAGAGTGTGAAGAATCCTTCTTTCACGTACTTCTGTGTACGATGGGAAAGGCTGCGGATCTAGGCGAGTTTTATAGAGGGTTGATTGCAATGGCTCGAAGAGTCGGAACAAGTATTTCCAAAACTGCACGACTTGTGGGTTGTTCGCGATCTACAGTTGTTAGTACTTATGCAAAGTGGATGAATGACGGTGAAACCAGCAGTAGAAGACAGGGTGTTGGATTTCTATACGCTATCAAAGAAAAAGGTCTTCGGAGAATGTCTCTCATGGTGAAGCAAAACCGGAATCAGAAATTGGCTCAACTAACAAAACAATACAATGAGGGCAAAGTAGAATAGTATCTGAGCACATTGTTCAGAGGACACTGTTGGATATACGCAGCCAACGTCCCACTCGTGTGTCTTTGCTGACCAACCATAATCGCCAACTGACCCAGGGCACATCAGGTCTGATCCATGGATCAGTGGGAGAGAGTTGTCTGGTCAGATGAATCAAGGTTTGTCATTCTTTAATCCAATGGCCGTGTCAGAATATGCCATATTCCAGGCGAACAGTTGCTCCCTCAATGTACAGTAGGTAATACACAGGCCGGTGGGGGCGGTATTACGCTTTGGGAGACGTTTTTTGGGGTGCCTCTGGAACCCGTGGTTGGGGTAGAGCAGACCATGAATTCTATATGGTATCTTAAGATCATTGAGTACCAGTTGCACCCTACATGACCTCTGTTTTTCCAGCTGGAAATGGAATGTTCCAACAGGACAACGCCCCGTGTCACAAGGCTAAAATTGTGTTGGAGTGGTTTCAGGAACCTGATGCTGAATTTCAGTTAATGTCCTAGCCACCTAACTCACCGGATCTCAATCCGATAGAACACATCTGGGATGTCATTGGACGGTAGCTCATAGTTCAAAGATCACCAATTCGCAATATGTCGGATTTGCGTAACAGTTGCTTAAACATCTGGTACATTCTGTCTCCTGCCATCTACCAAAGACTTGTTGTATCTATGCCAAGGAGGGTTCAATTGTGTTGCACACCAAAGTTGGGCCAACTCGTTAGGTGGTCATAATGTTTTGGCTCTTAAGTGTACTTTTTACCTTTTATTGCACTTATACTATTGAAATTATAAAATAGAGGTTCAGTGAGTATAGATACCTCTCCCATCATACAACACCCTAAAATAATGCAATGTAATACAAAATTTCCGCAACTTTTCACTTCATAATGAAGGCATTCATTGTCTAGAATAACAACAGGTTAGTTATATATATACAGTTACACACAGATATATATATATATATATATGTGTGTGTGTGTGTGTATATATATGTATATTTCTGAGTGTGGGTGTATATATATGTATTTATGTTGATTACTTATCCGCTTACTACCATGAAGTCCACCTGAGATATTTAAGTAAATTATGCACTTTATTAATAAGTAATTAAAATCAAAATGTGTGTGAGGTCAGATATTAAAAAAAAACATTAACAGGCAAACTAAATTGGATTTTCCTCGTGTGATTAACATGTAAATACCTACCACTGAAGAAGAACGATAAATGACGATATTTTGTTTAGCTTGAAACGCTTCGAGGGCAACACGAGGGTTAATGAGACCAAGACGTACTGCTTGAAGACAATTTTGAACAGCTACGAACATCCATACCACAATGGGATTCACTGAGCTGTCAGCTAACATGAAGTACAAGGCTCTTAACCCCTGGGTCAACATCTCAGTCAAAATCTGTGGGGAAATCTCTTGGAAAATCTGTCTCCGAGAACGTGCATTTCCTTTTTGTTTGGGAATTTCCAAAATTGTTCGCTAGTACAAAGTAAAGTTATAATTGGTTAGACCCTTTCTCTGAGGGCTTAAACCGTAGCCCCAGTGATCAAATTAAGTTAAGGGTTAAAAAGGGGAAAGCAAAAGGAAGAGGGAATTTTTACCCTTGACTTAAGATTTGAAAATATCTGTGAATTTTCCCAGGCTTTATTAGGATTTTTATACAAAATGCCTACATTATTGTCCCGATCTAGTTTACATTTCCATACATATATATGCGTATATGTTTATATACAAATTATATATAGTTATACAGTGACAGAAAAAATTATAAAGCCACTTGAAAGTAGGATACAATTAAAAAATAAAATGACATTTATGAAATTTCACACATATATATTATATGATACAAAGAACTAAAGTGAAAAATAAATTCATTAATAACTACATTAACAAATGGTTAAAAAGCTTAAGAAAATTTTCTCTACAATGAAAGTTAGAAACATATACAAATACAAATATTAACATTTTATGAATCTGGAATGTATGATTCTAATATTGCAAGACAATTGTGACATACATTTCTGAGTTTGGTAATTATTAGAAGGTGTAAACCATTGTACTTCCAATGGTGTTGATAAAGGAAGATATTCTCTGTGCAATCAGTATGTATGCATAGCATTATATAAATATGATGGACTTCAAAGGCCTACGTATATACATTCTAAACAATGATGTTATTTCATTTTATACATAAGGCGAAACTTAAGTAAAAAATTAGCAAGAGTTTCAGGATTATTTCGGCACTAAAGTTTTTAAACTGTTTTATACGTAATACAGCTTGCAATGTAAATGTAATAAAAATTATGCAAATAAACAACACAATTACACGAACAGCATAATTTAATTTTATATTTAGAGAAAAGTAAGTTTTCTATGATTCATGCTTTGGGGGATAAATAAATTCTTCATTGTGTACTGGATGTTCTTGGACAAAGAAGGCATATATAAGAAATGCCTCTCTTTGATAGACAGTCTATGATTTTATTACAAGAAATTCTAACTATAAAAGGTATACAATCAAGATGGGTATTATATTTCTTCTTCAGATATTTTATTCTTCAAAAAGGAAACATCCAATAAAGATTCTGTAGACATTCTGTTGAACTATAGCTGTCAGTCAGAATCTATGTGTTACTAAGTCCTTTATGCATTTCCCAAGAATGACCATTGGCATTAAATAAATCTTCAGTGGTGTTAAATGAGGCGGAAGCAGTATTTAATGTCAGTTTAAATTAATAATCAATTTTAAAAGTCAAACTTCTTTCCTCGAAATGAAAGTAAATGAATTCGTAATTTTGTCAAGCTTTTAGGAAAACAAATTTTTAATTCTAAATCGATTTTAACATCAATGAGTAAGTTATTATAGTTCCAAATATAACCAAAAATGTACCTTTTTTAATCGGAAACATCCCACTTACAGTGAGGTATAGACCCTTTTGTATATGCTGAGTCAACACCAACCTCTCACCGAATGAATTAGGATTGAAAGGAACTTCAAGAATATCTTTAAGAATTGCATCGTTGACTATTGGAATTTCAGCCGCAAAATTTATGGCCCATGAAAAAAAGAAAAGGATCAAGATTAAATTTAGTGCTGAGACTATCTCGTTGTATTCAGTAAAACCTCTTTTCAACATTGTAAATGATGTGAAGTACAGCAAGGTGGACAGATGAAAAACAGCAAAGAATAAAATTTTACCCAATGCATTATTCATTGAATCCAACATATTACTGGCTTCAGAATACATTAGATGGTTCTTTTTAAAAGAAAAGGGAGAAATGCGAATGCATTCTTTTGTGTGATTTAATATAATCTTCATATGCCAAGAAGCTGTACCGTATAAAATGAAGAAAACAACAGAGGAGAGAATGCTGCTAATAAAAGTTCCAAAAAGAAGTAATGGTATGAAATACATTCTTAATTCCAGATTTATGCTTTTGAAAACCGTATGAATTACTTTATTGTAGTTCATATATTCTGGAGTATTTTCCATCAAAAATACAACATTACTTACTAGCAATAAAGTAAGCAATACAATAGTGATTACACAAATATAATACAACCGTCTTCTAAATATTTTTATCTCCAAAGAAAACTTTTTTGACAGCCTAAAACTGGATAAAAGTTTTATTAATTCCTTTATATTATTTCTCCTTCTGTACAATTCAAATCTCAGAACAAGAGCACTATAGAATAACATAACTGTAGAAAGAGTTCCTTGTGTAATTCCATCTAATAAGTATCCACTTAATACAATTCCCGTTAAAAGTAAAAATACAGTTGTAATGTGATATACTAACAGCATAAAATATTTCAATTTCATACCCCTTTTATCGTTCTCTGCAAAAATATATATTCCTAAGATCAAAAAGCAGTATTTTACGGCATCGTAAAGTCTTTCAGGCATTTTTCGTGGATGCATTTCATTCATGACTTTGTATGTAAACATCCTATCCAGTGTTCAGACATACTCTCCTTTTACTAGTACATTTAACATTTTTAAGTAATCGTACTAATTGTATTTAAGAAATCTAAGAACTAATAACTACGTATACATTTCATTCGTAAAATTAATGCTTAAAAAACTGCACATAGATTCTGATAGATTTTGCTAAATATATTTAAAAAGTGAACACATAATTAATTATTTTATGAATAAAATATTTGCAATTCTCCCTTTATTATACTTTACTTGCCATGCTTCAATGATTTTATTCTTTTTAATAAACTTCATTGTTTATCAGAGATCATTGTACAATAGTAAAAATCTATCTGGTAATGTAATCACAATAAACTGTCACGTTACTTTTAAAACATCTAAAACATTAAAACTTTTCTATCATTTCAAACTTTTACTGGCATAAAAACGTACTATTAGTAAAAAACATCGGTCTTGGCATCTGAAATTTAATTTATGCTCTATTTTATAGCACCTGTTTCACATAAATTGTAAGATAACTCCATAATAGATGTTTTAAATTCTTAAAAAAAATTAAACATAGCCATAAATTGGTACTATCACTCAAAATATTCAAAGCAAAAAAGAAATGATATTTTTACTATGTCATGATAAAAATCTTCGCATAACAATTTTACGATAAAAAATGTTTTGAACAAATCATTTACTTCGATGTTATGAATCGTTACACTTTTATTAAATTAACTCCAATCAGTGTGCATCCAATAGCCTACTAAAATATACCTTCCAAATGTACAAAGGAACTATTGAAAAAGCTATGCTAGTCTTGAAGTCCGAACTTCAATATTTTACTCTACTTTCTAACCCTTATTTCATATAAAATGTTGCAGAATGATATTATCGACATTTTTTATCATTCTTTCAGTTTCTTTGAAATAGGAAATAACGTTAACACATAAACTGGAAATATTAGTTGAAAAGTTTGAAGCAAAAGAGAAATCACATGCTGTTGTACTAAGAAGAAACTGTTTGTGTAAAACCTTTTCGGCGAAAAATTTTTGACCAAATGTTTAGCTTCAGTATAAAATCCGTTAAATGTGTATTATTTTAAATAATGAAACATCCTAGCTTCTGAGACCGTAAGACACAAAGCTGCGATTTGTCAAATGATTTTTGCTTCAATAAATATAAAGTAGTATTCCGATCTATTAAATAATAGAATACAAAGAAAGCTCAATGTAAACATTACCCTCTCCTAAGAATTATCCATTACGAAATTTCTTTCACTGTTTGAATCTATAAATCTTCAATTGCATGCAATAATACAAATGAGACAACATTAAATTTATTAAGTGTAACAAATTTAATATGATGGATGATAATAAATGACTTTTTTAATTTAAAATTAAGTGGCTTACTGCTACTTCTCTTTTAAAAATCAATTTCGTTATTTTGAAAATGACACTAGAGCTTGGAAGCGGGGCGAACATATTTTCCTTTCAACATTTCATTGATATTTTTTATTATGATGATAAGTTTATTTTATTGATCACTACTGAAACTAATTTTTAAATTGCTTAATACGAGGATATCATATAAGGAAACCTTGAATCTCGCCGAGAATCGGTTGTACTTTTCCTACAACTGTTTCATTGCTATCTGTTGAATAACTTTGAAGAATTTGGTTTTTTTATATACTTTAATAGAGTGTTTTAAGTGCATAACAAATATTGAAGGTTTTTATACCAGTTAAAGTTGAAATAATATTTTTTTCTCTTTTAAAAATCATTTTTATACAAATATTTGTTAAAATATATGTGTGTCTTAAATAGATACAAATTTAGGTTCAAAGTTATTTTGAGACATAATAGTAAATTTTAAAACTATAAGTTTGTCTTTAACTTAATTATAATTTTAGTTATCATGCGCTTTAGCCTTCATATCATATTTGTTAACAGTAAAGTGTCTCTTACATAAAAATTTTTCACAAAATTATTTTTTATGTTTCGAAAATGAATTCAACTGTTTGTGATATTCGGTAATCAAGAATATATTTTCTCTTACTATATGGATGTTTGCATAATTGAAGAAATTCGTGTAGCATAGCTAGAATGGGTAATACGTTTTATATGGTCAAACTTTGAAATTGAACACCAAAAATTTTTAGGAATTTCAGAAAATATTTAAAGTTTAAAATGATATTAATACTTTGGATCTCCAAATTATGTATGTATGCATGTATAAGTATATGTATATATATATATATATATATATATATATATATATATATATATATATATATATATATATATATATATATATATATATATATATATATATATGTATATATATATATATATGTATGTATATATATATATATATGTATATATATATATATATAGATATATCTGTGTGTGTGCGTGTATATGTATATATATACATATATTCAAATATATATATATGAAATATTTCTAGAAATTGTACTACTTTTTAGGTTACATAAAATTTAGACTTGTAATTCAGCAAAGAAAATTCAACTGATAAGTTAATAACTAATCTAGAAAACAGTTTGAAGTGTAATAAAACACAAAACTATTTTTTCATTTGATTTTCATACTCATATGAAATCAAATGATGCAATGAAATTGTAAGTCAGGTATGTAAGGGTTTGGATATCTGAGTATTTTTCCTTTATCTTGTAGCCATTTTAAACCATTAAAATATGTAAGAGTCACTTTTTTGGTTTATGATATTATAAATAAACTCATTAGTACGTTTATATTCTTTGGTGAATGAAATAACAGTTCAATAGCGTATTTAAGCTCAGTTCAAGCGTAAATAAAACGTAAGTTTATTAATATGTCGTCATTATAGCTTTTTCCCAAAAAATATTGGACGGTTTTAATAAATACAGTGTATTTTCTTTTACTGAGGTATTGCTTTAAATAAAAAAAAATACATAAATTGCTGCGGAAGTATTCATTATGCTTAAATATATTTATTTATTTATATTTGCTTTATTCTGTTTTTTTCGTTGAAATTGAACTTTTTTAATTCTGCACAACTTCAAATAACTTTATTTTATAATATATATACCTTCTTCTACAAAAAATTATTTTTAGTATCTTTTGGAAAAACAAAACTTTTGTCACCAAATAACATTAGGGATCTTTTATCCTCTGCACTATGATAAAAGAGTTTATATATCTTTATTTTTTTACCTAAGAGTGAGTAAATTTTTATTTCAGAATTCTAAATTTTACATTTGGTAAAATAAAACTTTTTCACTAATATTTCATTTATAACTGCAAACTATGAATTGTTTTAAAGAAAATATTTTTAACAAAATAAACATAAATCTGATGTAGACAAAAAAGACTTTGTTGTAAACTTTTAAAATTATACAATAATATTGCCCCACTTTATTTAAATTTATTTTATTTGGATGTAAGACATGATCAAAGAAGTTTTAAAAGGAGAACTTGAAGATTGACCCAGTGCCTTAGCTGCCGTATATAAACACTAAACAACTTTCATCAAATCAGCAACCCTAAGTGACAGTCTAACTTCTCACATACGAGAGGTTCATCCTGGATTATATATTTCATGTAACCTTATCAAGAAAGAGAAAACTCTACAATGTAACCACGGCACTACCAGCTTGATTTGTTTAAGGTTCAGTTTGGAGCAGTACGATTTCTTGTTTAGTAACTCGAGGGGTAATGAAACTGAGACCAATAACTTTAAACCGATTCCAAAGGGATAAAAACGTCCATGCCAATAGAACACACAATCTCCGGTAACAAAGATCTGATCCCTACCCATTAAACCACAGTTCAGCTGCACTACGAGTTAAAACCTAAGATACCTATTGGGCATGAATCCAATATACACCTAAAGAAGATGTGCCACTGATGGGTCAATTCATTCATAAAGTTAACAGTTACTAAAATGCCCAAATATCAGTTTTCAGTAAAATCAAAATGTATGCAATATTAATTCTACAGTGATAATAATTACATTTCAACAATAAGCGTCATATTATAGAGCAGGGTTTTCCCATTTTTCGTCACGCGAAAACATTTTTAGTAAACTATTTCATATGTCCACAGATTTTGTTCAAGTCTTTAAAATTTAGTGCAGAACTCGTCTAGCAGATGTATCCTTGTTTCATTTTCTGAGATTAGGAATATTAGAGTTTGTGGTGAACATCTCTTTCCTATTTTATGCAGGTGAACATCCGCAAATCTCCCATTGAACTATGCTTCGTTAAATTTTATATATATTAATTTTATTCTATATTAATTTTAGTCAACCGTTCTGTCTTACGATTATTTTCCTCTTGCCATGTGTTAGTATTAATTCACTGATCGTGATTCACTGTCTTTTGACTGATCGTCTAAAAAGATCAATTGCTTCTTCTTTGATATTTCCTTAAATTCAATTTCACTCTTCTCGTAGAATTGCAAAATAATTAGTCTTATAAAAGATTTAATTATTCTTCTAAAACATTAAAAATACTTTTAAACTTTTATCTAATATCTCGTGTTTACTCTAAAATTTAAAATAAACAAACAATCATGAACTCTCCCAAAGGTAATTTGTAATACATAGGTTTCCAATTTTTAAACAACTATAAAGTTTACGATAACATGCTACTATCTCTCAACTATATGCAAAATATTACAAAATTTGTTTTTTTTTTATGAGAGTGCGACCCGTCATCATATATTAGGTTTTCAAAATGGGGCTCTAAACTGTACAATTAGGAAATCTATGTATTAAATCAACTCTTAGGTATCAGTAATATCCGTTGATATCTTGGGTTACATAGAATGTGGATTGCATAAATATAAGGGAACGACTGGATGTTACAAAAATCCTAAATAAAAAAATTAATTTAAAATCTAAATGGTCTTTAATTTATGAAGGATGTATACACATACAGATGTCACGTCAAAACTAGAAAAAATTCATTCAGGAAGGCTCGAAATGCATATTTAATATTTCAAAGTTAAAATTTTTCTATACGTTTATATGGGTCCAAAGACACTAGTCAAATATGAGTATTTTGATCATGCCTCAGTCAGTTTTGGCAAGTCGACTGATTATTGAAATATGTGCACCGAATTATTACAATACTGACTTTATTTTGCAGAATTAATTAAAAAGAATTTGAGAATCAGAGCTCTTGTAAAAGATTTAATTTTTCCAGTTTCATAGATAATTAATATTTTTCAATCCGTTTGCCTTCAAAATAAATACATCTGAAGTAAACTTAATAAATCTTTCTGACTAGTAAACATGCATATCTTAGTAAACAAACATATCTTAGTAAAACATGAAACATTATCCACCTAGAAATATTTTATATATAATTCCTACCTTGCAGAGTGCAGAAGTGTTATGTTCATATACTTCTAGCATGAAAGGAAAGGTAGTTTAATCCCAAAGTAAAAATTACTTTTCGGAGTTATATGTTGAATAATAATTTTTTTTTCATTTTCATAGATTTCTGATAGCTTTCAATCCTTTGTACGTGAAAATAAATACAGCTTAAGTCTTAGGTTTTGTAGCATTGTTTCTTAAAGTCAAAATAAATAGAGATTTCTTTCGGAAAGATTCATTATATCAACAAGAAAAAACGAATTGAAAGCTCTGTAATAAGTAGAATTTCGATGAGAAAATACGATTAAAGAATTTTCATTTTGCTTGAGAAAAAATAATTTTCCCAGGGCCAATATAAATAATTACATAACATCTAAGGAAGTCTGGACTTCAATTATGGAAATTAAAACCTCTTTATTTTAAACTGGAAGAAAATAATTAAATTTTTGCAAAAAGAGTTTTGAGAAATGAATGTCAGAATAAAATAATGTGGATTCTAAGAGATCTGTAAAAGAGATTTATTATTCTGTAGTTTTCCGAATGGAAGAATCGGGGGTTATTTGATGGAAAAATAAGATAAAAAATGTATGAATAAGCACTTTAATCTTAAAATACTATAATGGTTATAAATCTGAATCATCGTTTGCCAGAATAACAAAAAGAAAAGCAAATTACTCACAATATGCGGTGCTTAATCCTTTTTAATTCATTATTCTCTCGATTGATCTCACATTGACCTGTAGTCAGGAATAAACTTAAATAAACTTTTATAGGTTCTTTAATTCTGCGAATTGTGTTTCTAAACAAAAATAACACAAAATAGTTAATAATTGCATAAATGCTATAAAAAATTTTAAAATAATATTCAGATAGCAAAAATATTTTGTTTTCAATGTATGTATCTTTTTATAAATGCACAAGTTTCTGAAACTGCACTCGAAAATGCGAGTTTCAGTATGTTTATCATATGACCAATATTTGTAAATAAAGCACACACATCTTTAAAAATGTATAAACTCGGAATATTTTATAATTTTTTGGTTATTTGGTACAAGTACATAGATATGTATGTGTGTGCCAAAAACATTTAAGGAGCAAATACATGTGTTTAAAAGCATACATAAGGAACTAATGGGAAATCCTAAGACGAATCCCAACCCAATATAAATCCAGTTCTTTTGAGTAATTAAGATAAAGGTTCCAACTAGTACTTATTAACAAAATTTAGTCCTAAATCCAAAACATTTCTCAGGGGTCTCAAAATCTAAGCGAATGCGAAAAACCATGTCTTGTTTCTTTGTTTTCACAACTTTTAGTTGTCACACACCATTCAGCCCCTGCTCTGAGGTGTTCACTTAGTTTTGAAGTCCCACCTTAAAGGAGAAGTTGGACTACTTAAGTTTTTTTTTGCATTTGTTTTGTTTTGGTTTTTTGTTGTGGAGGTTACTTTAGGAAACTACAAAATCTCAAGTTTCAAGAGAGATAGATTTTACAGACATGCAAATTTTACTGAGTTTTCAGATGTCTCACTGATTTTAGAAGATAATTGCTTAATCCATAATGTACCAGATGCTACATATCCATTAGCCATGAAATAGAAAAGGGAAAGACTAATATAGGACTGTAATAAAGAATCTTACTGAGTTCCATCGTCATCATTAATTATTGTCATGTGCTTCAAACCCATTTGCGTACCCCTGATATGACTGCACGATTTAAGATACACCCACAAATGTATATATACACGCATAATATATATATATATATATATATATATATATATATATATATATATATATATATATATATATATATATATATATATATATATATATATATATATATATATATATATATATATATATATATATATATATATATATATATATATATATACATATATATATATATATATATAATATGTATATACATATATATATATATATATATATATATATATATATATATATATATATATATATATATATATATATATATATATATATATATATATATATATATATATGCGTAAGCACAAATATTTGAAATAGAAACAAACGTAAGTAATGAAAGAAAGTATAGAAAGTTTAAAATTTACAAATTAGTAAAGCTTAGTTCTTCTTTCAATTTCGTTCTTCTTTTTTAAATCTATAAAAATTAAAATCTTCAATGTCGGACGACATTTCTTGTAGAAAATTAAGCATCTTGATAAACTTCTTAACATTGCAAACATGCTTAACATGCTTCACAGATATTCAAAAATTGGTCATCTAAAAGTTGTACTTATCTTTTCAAAGCAGGTACTGGTGAAATTACATTTGTTTTATTTCGCCTTACTATATTTCTAGTTTTTTTAACTATTTTTAATACTTACAAAGATAAATTTTCCACGTCACTGTGACTTTAAATTTACTTTCACTAATATTTTTGTAAGTACTCATTTAAATAACACTCATTCTGACAACTAACAAATCACTTAGAACCCTTTTAAATGACAGAACGTTCAATAAAATGAAATAAGAATGATATTTCTCTTCTTCGTTTAAAAAGAAAACCACTTTATTTTAAAATTATATTCCTTTCCAATGCTCTATTCCTAACTGGAGATACCTTTTTAAATATAACGTATATTTTAAGGGAATTTTTTACTTATTTAAAATTACTCATCTGAAAATTACTTTCCTACTTTTTTACACTGCCTATTATAAAAGCGAACATTAAAATTTTTTTAAATTATTGATTACTTCGTACATGAATGTGCAACAGGAATCATATTTTGTTTTTACTGTATTATAAGACTAGTTTATTTTAAAATTAACTTTCTTAATAAAAAGATCTAATCTTTAATGGTGAATTATTTTAAAATGCATTTCAAAACTATTTTTCTTATTTAATAACTGACTTAATAACTTATTATATTTTCTTATTTAATAACTAATAATTATTTTGAGTATTTTTGACAATACTACAAACGTAGCGAAAAGTAATTATTATAAGAATAAAATTAAAAGATATATATAATTTTTAGCATCAGAATATTATTTCATCATTTTTCTTTTAAAATGTCAAAACTTAGTTATAAAATGATTAAAACATATATACACGAACTACACTAAGTAATATATCTTTATTATTGTGAATAAAATACATTTATATATATAATGTTATTTACATCTTTAATGAAATATTTTTAGAATTACAGTAATCCTGTATCATAGATAAAACATAATGTAATTACATGGTATGAAATTTATAAAATAAATTCCATTGTTTTAACTTGCTTATCACAATCTGGTACTGAATATATTGCGATCAACAATTAAATTCTTTTTCTTTAGACTAAGTGAGTAAACTAAGTGAACGAAATTGTCATAATATTATTCGTAGAAGATTTTCCTTTAGATTTGGTACTGTTTATAATGTGCTATGGGGTTCTATTTTGATACACAAAGGTTAATGACACTGAAAATGGATGCTTGAAGTCCATTCCTGACTATACGAGCATCTATGCCACGATAGGGATTTGAACCTGCGAACACAAATTACAAAGAATAGCACTCTAACATTCGGTCATAGCTGGATTTATGATATTAAAATTTGTTTAAAAAGGAAATGAGGGAAATTACATCATTGTAAAATAATACAGTTATTGTTAATTTGCACTTTTTCTTAAGATAATGATTACAGAACATTACCGCTGACTTTGTAGAGATTTCTCTTTTAGGGGTGATTTATATTTATATTGGTTGCAGATATGTTTCTTCCTTCTCCATGGACAACGGGTAGTCATATGTTCAGTGAGTGTGTGGATATTTTTGCCTAAAGCTTACCAGACATAATTACCACGCATAATTTTATCAAGATCGGTCAATTCATTTGAAAACAGGTGACAGTCAAAGAGACATTCATACGTGCACATATATAGATCACTATCTAGCTATCTATCTATATATATATATATATATATATATATATATATATATATATATATATATATATATATATATATACATATATATATATACATATATATATATATATATATATATACATATATATATATATATATATATATACATATATATATATATATATATATATATATATATATATATATATATATATATATATATATATATATATATATATATATATATATATATATATATATATATATATATATATATATATATATATATATATATATATATATATATATATATATATATATATATATATATATATATATATATATATATATATATATGTATGTATATATATATATATATGTATGTATATATATATACATATATATATATATATATATATATATATATACATATATATATATATACATACATATATATATATATATATACATATATATATATATATATATATATATATATATATATATATGTTTGTATGTATATATGTATGGATGGATGGATGTGTGTGTATGAGATAGTTATGAATAGATATAGATCAAATTTCCTAATAGTTATTTCTAACATTAATTCCTAATAGTTATTCTAACATTAAGGAAATATCTTTAATTTCCTTAAAAGATTAGCTATAATTTGTTATAATTTGCTTATTTCATAGAACTCATTTTGATTGCAAGCATTTCATTGAATTTTTAAGAGATAAACTTTTCTTATTAATAATACACAGATAAAAATCTCTCTTTCTCAGCTAAAAAAAATTAAATGGAAACTATATTTCTCGGTAACAAATTAAATATTCTTTAATGGAGATTAAATTTTAAATATACGAACTTTATAAGATTGTTTAGTCCATTTAAATCCCAAAAACAGCTGATAGATTTTTTAATACTGAGTAATTCAGATTTTAAATACATAAAGGTTGTTAAATGTATGTTTTGAATGACTTAACATAAATCTATTAAAGGTCAGAATTTGTAACTATATGCACCTTCGCAACTGAAAGTTATTAGTTACTGTGTCAATAAATATAGTTACCTAGTTATTTCTTAGTTTCAACATACAATTATTTTACCATAATTTGTTAATTTGAAGTTTATCCAATATACGCTGTAAATTGTACTATATAATTTTATACTATTACTTTATCGTTCTATAAAAATACTACATATTAAATAGAAGATTTGAATGAATATAAACAATAATGTCAGTAATCCAAAATGTTTTCACACAATCAAACTAAATTTGGATGAATAAAAAATGTACAGAAATTTTATGGCAAACGTAAAGTTTTAAATAATAGAATGTTACATATCTCTGTGTATCTCGGAAAATGTCATTAGTAACCTGTTACATGTACTTAGTGTGAAAGAAAATAAAGTAGTTTCACAAGTATAGTAATAAAATTAGTGTTAAAGAGAAATTCGTTTCATTGACTGTATTAAAATGGTATAAAAAGAAATTATGTGATTGTGACCAATTAATGTATTTAATTATAAGCATTTGTTGATCCCGATATTTATATATAATCTGGTAACATCAAAGAAAAACAAAGATAGCTTTGTTTCCATGACACTTACAAAACTAAATACTTATTAAGACTAAATTTCAATCTCTACTATCAAACATTGAAAACGGATCATCTGATATCATTTAGATGTATAAATATTCAGAAAGATGTATACATGAGGAAAAGGAATATCTCGTTAGTTTCTTCAACAAAATAAGATAACTGCAATATGTTTTCTCTTGGTTTCTTCTGGAGTTTTCTTAATAATTAGCAATCTAGCGAGTAACTTATTCTATTTTAAAATTTGCATTCTTTACAGAAAATTTTCTGTTTAGTTAGTACTTAATATGTAGCATAAGTACAATATTGAATACTTCTTTTATTGTCGCTGCCAATCTCTCGAGATCTATCGGCAGCTATCCGTGCACACACATGGTTTCAAATCAAAAACAAACAGAAAAATCATACTACAGAAAAAGATTAAGATAAATAACTTCAAATATCCCCGGCCAAACCCCAGACAATAGAGAAGACGTTTGGAGGAAGAAGGTTTTCAAAAGTCATACATTTCAATTGTCTACTGATGAGCCTTAAGACGGCGGTTTGATGTGATTTGTCACCCTTCAACTCAAATTGCCCCCCGGTTGCTTCCTGCATGCCAGTGATGACCTGTCACTACTTTTGACTATGGAGAAGGTTAGTAGTAGTTTGACAGAGCTGTAAGCAGTCACAGAGCCTCTCTTTGATAGACCGTCTGTGACTTAATTACAAGGTACACTAACTTTAAAATGTATACAATGAAGGTGGGTATCATGTTTCTCCACATATTTTATTCGTCAAAAAGTAAGTCTGACAATAAGGATTCTGTAGGTATTCTGTTGAACTATGGCTGTCAGTCAGAATTCATGTATCACCAAGTCCGTTACGCATATTTCTAAGGCTGAACATCGGCACTATATAAATCTTCAATGGTGTTTATGATGCGGAAGCAGTATTCAATGTCGGTTCAAATTAATAATGAATTTTAAAATTCAAACCTCTTTCCTCGAAATGAAAAAAAGTGCCATAGACAAATTAAACACTGGAAACTCAGCACTTTGGCGTAGATATGCGCACCCCTAGTGTCAGACCATCGGAACTAATTGACACATGGCAGTGGTCTGGGACCTTAGAAATGGTCTACTTCTGTATCTTAACATTGAATGCCATAATCCGTTGGTGATTCTCAATGGTTACCAGACAATTTTTTTTGTTGTTGATTCATTCGGTCTTGAAAAATTTTGAAACTGAAAGCGATTGTGCTTTGTTGAGATTTATATATTAATAAAATCAACCGAAAGTAAGAGTTTGAATTACTTATATTAGCACATTATTGTGAATGTTATTTACATGTTAACTATTAACTGATATTTTTTTATTTTCCCGTATTTTTGTTTGAAAAAGCTGAAGAATTTCATTTCTTTTTGTTCTCGAATATTCTAACGGATATTTAAAAATTATTTTTCTTCTACATTTTACCAATATTTTTGTATGTTTTTCTAATAATTAACCTTTTTTATAGAATTTGTGTTCGAAAAAAATTTTTCTATAAATTTTAACTAAGACATTTGTAAATATTTAAATCCAATCAATCTAATTTAACGATTTGATTTATCTTATTACCTCTTTATTACCAATATTATTTACATGGTTTAATAATAACTGGTATTCATGTTTTATTTTCTAGCTTTTTTAAAAAAAAAATCCAAATATTTCATTAATTTTGTTAGCAAATGTTCTAATGGATGTTTTAAAATTTCTTAATATGATACATTTTGTTATTTTTGTTTTTACGTGTTTTGCTAATCACTGATCTTTTTCCGTAACAGATTTGTTTCTAAATATTCGCAAGAATTTCTGTTTAGCGGATGTTTATCTGTCAAACGTACATTTTGAGTTACATTTTATTATTCTTACCACTATCTTATTTAAATTTAAATGATCTATTTTCTTTTAGCTGTTTTGTGAAGTAGTTTAATAGGGTTGTAATTCAGAGAGAAAAGGATTTATAAACTTTTTTATAGTCTTTCTATTTGTTTCATTTAATGTTTTCAGCGGTTGGAGCTGTGTTATTAGGATTAAATTACTGGTATAGGAATATAATTAACATCTTACATGTATCTATGTATGTATATATTTATATATATACACATACACACATATATATATACATATATATATATATATATATATATATATATATATATATATATATATATATATATATATATATATATATATATATATATATATATATATATATATATATATATATATATATATATATATATATATATATATATATATATATATATATATATATATATATATATATATATATATATATATATATATATATATATATATATATATATATATATATATATATATATATATATTATATATATATATAAACATACATATATATTGTGACATTATTATTTTAAACATTGAATAACTAAAAATTATTGCTTTAATATTTTAGTTGTTTATCTTGTATGTGTAGTAACATACTCAAGTATAAATTGTGAAACTTTAAAAAAAGTTTTGTGTAATTATTTTCTTTTAGAATGCAATATCCCCAAAAATCTCCTTATAATACATAAATATGAAAAGAGTAGATTCGAAGTGAAATTGGAAACTTTAGATACTAAATGCTGGAAAGAGTACATAGTTAAGTGAGCTAAGGCCTGCAAAGGGCCGTTGTGCTCGTAAAGAACAATGAAATGGAAAATCATGAAGGTAAATATAATGTTTCTGCTCTATAACTTAGTAAATATTTTTTTATTCAACATCAGTAGTTAATTAAGTTCTTATGATTAATAGTATATAATAACTAAGTTAAAGTATTGTATTAATTAAATCACTTTATTTAAGGAATAGAATTTAATAGAATAACATAAATGCAAGAAAAGAAAATTTATAAAACCATTAATTCCCATTCAAGTTTAATAAATTTCTTTCAAGTGTGACTACAAATTTAGTTTGAATTTATAGATGACAGTTGTCCTGCTGAAAAATTGGTTTTATAAATTTTAATGAAGTGTATATACATATACACTTCATTAATTCCCATTCAAGTTTAATAAATTTCTTTCAAGTGTGACTACAAATTTAGTTTGAATTTATAGATGACAGTTGTCCTGCTGAAAAATTGAATTGTATATATGTTTTAATATTTAGTTTGATATGTTGCATATATCTACATTGATTAGCAATATAAAGGGAAAAATCTGTGCACTTTCCTTTCTCAATGTACTTTTATTTCTTTAAGTTATTCATGAAATTATTTTAAATTTGGCTTGTGTGTTGGGAGAGTAAATTAAATATGATTCAGTATTTATGAGGCAAATTTAAACCTATTATAAACTTACAGCGTAATTTAAAATATACATTTTTCAAATAAAATGAAATTCCATACAACATTACTGATCTTTTTTATAGTGTATTTATGTATGCATGCAAACCTATGAATGTAAGATGTATATATGTATGTATTTTGCATGTGTTTGTGTAAGCAATGAAATTGCTTTTTTTATGAAATTGGTTGTTCGCTGTACTTTATATTAAGACTTTTGAAGCCTTCATGAAAATAAATTCTGGCTATATCACTGGTATTAGTAAAATTAGTAACCATTTTAAAGAATATTTCTGTCATCTAAGAACAGCCTACCACAGTTTTAATCTAGTTCATGGATGAACCTCAGACTTTTAAACTAATTAGCATTTAAAGTTCCTTTTACTCTCTATGATTTAAGATAAGCATGCAGATGATTCATTTATCAAGGAATCATTAATACTCTTGTTGCAATTGAAAAATTAGATAGCAATTATAGTTATGCAAGTATTAAAAGCACTGTTAGTAATATTGCATATCTAAAAAGTTATTATTAAACTTCAATTTATATGCATAAAAATGGGGTAAATAATAAAGCTTAAAGTTTTTGTGCAATTTATCTAATCAAGAATGGAAGATGAAATAATTTTAATGAAATTTTTGTGTTAACACTGCAATTTTATGTTGATTAAAGTTTATATCTATATTTAATTTATTTAGATTCAGTGGAAGGAATGGAGGGAACTTATGAAATTTTGTAGATATTATAATCAATTTACTGCAATAAAAATGTATTTAATTTTTGTTTTCTTAATAAAAAAACACATATTTTTTTATTTGAATATTTACATTATCTGATAGCAAATAAAAATAGCAGAATAATACAATATAGTCATTTTGATGTAAACGCAGGAAGATTTTACACAATTAATAAACAGAATATACTCAAAAATATTTCAATTTATAGAAAAGGGCAATATTTAAAGATCAATTAAAAGCCAAAATTTCATAATTGTTATTCAATCTATGCACATATAGTATCAATATTAGATAAGCATAATTAATCAAAGAAATTAGAAAACTAAAAAATAAATACTTGTGAATTATTTATAAACTGATATATTTGTATTAAATATATAATATATAAGCTAACTGTATAGAATGTATTAAGTCATTCATTATTAAGGCAAATTAAGACATATTAAGATTTAAAACAGCTACATTAAAGCATTCTAGAAAGGTAATTGTGATTGGTTTTGTTTATAATAGCTTAATTTATAACATAAAAGTCTAAATATAAATGTATAAAAGCATCTGTCCGCCAATTTATTTTACAATTAATAAATATAAAGTTTCCAAAAGAGCGATAAACATAACTGTCTGATAACCAAGCTTTAGTTCCGATGGTCTAAAACCGGGGACACCACTTTCTATGCGAGTACCATCTTAAAGAAGTGTAACGCCATTGCCTATGGGAGTAGTTCGTCTGAGAGTATCCAGTCTGTGGTAAATGCATTCGTAATTTTGTCAAACGTTTCGGAAAACAGTTTCTTAAGTCTATTAAAGAGATTTTACCATCAGTGAGTAAGTTATTATAGTTCCAAACATAACCAGGAATGTACCTTTTTTAATAGGAAACATCCCACTTACAGTGAGGTATAGACCATTTTGTACATGCTGAGTCAGCACCAACCTCTCCCCGAAAGAATCAAGGTTGAAAGGAATTTCAAGAATATCCTTAAGAATTGCATCATTTACTACTGGAATTTCAGCAGCAAAATTTATGGCCCATGAAAAAAAGAAAAGAATCAAGATTAAATTTACTGTCGAGACTATCTCGTTGTATTCAGTAAAACTTGTTTTCAACATAGTAAATGTTGTGAAGTACAGTAAGGTGGACAGATGAAAAACAGAAATTAATAGAATTTTACCCAATGCATTATTCATTGAATCCAACATATTACTGGCTTCAGAATACATTAGATGGTTCTTTTTAAAAGAAAAGGGAGAAATGCGAATGTGTTCTTTTATGTGGTTTAATATAAGCTTCATGTGCCAAGAAGCAGTACCATATAAAATGAAGAAAACAACAGAGCATAGAATGCTGCTAATAAAAGTTCCAAAAAGTAGAAATGATATTAAATACATACTTAATTCCAGATTTATGCTTTTAAAAATAGTCAAAAGTACTTTATTGTTATGCGCATATGCAGGAACATTTTCCATCAAAAATGCAGCATTACTTACTAGCAGTAAAGTAAGCAATACAATAGTGATTACACAAATATAATACAACCGTATTCTAAATTTTCTTAACTCCAAATAAAACTTTTTTGATAGCCTATAACTGGATAAAAGTTTTAATAATTCCTTCATATTATTTCTCCTTCTGTACAATTCAAATCTCAGAGCAAGAGCGCTATAGAATAAGATAACTGTAGAAAGAGTTCCTTGTGTAACTTCATCTAATAAGTATCCACTTAATACAATTCCCATTAAAAGTAAAAATACCGTCGTAATATGATATACTAACAGCATAAAATACTTCACTTTAATACCCCTTTTATCGTTATCTGTAAAAATATATATTCCTAAGATCAAAAAGCAGTATTTTACGGCATCGTAAAGTTTTTCAGGCATTTTTCGTGGATGCATTTCATTCATGGCTTCGTGTGTAAACACATTATCCAGTGTTTAGACTATTTCCCTTTTACTGGTGTAGTTAGCATTCTTTAGTAAAGGTAAAAATTGTATTTAATAAATCTATGAGCTAATAACAACATATACATTTCATTCGTAAAATTAATGATTAAAAAAATGAACGTAGATTCTGATAGTTTTGCAAATCACATTTAAAAAGTAAACATATAATTGATCATTTAATGAATGATATATTTGAAATTCTTCCTTTATTATACTTAATCTGCCATTCTCAGTGATTTTATTCTCTTTAATGAACTTCATTGCTTCCCAAATCATTTTTCAATACTATTAAGCTATTTCGTAATGTAATCAAAATATACTGTTCCATAACTTTTAAAACATCAAACATTTTTTATTTCCAATCATTAAGAATCATATAACCATCAAATCATTTTTTGTCATTGCGAACTTTTACAGACATAAAAACGGACTGATTGATGAAAAACATCGGTGTGGGCTTCTGACATTTAATTTATGCTCTAATTTATACCACCCGTTTCACATAAATTGTAAGATAATTTCACAATAGATGGTTCAAATTCTTAAAAAAATTAAACAGAGCTGTAGGTAATATCAGTCAAAACATCCAAACCAAAAATGAAACACTTTTTTTTTACTATGCCATGACGTAAATCTTCGTGTAACCACTTTAAGATTAAAAATGTTTTCAACAAATCATTTGCTTTGATTTTATAAATCTTTAATCTTTTATTAAAACAAATCCAATCGGTGAGCATCCAATAGCGTTCTAAAATATTCCTTCCAAATGTACAAAGGATCTATTGAAAAAGCTATGCCAGTCTTGGAGTCCGAAATTCAAATTTCTACGCTTCTTTCTAACCCTTATTTCTTATAAGATGTTGCAGAATTATTTTTTATCAATCTTACAGTTTTTTTTTGAAATAGAAAATAACTTTAACACAGAAACTGGAAATATTAGTTGAAAAGTCTGAAGCAAAAGGGAAATCACATGTTATTGTACTATGAAGAAACTGTTTGTCTAGAACCTTTTGCGGCGAAATATGTTTTGACCAAATGTTTAGCTTCAGTATAAAAATCCGTTAAATGTATGTTATTGTAAATAATGAAACATCTATCTTCTCAGACCGCAAGACACAAAACCTCCATTTACCAAATGATATTTTCTTCAATAAATGTAAAGTATTATTCCAATAAATTTAAGAAAGAATACAATGAACGATCAATGGAAACATCACACTCTCCAGGAAATTATCCATTACAAAATTTGTTTCACTATTTAAATCTATAAAGCACCATTTGCGTGCAATAATACAAATGAGACAACATTAAAAATATTAAATATCTCAAGTATGATATGATGGATAATATTATAAGATTTTTTTATATATAAAATTAGCTGTCATACTGTTTCTGCTCTTTTACGATTAATGGAAACATCACCCTTTCCTTAGAATTATACATTGCAAAATTTATTTCATTGTATGAATCTAAAAAGCATCATTTGCGTGCAGTAATACAATTGAGACAACATTAATAATGTGTAATATCCCAAATCTTTTATGATGTATGATAATAAACAGTTTTTTTATTTAAAATTAGGTGACTTACTGCTTTTGCTCTATTAAAAATGCATTTCATTATTTTGAAAATGACTGTAGAGCTTCGAAAAGTGACAAACATATTTTCCTTTCAACATTCATTTGATATTCTTCATTATGACAGATGTACTTATTTTATTGATCATTATTTAAACTAATTTTTAAAGTGTTTTATACGAGGATATCATATAAGGAAACTTTGAATCTCACCGTGAATTAGTTGTACTTTTCCTAAAAGGATTTCATTTCCAGATCTGTAATAACTTTCAAGAATTTTCTTGTACAGTGTTTAAGTGTATAAGAAATAGTAAAAGTTTCTACACTATTTAAATTTGACACCAAAAAATTCTGAAGAAAATATATTTTAATTTCCCAGTATATATCTTTAATTTAAATTTTAAACTCTCGTTTAAGATGCCATAAGATTGTTAAATCGACAAAAAATAGCTATTTTAAAAATATATATGTGAAAAGAAATTCAGTTCTGAACATTTTAAAACAATCCTTGTACAATATTTACAATGTTGATGGGAGTTATAAGTTAAAACGTGTCAACTGTTAATTTTAAAGAAATGTAACTTAAAAAAATTTAACTTTATTTTTCTCAAATTCTGTTTGTTTTCCTGTAACGCGCATGTTATCTCAAAAAGTTCTTAATATTTTTTCAAACAATTTTTAATATAATTACCATCCGATTAAACATAAATTTTCTAGTATATTTTCCGAAACATATTTTTTTTCAATGATAAATTTTTATGTTTCAAAAAAAATTATTTATTTCTTCAAATATTTTTTAAAAATATATATGTGTCTCAAATACATACAAATTTAGGTACATACAAAGTTATTTTGAGATATTGTAGTATATTTTAAAACAATAAGTTTGTCTTTAACTTAATTACATTTTTAGTTACGTTGCGCGTTAGCCTTGATATCAGTTTTCTTGTGTAACAACAAAGTGTCTTTTACTAAAACGAAACTATTTCTTATGTTTAAAAAATGAATTCACCTATATATGATATTATATATATATATATATATATATATATATATATATATATATATATATATATATATATATATATATATATAAAGAGAGAGAGAGAGAGAGAGATACATAATAGATATATCGATGTATATATATATATATATATATATATATATATATATATATATATATATATATATATATATATGTGTGTGTGTGTGTGTGTGTATGTATATGTATATATATATATATATGTATATATATATTATATATATATATTATATATATATATATATATATTTATTGCAGAAATTTATTAAAAGTTTTGCAGTTATATTTGAAAATGGTACACCAGTAAGAATATTTAAGACCGATGTTTAGATAGTTTTAAAATTGTGTAAAATTCTATTTACAAATTTTCTTCTTTGAGTTTAAATGTATGTTCTTATTCCATTTCCATTTATTTTACACTGCGAATCATAAGGTTGTTAGCAGACAAAGTCAAGGGTAAGCTAGAAAAACTATATCCACCATACTTTAACCATTATAAAGTGGTGGATTATATCCACCAACTAGATTGCCCAAGGCAGTCATTTTGACTGTTTTTTAATTTCAATTAGAAAAACAATTATGAAATATAATGACACAATTTCTTAGAATTTGGTGACTTTTTCTATAACATATAAATGGGTTTATGAATAATTGTAGTTACTTCCGCCCTCCTTTATTATATAATATTAAAAATTAATTTTAAACAAATTTCTTTATATATTTGTTATTTTTTCACAATGCAGTCATTTTGACTGTTTTGGGGCAATATAGGTATACAAGAAATCTCGGGCAATCTAGTGTTAAAGAATAATTCAAATCGCATATACATAAAAGTATACAAACAAATCGGTAGCACGGCACAGAAATACGTACAAACTTTACATTTACACATTTTACATTTAAACAGTTTAATTACAACACTTAATAAATCAAATTTACCGTATATTTTTATCTATCTATATAATATTTTTATATGAAAACATTTTATTAATAAGAAATATATAAATAAATAAATAAATCAGAAAAGAATGTTGTAAAATATATCTGTGCACGAATCCTTTTACTGCAGCTTTTCTACTTTCTGTACAACAAGAAATTTTCATAGGATGAATATCAAACATTACTCAAAAACGACTAACTGTAGAATATTGAAAACTATTATAATATCTATTTGTTTCCATTGATTTATTAATGCAATCTGCATTCTATATGATAAAAATTCCCGGTATAATTTGCTTTAATGTTGACGGTTTACAACAATGTAACAAAAAGATATCAACTTCATATAGTTCTAACAGTACTTCTTAACCTGTTGTAAAATTGCTTCAAATTCATTTTCAAACAAGCAATTGAGATCTAAAATGAAAATTTATATCTTGAAGAGAATAATTATTATTATTTGCTTTATTACTGCCTTGTGCGAAATAAAAAAAAAGTTTTGTAATCATAGAAATTTTCAGTTTAAAACGAAACATATATATATGCAAAGAAACTATCTCGCCTCTTTCATAAGAAAACTAGGCCCTAATATTTGGATTGTCCGGACTTGACGATCAAAAGTCCTAGTAGTGTGTGGTCGTCGCTCTATTAAAAAATCAAAAGTCCAGCGATGTGAAATTTTAAATTTTTAAGGCTAGAAATGAACGTTTTTACAAGGCATCAAATGTCCAAAGGAAAAACATATTCCAATTTCCGTTACCCAAAAGCGAACAAATGACGTGATTTCATTCCCATGAGACTTTTATTTTTTATTGTTTTTTCTGGTTATACACACCCCGATGGTGGCGGTATTATGATTTGGGGGATGTTCTCTTGGGCGTCTCTGGGACCCGTGATTGTGGAAGAGCAGACCGTGTATGCTACAGGGTATACGAACATCATTGCGAACCAGTTGCACCCTTACATGGCCTCTGTTTTTCCAGCTGGAAATGGAATGTTCCAACAGGACAACGCCCCTTGTCACAAAGCTAAAATTGTGTTGGAGTGGTTTCAGGAACATGATGCTGAATTCCAGTTAATGTCCTGGACGCCTAACTCACCGGATCTCTATCCGATAGAACACATTTGGGATGTCATGGAACGGCAGCTCAGAGTTCAAAGACCACCATTTGCAATATCTCAGATTTGCATAACCGTTGCTTAAACCTCTGGTACAATCTGTCTCAGGCTATCTACCAAGGACTTATGGCATCCATGCCAAGGCGGATTGAAGCTGTGTTGCGAGCCAAAGGTGGACTCGTTATTGCCAGGTGGTCATAATGTTTTGGCTCTTGAGTGTATTTGTTACCATTTATTTATTATTGCAATCTGCCCTCTATATGATAAAAATTCCTGATATCATGTACATTAATGCTGACGGTTTACAACAATTTAACAAAAAGATATTAACTTCATTGAGTTCTAACAGTGCTTTGCAACCTGTTGAAAAAGTGCTCCAAATTCATTTTCAAACAAGCAAGTTAGGCCTAAAATGAAAATTTATTTGCAGAGAGAAATTATTATTATTATTTTGTTTTATTACTTCCTTGTGCGAAATAAAAAAGTGTTGTAATCATAGAAATTTTTGGTTTATAAGGAAACATATATGTAATCAAAGAAATTATCTCTCCTTTTACACAAGAAAATTAGTCCACATTATTTGGATTGTCCGAGCTTACTCGGATATTAGAACTCATATCCGTGTGGGGTCGTGGCTCTATTAAAACAACCAAAGTCTAGATATGTGGAATTTAAAATTTTTAAGGCTAATAATGAACGTTTTTACAAGGCATTAAATGTCCAAGAAAAAAATGTCTTCCAATATGTCGTATCCAAATGGGAGCGTATCACGTGATTTCATTCCTATGAGACTTTTATGGTTTAGTGCTTTTTCTGGGAGTGAAGAGTGAACTTTAATAATTTAACTTAGCTCGAAAATCACATAAGCAGCAATTTAGTTAATGGAGAGGTGAAGTTATTATCCTGAGACAGCTTAAAAATGTGGTCAGTGGACGGGAAATAGCATTTATTCAAGCGTTAGTTTTGAGAGACAAGGAAAAAGAAATTATGTTTGTAAACACTCCTTTAAATCTGAGATTTTATGGCTGGGAAATTCAATGTTAAATAATGAGAAGGGGAAATGAAAGTTTTATATATTTTAGTTGTAATAATTTTGGCCTGTTATATATAAGGAAAATATTTCATTCTTACTGATATTAAAGCTACTGATCACAGCAAAATGCAATTCCTTGAGCTCAGACAACACCGTTGTTAACCTAAAATTAAAAATTATCTTTTGAACTAAAGGAATGTGCAAATAATGATTCTGATAATGCATCCTATAATCATAATGAATAAAATGTATAATTTAATAGGTGCACAAAGAAATCATGTATCCACATCAGATATTTTATATTCGATGGATATTTTCCCTACAATATTG
>CM063508.1:157930394-157932894 GCA_032207245.1 Pardosa pseudoannulata
TCTGTGTTTACCTACGTTTCAGGGGGAAAGTACCACGAGGCCTTTTGAATTTAATGGATATAGTTAGAAAATGTGTGCGGTAGTGGGAGACTTTAAAGCTTTAGGTAAAGTATTTTGCTGATACAATGTTAATGTTCATACTGCAGTTTAAGCTCGACCCAGTTACGAGGGGATGGTGGGAGTGTTCCTGGAAGGATAATGTTATTCCGAAGCTTGATGAATTTGTGTAATTTTTAAAGAACCATGTCATGACTCTTCAGACTAGTTCTAATAAGCAGTAGTTGTTTAAAACACAGAATGTTCAGGCCAAGGTGTCATCATTTACTTTGGAAATAAATCTACAGTGTCCCCTTGGTAAGGTGAGTCTTCATTTTTCAATTTGATCTAAATTTTTTAATTTTAATGTGCAGAACAGTGTAGACTTTGTGAAAAGACAGAATATTTGCTTTATATATTTAACGTTAAATTATAGGGTGTCTAATTTTAAAAGTTCGTACAGATGCATAATATGTCCAAAAAATCATCAAAAGTTGTTGCATTTTAAGAGATTGAACGGTTGAGAGGTAAATAAGACTGTTTCTAAGAGTTCTAACCCCCTTTCTGTAAATGCTAAAATATTTTCGTCAACGATGCCAGATAGTGTGCAGAAGTTAATCTGGTAGAATGTGCAGGGTATGAAGTTTTTTTTTACACAGCCTTCATTAAAGTAGTGGATTCATATGGAGTTCCTCAGGTGTGTATAGCTTTGCTTGATCCTGAAATTCAGGCAAGTTTTTGTACGGAACACTGCATACAACGACTGGGATTATCGAGGAAGAGTGTGAGTGTCCAAGTTTCTTGTTTGTGGTTGGTAGATACTCGAACTAATGGAGTTTCACAAATCACCTTTAGTCCTCTTTTTCAAATAGATTTCTTTTACAGCTTCAGAGTTTGTAATCAGTATTATCACTGGAGAACTACCACATTTTTCTTTAGATAAAAAGTTGTTTGACGAGTTCAGTGACTCAACTTTATCAGATCCAACATTTTTTAAAGTTCGAGCTGTGGACAGTTTGTTGGGTGTGGATATTTCTTTACCAATGCTAAAAGGAGTGATTATCAAGTGTTAGGAATGCAGGCCTATTGCTACTCGTTCATATTTGGGTTGGATAATTTCAGGTAATGTTACGCTGTTTTCTGAAATGGAACCTATTTTTCCTGTACACCATATTCAAGTCGACATAGATCAACTGGTTTCAAACTTTTGAAAGTTGGATTCTGTGCCGACTCGAGGTGTTTTTTCAAAGTCAGAGAGAGTATGTGATTAACATTTCAAGTCAATGGTATCCAGAGTTGACATAGGTGTTTATGTAGTCAAGTTGCCCTTTCATTTATCTCCTCGTTTACTTGGTGATAGAAGAAAATTAGCTGTGAGGAGATTTAGATCACTAGAGCGTTCCTTGGGGGCCAAGTCTGAAATGTATGATCAGTATAGGATCTTCATGAATGAATCTGTTGAGCTTGGACACCTGGAGACCCCAGACAGTGAGGTTTTTTCCGATTATGCTTGTTATTTGCTTCATCATGCTGTAGTGAAGGAGTCCAGCACAACTACCAAGTTAAGGGTTGTATTTGACACTTCAGCTAAGACAACGTCTGGATTGTCATTGAATGACAATTTGATGATTGGCCCAAGAGTTCAAGAGGAATTGTTTGCTATTCTTCTACGGTTTAGAAAGCATCAAGTGGGTCTTTGTGATGACGTTGAGAAGATGTTTCGCCAGATTCAGGTGTATTCCTTCGATACAGATTGGCAGAGAATTTTGTGGAGAGAAGATAGTAATAAAGTCTTGAATACCTTCAGACAGCTGACCGTTACTTATGGAACTGCTTCCCCTCCATGTTTAACTACAAGAGTCATCAATCAGCTTGCATTCGACAAAGAGGTTAATTTTCCTTTGTCAGCTCAGATTTCGACGGAATGTTTATGTAGATGATGTCTTTTCGGGAGCAGAAATGAAGCTATGCATCTCCTTCAGCGGTTGTGTGAAATGTTGTAAAAAGGGAAATTCATTTTGCGAAAGTGCATTTCGAATACACCAAGAGTTTTGAATGTCGTTCCTCAACATGAGAGATTCTTCTCCTCTGGAGATTGAGTTTGACAGACTAGTGAAAGTTCAAGGAGTTAATTATTTATATAGTTCAAATGTTTCAGAATGTCAGGAGTTTAGTGTGATTTAGAAATTCTCATCGTGGTTAAAACTTTGCAGAACAATCGCGTGGTGCATCAGATTTCGACGGAGTTGTTTGAGATCTCTTTCAGATCGCTATAAGGACCATTTGTCCACCGAAGAGCTTTTGGAGGCTGTGGTGATGATTGTAAAGATTGTTCAAAATTCAGAATTTTCTGACGAGATTTCATACTTAACATCGAGAAATCTGTTGACATCATAGAGCAGACTTCTGTCATTGAACCCATTTCTTCTTTCTTCGGAAGTTATGCGTGTGGGTGGGAGACTGA
>CM063508.1:157935394-157947894 GCA_032207245.1 Pardosa pseudoannulata
GGAAAATATAGAAATATCTTTAATTTCCTTAAAAGTTTAGCTATAATTTGTTATAATTTGCCTTATTTCATACAACCTATTTTGATTGCAAGCAAATCACTGATTTTTAAAGATAATTTTTTTAATAACAGACAGATATGAATCAGATATCTCCCTTTGTCAGATAAAAAGAAGTTAATTGAAAACTATATTTCTCGGTAACAAATTAAATATCCTTTAATGGAGACTAAATTTTAAATATACAAACTTTATAAGATTTTTTAGTCCATGTAATTTCAAAATACAGCTGAAAGATTATTTCATTCTGCGTTATCCAGATTTTGATGACATAACGGTTTTAAATGTATATTTTAAATGACTTAGGATAAACATATTAAAGGTTTGAATATGCTACTATATACGCCATCACATCTGAAAGTTATTCTTTACTGTTAGAGTTCATAAAGTAACTTACTTATTTCTTCCGTTTTTAAAAATCTTCCTATTTATTAAATTTTCTTGCACTATTTAGTTTTTAAAATCTCGATGAATATTAGATATTTTTTATTAAATAATGAGCCTTTAGTACGTGTTTCATAATATTTTTGCATACTTAAGTAAAGAATACATTTTCGTATTCTGTATTTATATTATTTCAAATTTTAAAGTACTCTGTAAAAGGTGATTGCCATTTTAAAAAATTATTATGTCATTTAAATGACTGTCAATTCTATATATTTTCATAACTATCAACATAGCAAATTTAATTTAATTATTCTGCCAGTTTTAAGCATTCAATCCTTTTACAAATAACTATTTTAACTTCAAGTTTATCTATTTTCCGCTGTGAATTATGCTAATTGTGTTTTCACCTAATCAAACTAAAATTGGAAGAATAAAAAATCCATAGAAATTTTATTGCAAATAAAAAGTTTTAAATAAACATTTATTACCTCTCTCTGGGATTCTGGAAAAATTTCATTTCGAAACTGTTAAATGTACTTAGTTTGAAAGCAAATAAAGTAATTTCACAAGGATAGCAATAAAATTGGTGTTAATTTAAAGAGAAATTCGATTCATTGACTTATTTAAATTAGAATAAAAAAAAAATATGTTCTTGTGACCAATTAATGTATTGAATTATTATCAGTTGTTAATCCCGATATTTATATATAATCTATTAACAGAAAAGAAAAAGAAAGATAGCTAAGTTTCCATGACAATTACACGGTTAAGACTAAATTTCAATCTCGTTTATCACACATTAAAAACGGATCGTCTGATATCATTTAGATGTATATATATCCAGAAAGATGTGTATGTGAAGAACAGAAATCCGTTGTTATTCGCTTCAACAAAATATTAAGAGAACTTTGCAATATGTCTCCTCTTGGTGTTTGTCAAAAATGATTCCTAGTCCTCGAACGAGTCCCGCGACAGATGACAGACACCCCCTACATTTGGTTTACATTTTTAAGGAGAGACTGAACCGCCAAGAGAGAAGGGAGTACGCTAGGGATCGAGGCCTGACGTACTTGTACGAGACTCCTTAGTAATTTCGCTGGTTAAGAATCCTTGTTTATTTTTATTATTTGTGTGCTTCTTTAGTGTGTGTGTTAGTAAATAAATGTTCGTCCTTATAAAGACTGAAGTCAATTTCGATACTAACTTACACCAGAAAACCCAGACCCTCCGCCATCCTTATGACAGCGTTCTTGTGTATTTTCATTATAAGCAATCTGGAGAATAACATATTCTACCTTAAATACCGCATTATTAGCAGATAATTTTCTATTTAGTTAGCACATAAAATGTAGTATACGTACAAAGCTGCATATTTCTTTTCTTGTTCCTGTCAGTCTCGTGATCAGCTATTTGAAACTTATGTATCGGTGTACACACATAGTTTCAAATCAAAAAGAAACAGGAAAATCATGCTACAGAAGAAAATTTAGATAAATTACTCCAAACGCCCTCAGCAAGAAGCTAAACAATCAAGAATTTTCTCGGGGGAAGAAGTCCTTCAAAAGTCATACATTTGAATTGTCCACTGATGAGCCATAAGACAACGGTTTGATGTAATTTGTTATCCTCCAACTCAAAGTGCCACCTGGGTGCTTCCTACCATGCCAGGAATACACCATCACAAATTTTAACTTTGGAAAAGAAATATAGAAGTTTGATAGAGCTGTAAACAGTCGCTGAGCCTCTCTTTCATAGACAGTCTGTGACTTTATTACAAGGAACACTAACTTAATGGTACACAATGAAGGTGGGTTGCATGTTTCTTCTTCACATGTTTTATTCTTCAAAAAGGAAGTCTGCCATTAAGAATTTTGTAGATATTCTATTGAACTATCGCTGTCAGTCAAACTCCATGTGTCACCAAGTCCGTTATGAATATTTCCAAGGCTGAATATCGGCACTAAATAAACTTTCAATGATGTATTTTACCATCAGTGAGTAAGTTATTATAGTTCCAAACATAGCCAGGAATGTACCTTTTTTAATCGGAAACATTCCACTTACTGTGAGGTATAGACCCTTTTGTATATGCTGAGTCAGCACCAACCTCTCACCGAAAGAATCATGGTTGAAAGGAACTTCAAGAATATCCTTAAGAATTGTATCGTTTACTACTGGAATTTCAGCTGCGAAATTTATGGCCCATGAAAAACAGAAAACAATCGAGATTAAATTTAGTATCGGGACTATATCGTTGTATCGAATAAAATCTATTTCCAACATAGTAAATGTTGTGAAGTACAGTAAGGTGGACAGATGAAAAATCGAAAAGAATAGAATTTTACCCAATGCATTATTCATTGAATCCAACATATTGCTGGCTTCAGAATATATTAGATGGTTCTTTTTAAAAGAAAAGGCAGAAATGCGAATGCATTCTTTTGTGTGATTTAATATAATCTTCATATGCCAAGAAGCTGTACCATATAAAATGAAGAAAACAACAGAGGATAGAATGCTACTTATAAATGATCCTAAAAGTATAAATGGTATGAAATACTTTCTTAATTCCAGATTAATGCTCTTAAAAATCGTGTAAACTACTTTATCGTCGTTCCTATCTGTAGGAATATTTTTCATCAAAAATACAGCATTACTTACTTGGACTATAGTAAGCAATATTATAGTGACTACACAAATATAATACAACCGTGTTCTAAATTTTTTTATCGCCAAATAAAACTTTTTTGATAGCCTAAAACTGGATAAAAGTTTTAATAATTCCTTTATATTATTTCTCTTACTGTACAATTCAAATCTGAGAGCAAGACCACTATAGAACAAAATAACTGTAGATAGATTTGCTCGTGTAATTCCATCTAATAAGTATCCACTTAATACAATTGCCGTTAAAAGTAAAAGTACCGTTGTAATGTGATATACTAACAGCATAAAATATTTTAATTTCATACCCTTTTTATTGTTCTCTTCAAAAATATATATTCCTAAAATCAAAAAGGAGTACTTTACGGCATCGTAAAGTCTTTCAGGCGTTTTCCGTGTATACATTTCTTTCCTGACTTTATATGTAAACATCATATCCAGTGTTTAGACATGCTAGTGTTTAAGAAATCCAAAAGTTAATAAGTACGTATATATTTCATTCGTAAAATTAATGCTTTAAAAAATTACACATAGGTTCTGATAGTTTTTGCTAAACACATTTAAAAAGTAAACACATAATTGATCATTTAATGAATGGAATATTTGAAATTCTCCCTTTATTATACTTTACCTGCCATGCTTCAGTGATTTTATTCTTTTTAATAAACTTCATTGTTTACCAGAGATCAATTTTCAATAGTATAAAGTTATTTAGTAATGTAATCACAATAAACGGTCACATTGCTTTCAAAATATCAAACATTTGTTATCATATCGAACTTTTACAGAAGTGAAAACGGACTATTAGTGAAACACATCGGTCTTGGCATCAGAAATTTAATTTATGCTCTATTTTATAGCATTCTTTTCACATAAATTATAAGATAATTGCACAATAGTTACTTCAAATTCTTAAAAAAATTTCAACAGAGCTGTAGATACTATTAGTAAAAAATCCGAAACAAAAATAAGATACTATTTTTGGCTATACATGACGAAAATCTTGGTATAATCACTTTACGATAAAAAATTTTTCAAAAATCATTTGCTTCGCTGTTATAAATTGTTATTCTTTTACTAAAACAAATCCAATTGGTGTACATTCAATAGCTCTCTAAACTATTCCTTCCATACCTTTCAAAATAAATGCAACTTTATCGTTATTTTAGTTTCTTTGAAATTTGAAATCCCTATAACACATAAGCTAGAAAAATTAGTTGAAACATTTTGAAGCAAAAGTGAAATCACATCTTATTCTACTGTGAAGAAACTGTTTGTCGCGCACCTTTGCGGCGAATCCTTTTTTGACCAAATGTTTAGCTTCAGTATAAAAATCCATTATATGTATATTGTTGTAAATAATGAAACATCCTAGTTTCTGAAACCGTAAAACAGAAAGCTTCGATTTATCAAAAGATTATTGCTTCCATAAATATGAAGTAGTATTCCAATCCATTTAAGAATAGAATACAAAGAATGATTGATGAACATCACGCTTTCCTTAGAATTATACATTGCAAAATTTATTTCACTATATGAATTTAAAAAGCATCAATTGCTTGCAGTAATACAATTGAGACAACATTAATAATGTGTAATTTCCCAAATTTTTTAGGATGGATGATAATAAACAATTTTTTTATTTAAAATTAGGTGACTTACTGCTTTTGCTCTATTAAAAATGCATGTCATTATTTTGAAAATGACAGTAGAGCTTGGAAACGGGGCAAACATATTTTCCTCTCAAATTTTAATTCCTTTCAATCATTTGAAATTTTTTTTATTATGACAGATGTTCATATTTTATTTATTACTATTGAAACTAATTTTTAAAGGGTTTTATACGAGGATATATTGAACAGGAAACTTTGAATCACATCATGAGTCGGTTGTACTTTTTCAACAATGATTTTATTGCTATCTGTTGAAGAACTTTCAAGAAATTTATTATTTTTTTAGATGTTCTTATAGAGTGTTTAAGTGCATAACAAATATTAATGGTTTCTATATATCAGTTAAAGTTGGCACCTAAAAAAAATGCTTCTGCAGAAAAAATATTTTTATTTTCTAGTTTTTTTTATTTAAAATTTTAAAAACTCGTTTAAGAGGTCATACGAATGTTATATTGACCAAAAAATCATATTTTTACGAAATATGTATGAGAAAATGAATTCAACTCTGAACATTTTAAATTTTTCAATATTGATAGCAAGCAGTTATGAATAAAAACGTGTCAACTATTAAATTTAAAGAAATCTAACTTATAAAATTGTAGCTTTATTTTTCTAAAATTGTGTTTGTTTTCATGTAAAGCACATGTCATCTCAAAACGTTTTTAATATTTTTTCATAAAGTTTTTACAATTTGCAGACAATATATTTTCCATCCAATTGAACATAAATTTTCTTGTATATTTCCCATTTTTTTTCAATGATAAATTTTTCTTTTTCAATTAAAAAAAATATTTATTAAATAAATATTTAAAAAATATTATTGAATAACTTTTTAATATTTTTTAAATTTATTTGTGTGTTAAATAGATACAAATTTAGGTTCAAAGTTGTTTTAAGATATTGTACTATATTTCAAAACAATAAGTTTGTCTTTAAATCATTACATTTTTAGTTATGCGCGTTGGCTTTTATATCAGTTTTGTTAACAACAAAGTGTTTCTTAAAACTTTTTAACAAAATTATTTTTAATGTTTCAAAAATGAATTCAACTATTTGTGTTATTCTGTAATCAAAAGTATTTCTTTACTGTATGGATGGTCGCCTAATCGCAGAAGTTCGTGAAACATCGATGGAATGGGTTACGTGGAAATAATTGTATTACTTTAAGAAAATATTTAAAGTTTAAAATGTTCCTAATACTTGTCGTGTAGCTCTAGTTTATATTTAGGTATTAACCTGGGATCAAATTTATAGTGCTTGTTTATTTCCTTTAGTACCAAAGACTAAATATTATTTAGTTTGCGTTCTGTAGATATTTTAAGTTTAAATCCAACCACAGGCTCTGACAGACTACAGACATAAAATAAATATGAACTAATACGCTAAATTAAGAACGACTGAAAACAACATTAAAAGTAAAAATAAGTTAATTATTACAAATATATATATATATATATATATATATATATATATATATATATATATATATATATATATATATATATATATATATATATATATATATATATATATATATATATATATATAATATATATATATATATATATATATATATAATATATATATATACATATAAATATATATATATATATATATATATATATTTCAACTCTTCCTCCTGTTCATCCAATCGGGATAGTTGTAAAAATTTCATTGGTCTTCTTAACCCCGCTTAGAGACCGCCAACTTGGAAAAACCTTAACCCTTCATATTGGGCACTGACCCTTACGGACTCATAAATAACTCCATAAAGATATATTCTTATTAAGTTTCATGTAGGGAGACGGGATTTCTAATCAGGGACTGGGATCAGAACCCCGCCCAAGACTACCGCATGAGATGAAAAAAATCCATTGAATATATTTTATGGTCCTCTGTCCTTCACAAAAGATGTGATGAGGTCAGAGTTAGATCAAGCATTTTACTTCTCGAATGAATTAATCATTTATTTTACTGATCTAAATCGTCTCATCACTCTAGGTCTCCTATTCTAGATCTCCAAGGTATGTAGGTATGTATGTATAAGTATATATATATATATATATATATATATATATATATATATATATATATATATATATATATAAATGAGTGTGTGTGTGTGTGCGTATATGTATATACATATACATATATATTATGAAATATTTCTATAACTTATACTACTTTTTAGGTTTAATTAAATTTAGAATTATAATTCAACATAACAATTTCAACTGATAAGTTAATAATTCACCTAGAAAACAGTTTGAAGTGTAGCAATACACAAAATAATTTTTTCATTTGATTTTCATACTCATATGAAATCAAATGAAGCCATCAAATTATCACGAAGGTATCTAAGTTGGTCGGATATCTGAGTATTTTTCCTTTCTCTTGTTGCCATTTTAAAACATTAAAATATGTAAGACTCCTTTTTGAGTTTATGATATTATAAATTAACTAATTTAGTACGTTCATTTCCACGGTAAATGAAAGAACAATTTAATAGCTTATTTAAAAACAGACTTATAGTTAGAGCGTAAATCAACCATAAGTTTATTTATGTGTCTTCATTATCTCATTTTCCCATAAAATATTGAAAAGTTCAAATAAACAGAGTGTATTTTCTTATACTAAGGTATATCTTTAAGTAGAAATATTTTACACGGTCCATAAATTTCTGTGAAAATAAGCTTTATGTGTGAATATATTTATGTATTTATATTTGCTTTATTATTTTATTTATTGCTGAACATGAACTTTTTTAATTCTACACAGCTTCAAACAGCTTTATTTTATGATATGTATACATTCTTATACAAAATTTAATTCTAATGTCTTTTCGAAAAACAAATGTTTGGTCTCCAGATAACATTTGGATCTTTTTATAGTTTTAGGGAAATAGGAGAGTCCATAAGAGAGTTTTTCCTTCCTTACTTTTTATCTAAATGTGTGCAAACTCTTATTTCAGAATTCGAAATTTTCCATGTGGTAAAATAAAGCTATCTTTTTCGCTGATCTTTGATTTGTAACCACAAAACATGAATTGCTTTAAAGGAAATATTTCTAACAAAATAAAAAGATATCTGATGTAGACAAAAAAAAAAGATTTTGTTGTATTTTTTTAAAACTATACACATATATTGCCAGACTTCATTTAAATTTATTAGATTTAGAGGTAAGACATAATCCTCGAATTTTTTAAAAGAAGAACTTGAAGTTTGACTTAGGACTTCGTTGCCTTATATAAACACTAAACAACTTTCATTAAATCAGCAACCCTAAGTGACAGTCTAACTTCTCACATACGAGAGGTTCACCCTGGATTACAAATTTCCTATAACCCATCTCAAGAAACAGAATATCAACTTGGTTTGTTTTAGGTCCGGTTTGGAGCGGTACGACTTATTGTTTAGTAACTCAATGGGCAATGAAACTGGGACCTACAAATTTAAACCTATTCCAAATGGATACAAACGTCCATTCTAATAGAACGGTAAATCTTCACTAACGAATATCTGATCCCTACCCATTAAACCACAGTTCAGCTACACTACGAGTTAAAACCTAAGATACCTAGAGGGCATGATTCCCTATACACCTAAAGAAGGTGTGATACTGATGCGACAATTCTTTCATGAAGTTAATACTTCCTAAATTACCCAAATATCGGTTTTTAGTAAAATCAAAATGAATGCGATATTAATTCTGCAATGATAGTAATTGCATTCCACAATAAGCGTCATGTAGTAGAGCAGATTTTTCCAAATTTTGCTTCACGCGAAAACTTTTTTTTTACTGAAATATTTCATATTTTGTGAAAGTCATTAAAATTTAGTGAAAAACTACACTACTAGCAGATACATCCTTCTTCCATTTCCTGAGATTAGGATTATTAGAGTTTGTGCTGAACATCACTTAATTATTCTATGCAGGTGAGCATCCACAAATCTCAAATTAAACTATCCTTCATTAAATTTTATTTTTATTGTATATTAATTTTATTCAACCTTTTTGTCTTAATATTCTTTTCCTTATATCATGTGCTAGTAATACACACTTTTATTTGATCGTCTTCAAAATTCAAATTTTTCTTGTATGATATTTCCTTAAATTTAGTTTCACTCATCTTGTAGAATTGCAAAATAATTAGTGTAATAAAAGATTTAATTATTCTTATAAAACATTAAAAATACTATTTTCAAACTTTTACTTAATATCTCGTGTTTACTCTTACATTTAAAAGAAACAAACAGTCATGAACCCTCTCAAATGTAATTTGTAATAAATGGGTTCCCAACTTTTTAACAAATATAATGTATATTATGTCATGGTACTATCTCTGACCTATATGCAAAATTTTACAAAATTTGGCTAAATATGAGAGTGCAACCCATCATCATGCATAAGGTTTTCAAAATGGGGCTCTAACCTGTACAATTAGGAAACCTCTGTAATAAATCAACACTTAGGTTTAGTAATATCCGTTATATTGATATCTTGGGTTACTTAGAACGAGGATGGCAAAAATAGAAGGGAATTACTGCATGTTACAAAAATCCTAAATAAAAAATTTTAACATAAATCTAAATGGATATTAATTTATGAAAGATGTATACGCAGTACAGATGTTAGGTTAAACTAGTGAAAATTCATTCAGGGAGGATCAAAATAGATATTTAATATTTAAAAGATAAAGTTTTCGTATAGGAACATACGGGCGTAAAGACACTAGTCAAATATGAGTATTTTGATAATGCCTCAGTCAGTTTTGACAAGTCGACTGATTATTGAAATATGGGCACCGAATTATTACAATACTGACTTTACTTTGCAGAATTAATTAAATAGAATTTGAGAATCAGAGCTCCTGTAAAAGGTTTAATTTTTCCAGTTTCATAGATTCTTGATATCTTTCAATCCATTTAGCGTCAAAATAAAAACACCTTAAGTAAACTTAATACAACATTGCTGAGCAGTAAACAGGCATATTTTAGTAAGGCATAGAACTTTATCCGCCTAGAAATATTTTATATATATAATTCCTTCCTTGCAGGGTCCAGCAGTATTATGTTCATATATTTCTAGCATGCAAGGAAAGGTAGTTTAATCCCAAAGTAAAAATTACTTTTTTAAAGTTATACATTGAATGAGAAAAAAAAGTAATAATGAAAAGATATAATTTTTTTATTTTCATAGATTTCCGATATCTCTCAATCCATTGTACGTGAAAATAAATACAGCTTAAGTCTTAGGTTTTGTAGTATTGTTTCGTAAAGACAAAATAAATTGCGATTTCTTTCGGAAAGATTCTCTATATCAGCAAGAAAAAAATGAAATGAAAGCTCTGTAATAAGTAGAATTTTTTGAGAAAATAAGATTAAAGAATTTTCAATTTGCTTGAGAAAAGAATAATTTTCCCAGGGTCAATATAAATAATTACGTAACATCTGAGGGAGTCTGGACTTTAATTATGGGAAATAAAACCCTTTTATTTTAAACTGGAAGAAAATGATTAAATCTTTGGAGAAAGATTTCTGAGAAATTAGGTTTTAGGTTTTTCGAACGGTAGTATCGGATGTTATTTAATAGAAAATAAGATAAATAATATGTTAATAAGCATTTGAACCTTAAAAAACAATTAGGATTATATATCTCGATCATCATTAGCCAGAGTAACAAAGAGAAGTGCAAATTGTTTTTCAAAACAAAAAGTCAAGGCAGAATCAATACTTCATTTTTATGAGGTTTTAGTTTATAATTCAATATTACTCCATCCTTATTAGAAATCTGATTCCAGATTTATTCATTTCGATATATATTCCATAATATATTGAAAACTCAATCTTTAATTTCTTCACTATACAGAATATGTTTACGATTGAAACTGTATATATATATATATATATATATATATATATATATATATATATATATATATGTGTGTGTGTGTGTGTGTGTGTGTGTGTATGTATGTAATCCCTTATTTTATAAAACTCCTTCACACGGAGAAAACTCAACATCGAGCAATAATAAAAATGCAGAGATCCAATGGGGCCTCATATTGAAGAGAACAAAGAAGTCTAATTTAAACTTTATTTTAAGAACTTTAAGATTTCAACAATGCACATCTATCCTTCTGGACAACATACAATCAAAAGCCACAGAGTTCAACTGTGATCGGATAGAGGTGCACCCAAAAGCGATGACAAAAAGATATTTCCCACAGTAAAAAACAACGTAATAGGCAAATTAAATGCAATATCAGTAAAACGCGTAACCATCCAACAGCTGGGAAACTGCTGTATCGACAGAAAGTTTACAGTTTTATGACAGAAAAAAATGTTAAATGGAAAATACTTCGTTTATTAAACCATTTAGAGGTTGGGAAAGAGATTTGAATGAATTAGAATGGGAGAGAGGGGGTTTTTGAAGAAATATTAAAGTTAAATAATTTTGATATATTACACACACACACACACACACACACACATATATATATATATATATATATATATATACAGTAGAATCCTTATAAGTTGACCACCTAAGGGACTGTAACTAAGTGGTCAACATACGGTGGTGGTCAACTTAGGGAATTTTAAAAAAAATATTTACTATAGTACAATATTAGAAAAATGTTAGTAAGCTTTTTTAGTATTTTTAAGGGAAAATTTAGAAAAAAAAATTAGCACTTACTCATTTTTATTTTTACTGAAGGTACAGAACATTTTTACAAATTTTGAAAGAATGATTCAATTTTTGTTTGAGTTCTCTTTTTGTTTATTTGGTAACTGCAAAAAGCAATTTCACAGTTTATAAGTCCATTAAGCATGCTTGGGCATTTTTCTGCAGTGATATCTTTAAATTTGCTCATACATCGTCTTCCTTCAGAGTTAGGTAGTTTTCAGTTTCATCGTCACTTGGATCATCATCCTTTTCGCTGTCCGTTTCTCGTACCTTAGAGTCCTCGCTGTGCTTAGTCCCAGAAAGTATCTCACTGAAGATTGCCTCTGGGTCTGGTTCAACACATGTTACTAACTCATCGCCCATGGTAAAATAATCTTCAAAATTAACTAAATCAAAAACTGGCAAAGGAGATAGAGGAAGCTCATCCTCTTGCACCGATGTTGTAGCTATAACAAATCCAGCTTTCTTGTAGCTGTTCTTTATCGTGGCTTGCGTAACTTTATTCCAAGCAGAAATAATCCAATGAACAGCATTCAAAGCATTTACTGACGCAGCTGTTGATGATGCTAAAGCAGAAGGATCACAGGTTTGTGCTTTCATGATTACCCATTCCAGAATTTGAGCACTGTAGTGCACTTTGAAGGACTGAATAATGCCTTGATCTAAAGGTTGGGTTTTCGAATTTGTGATTAGAGGCAAATATTTTAGCTTTACATTTGTGAGATTATTCACTTTTGGGTGGCTGGGGCAGTTATCCATGGTAAGTAGAATAGACCGCTTCTTTTTCCTCGTTCGTAGACATTTTAAATGATCTTAATGAAAATTTAAAAATCTAAACACTGTAAGACAAATTTTATATTAATAGCAGTCACAATTAAAATGATATTTTAAGAATTATTCCCGATATGATTAGATCAATTAATTTCATATTCAGGTTTGATGTTATATGTTGTAGTGCTTATATTAAGGTATTAATAAGAACAAAATGTCGCTCACTCGTAAGATAATCATTTTCCCCAAAAAAACAAG
>CM063508.1:157952894-157957894 GCA_032207245.1 Pardosa pseudoannulata
CGGCAAAAACAAAATGTATAACTAAACTTTTCTGCAAAATGAAGATATCTAAAAAATCTGATACATATCTATCTATTATTAAATGCTTTTTTACAATTAATATAAAAAATACTTATTGTTAGACATAATAAATAGAATAATTTATGCAATGAGATTCAAAAATGTTACCTATTTTCAAAATAAGCTACAGATGATTTTTAATAGGCACAAACTCATAACAAAAATATTATATCCTCCTAAAGTAGAATTACGTATTATTTTCTATGGAAGTATGTATGCGTGTTACGCATAAGTGTATGGTATGCTGGCGTGCATGTGAATTTAAGTTATAAATATAATCTTTTCGCTTGACTGAGGAACAGGGTGCTACCGCCAACTTGGCGATAAAGCTCTGAGCATGGCAGCCTAACCTTTTTTCCTGATCTCACCGTGTTCAAAAAATCTGTATCTATATTTTTATTTATATTACAGGACTGTCCAACTGGCGGCCCGCCAACACATATTGTTCGGCCTGCCGAATTCTTATTCAGCATATTTCTTTTTTCGAAATGTTATGGTATCAAGAGGCCTCCGAGGCTACCACTCATGGTCAAGCCGAGATCCCCGAAGTTTCCTGTTGATCGCTCTTTCCGAGTTCAAGTTGCTTCCAACTGAACGGTTTCCAAATCTGCATGACTTAGGACTGAAAATAATTTCCATGTTTGGGAAGACATATTAATGCGAAAGGGCTTTTTCGGCTATAAAGTTTATTAAGAATCATCACAGGAGCTCTCTCTCCGACATTTCATTGTTAGACCTTCTTCGGTTGGCAACGGCAAACATCGATGTTGACATTCCTGCCCTTGTAAAAAAAGGTTGATCAGCTTTAGTTTTCCCATTAATTGTTTTATTTCCTTCTGTTTCATTGTTTTATAATTAATAATTTATCTATTAATTGTTATTGCTTAAGAGGTTATTGTTCAACTTTTTCAAATTGCAGCCCGACAGGTGATCGTAACCGGAATTCTGGCCCGTGGGCTCTTTGCAGTTGAACAGCCCTGTTATATTATATCTGTATCCAGCTCTTCTTATGTAACCTATTGTAACAATAAGCTGCATTCGGTTCAGCTTTTTTTATTTCTTCCAGTGAGTCATCGTCAAAGACATACCAGAACAGGACCGGTTTTAACTAGAAAGAAACTTAAATTCGGACTTCTCCCAACCAGTAGAAGAGTCCATTGGTTTGTGGGATTCAGAACCCAAGCCGTTCTGGAGTGGACCCCTGTTTTCTCTCCGCGAGGCAGTCTGATTTTTTTAGAGGACAAGGTTGTGACCAGAGGAGAGTAGAAGGTGAACGCTGCTGGCATCCGTGGCTTGCGGGATAGACCTTTTGAGGGAAATCATCGCCATATTGTTTTTGAGGGGCGACGCCGATTCGAGAGCATCTACAGTCTTCGATATCTACAGTTGCACATATATATATATAAATATATATATATATATATATATATATATATATATATAAATATATATATATATATATATATATATATATATATATATACTATCTAAGTTGATTCCAGTTGTATTCCTTGGTCATTTATAAAATCATTAAATCAAAATATATTTGTCCATGTGTGGAAAAGCTTACCAAAGCTGAGACCAAAGTGGCTGAAATATGTATATATATATATATATATATATATATATATATATATATATATATATATATATATATATATATATATATATATATATATATATATATATATATATATATATATATATATATATATATATATATATATATATATATATATATATATATATATATATTATATATATATATATATATATATATATATATATATATATATATATATATATATATATATATATATATATATATATATATATATATATATATATATATATATATATATATATATATATATATATATATATATATATATATATATATATATATATATATATATATATATATATATATATATATATATATATATATATATATATATATATATATATATATATATATATATATATATATATATATATATATATATATATATATATATATATATATATATATATATATATATATATATATTATATATATATATTTATATATATATATATGTATATATACATATATATACATATATATACATATATATATAATATATATATATATATACATATATATATATATATATATATATATATATATATATATAAAATATATATATATATATATATATATATACTATCTACGTTGATTCCAGTTGTATTCCTTGGTCATTTATAAAATAATTTAATCAAAATATATTTGTCCATGTGTTTATTAATGAGTTTAGATTTCTTCTTTCTCAAACACTAGGTGAATGTAACATTATTTTTACACCCATTTCTTATATATTAAAAGCTCTTAATGCTTAAAAATATTAGAACCATTAAAGATTCACTATGGCTAATTTTTCATAATTTGGAGCTGATGGCTTTGTAAACTGTTAAGGAATTAATTGGCCACAAATGTAAATGCCCGCTTTCTCAGTAGTTATCTTTAATTAAGAAAATGTATGTAATTCTATTACAATGGCGCAATCTACATCAATTAAAGTCGCCCAAATAACAAGGGATACAATGTTGTTTGGATGAAATACAATTTGTGTTTTAGTAAACATCGTCAATAATTTCACCAAATTTGCCAAGGGGCACCCTATTCTTCAGTAGTACCAATCTTTGTGAAATCGTGGGCCGGTTTAGTGCCAAGATTAAGTAGGAAAATATAATCACTAAAACAGGGTTAGCACATGGATAATTTTTACAACATATGTATATTTCGTTAATTTTTGAAGTTTAAAAGGTTTTTAAAGAAAGTACAATTTATATTAAAATATAACTTTATTGGAAAATATAAACTAAACTTGCCTGTATTACAATCCAGTATGTGGGCCTTGGCCTACGGTGCTAATCTACACTTTCGAGACCAATGACCCTAAGGTGTGAAATATATTTCCGATTAAGTGATCAATATTACATGAACCCCTCAATGATTAGTTCCAACCATACTTGGTCCTCTACCCTCTTGGTATGTCTACAAACTGAAGGGATGAAAGCGGAGTAACCTTACCCAGCCCGAGTACCAAACCTCGGACCTTTATTTAAGGTATAAGAACACTTAATTAACTGAATGAAAATTACGCATTTTAATCATTCTTAAAAGTTAATTTTCCATAGTTGTATAGTATTATTACAACCAATGAAGTGTACAGTCGAACTCGTTTATAAGAAGCTCGGATTTAACGAGAACTCGGATTTAACGAGGGAAGCGAGAATATTTGATTGGATCAACGTTAAGTCTATGGAACAGAAGTCGCTTTTAACGAGCAAGACCTGGTTTTAGAGAGCAATATTTTTCTGTCTTGCAATCTTTTTTTCTCATCTTTCTAGTCTTTCTGTCGTATCTCTTTTTCTTCTCCGCAGTTTAATACTTTTGTAGGACAAATTCCTCCAGCATTCCAATGTCAATAAGGAGGGTTCACAAATTGGGTGCAATTGAATTTTTGCCACCAAATTCTACATCTGTCATCCAGCCTATGGACCAAGGAATCATAAGAAGTTTCAAGTGCTACTTCCGTAAGCAAATGAATTTGAGACAGGGAATGAGTTCAGAGTAAGCTAACAAACTACAATTTTAAATATGTAGATTAATGAAAAAAATAAATGTTTTGGTAAGAATCTTTTCCTTTATTTTTCTTTCCTTTAAGACAACAGCGCAACTAGAAATTTTTCGCTGGTTGGGGGGTTAATTGTCATTAAATTAAGAAAAACATTTAATTAAATTAATTAATATAATTAAAGTAAGTATTCATTAAAATTTTAAGTAAACTCAATCATTTGGCCTTCCAAGCTCTTCCCCCTTATGGTTGTACGCCTGCCTTAACCCTTTAAATTTCACTATTGAAAATTCTTTGAGATTTAATGGAATTTGGTTATAATTGATATCTATGAACCTTATATATATATATATGGGAAATATGTGAAAAATATTAAAATTATTTAGATAGGGAGTTGGGTTTTAACTGTAAAACTATATACCCCCTTGTTCGGCTCGAAAATAATACATTCTTAAAATTTAAATAATATTTAAAGAACACTGCATAATTATCATGAAAATAATGTAACATATACATAGCTAAACTATTTATAAATTAGACTATTATAGATTTATATTTATAGATTTATAGAAATTACTATTTATAGATTAAACTATTTATGTTTTGGGTAGGTATATTTATCTGAGGTCATGACGGAGAAAAACTAAATACCTATTTTTTTTCAGTTTAAACAAGTATATTTTAAAGAGAAAAATAAATTGTGTGTAGTGCTGCCATTTATTAATAATTTGAAATGTCAAAAACATCCGAAAAAATCATTATTATACCTTTAAAAAAAGAAAAAAAATCTTTTAACAGGGGATTTCACAACGAAACCATTGTTCTTTAAAGGGTTAATGACCTGTTTATAACGAACACTCGAATTTAACAAGTAAATATTACGGTCCCTTTGTGCTCGTTATAAACGAGTTCGACTGTATTACAGAACTGTACTTTCTCAAAAATAATGCATTATTGATATTTGTAATATAGACACTCAATGTATATTTTATCACTGTTTTAAACCAATATTTCATATTATAAACGTACATATTATTTCTAAAGCTTGTGAGTTTCACAAAGAAAAGAATATCCATGCATAATGATTTGATTACATCGCAGCAGTCGTCAACTTTGGAACATTCTCTAAATTGAAACTACAAGCAAATGCCCCTCAATTTTCAAAATCAAATCCTTGTTTTCTTTACATACAGTATTAAAATTTATGTTTGTCCACCTCCCTCTCACAATACATTTTTGTTCAAGTGTATTTTAAATGTCTACCTGTCATGTTTCCCATTTCGAACTCACATCACGCAACCTGTTTATTTCATCCAAAAT
>CM063508.1:157962894-157992894 GCA_032207245.1 Pardosa pseudoannulata
TACACATGTGCTGATTATTAAAATAATCTATTTTTATTTTTCAAATCAAGTACAGAATTTATTTTCCTCAGTTGGTAAACATTTTATTTTAATTAAATCTGTATTAAAGAACTCCATTACTTATTTAAAAATTTTTAAAAAGCATTTCAAAAACTAACGTTTCTTTGTTTCAATATGCTCTACAATTTTTTTACTATTTCAAAATATTTTAATTTTTTTTTCAAAATTATAATTTGTCAATTGAAATTTAAATAGCTATTTTTAGAAAAATGACCTTAAAAATCTTTTGGGTTTATGCATAACATTTCAAACTCACTTTTCCATTCAATCTTCTAATAAAACATAAGAGTATTGAAAGCATACCTGAGTTATTTTCAGAATTCTAAAAACAGAATTATTTTTCCATTTACTTCGTTTCTAATTAAGATTTCTCGTTGTTAGTATTGGGACCTCTTTGTATTTGTTCTACAAATGATGAATATTTTATTATATTTTTCTTTTATCTTTTATTGTTTATGGTATATTTTATGGTTATTTCTCAAGTCGGTTTGAATAAGTTTTACGAGAGAAAAGTGTGATTTTATTGTCTCTCGAAAAGTTCTTCATATGTTTTGAAAGTTATAACCAAAGGGAAAGTAAATATTTCTTTTATGCGTGCTTGTCTTGTAGCCACAGCTGCATCAAGTCATTATCGTTATTTTTATATTTTAAAATAAATTTTTATTAGTGATTCTCAATATAAAACTGATTTACAGAAAAATACAAACACATTTGTAATAAAGGTGATACATATATTGAATTTGTTAAACAAAAATATAGATATCGGTTAAGCAAAATTTTCTTCCTTATAACTGTTGTCTTAAGAATGCTAGTTGTAAAATAAATATTAATAGGGGTTATTTTTTATTTCTTTAAAAATTGATTACATGCGGTAGTTTATAAAATGTTACTCTACTTCCTTGAATAGTTTAGCTATTTATTTAAATCAAAATAGCAAACAATTCATGCAAAATATTTTTTTCAAATTTTTTTCTTTTGAAATTCATTGTTTATATATTTAGCATTGGGATCTCAATATCAATGATATATTTTATTCAATCTTTTAAAGAATGTCCTACAGGTAAGAGTTAAACAAATTTCCTTAAAAGCATTCTGTAAATGCATTTTTCTTGTGTATGTGCTTATCGATTTAACAAAATTATCTTTAACATAACTGGTTGGGGTTTTTTTTTAAGAATGCTAGTTTTAGAATTTTTTAGAAGACTAATTGTTAAATTAAACTGAGATTAGCATTAAAATTATGAAAAAAATCTCTCAACAGTTATTCAGAATTTTTATTAGTTCATTTTAGTGTTCAAGATAAACATTCTTTATTCGGAAATTTTATATACTTTTAGTTAAAACAAGCACACAAAAAGCGTTATCACTTTTTTACATTTATAAATGCATAATTATCTGAAAAATAATAACTATAAAGATATGTATAGCAACATTAACAAACTTTTACAGTTATTATTTATTTCCTCCATCAATGAATTTATGAGTGTAGAAAAAAGAAAATATTTTTTCATAGTTAATGAATTCTTAGTATTAATGGGTTACTCAAAGAAATCACATATTAGGATATACAAAACATTGTACTTGTGTTTTATTCAATCGATTTTCTATAGCTGACATCATAACATTATCCCTTTAATGCTTTTATAAAAAATAACTGTGGCATAAATGTTCATAGCCGTTCGGAATCATCTTTAAGCTGTAGGTCCCAGTCTCATTAGCCCTCGTGTTGCAAAAGGAAGACAGTCGCACTCCAAACCAAACCAAACCAAACCAAAAATAACTTCTCTAAAAACGTTGTAAAATAACAGTTCTGAAAGTAAAAGCATAATTTCTAGATTCATTGAAGTATGTGCAAATTTACAAACAATTATGTACGATCATACATTGATAGTCAGATAGATAGAGATAGAGATTTGTGGGAATTTGTGTGTTATCCTGAATGAAGCAGGAGAGCGACAGATCAATTTCTCTGAGAGATGGGATAAAAACGATATAAGTTGAGACACCGATATTTGTGTTGAATGTAGCAGACGGTCAAGCACTTTTTTTAATTAATTGTTTTAATAATTAATGTTTATATATATTTTTATGTCTTTTAATTATTAATAATATAGTTTGGATGTTGAAAAATTATAATAAGCGTGTGTGTGTGTATATATAAACGTAAAGGAATTATTAGACTCAGGGATAACTTCCACTTTTTTTTTTTTCATTATTTCAAGGTAAAGTTATACCTATCTATCTATCTATCTATCTATATATATATATAAATATATATATATATATATATATATATATAGATATACACATGTATAAATATATATATATATATATATATATATATATACATATATAAAAATATATATATATATATATATATATATATATATACATATATAAAAATATATATATATATATATATATATATATAGAAAATATATATATATATATATATATATATATATATATATATAAATATATATATATATATATATATATATATATATATATACATATATAAATATATATATATATATATATATATATATATATATATATATATATTTATACATATATAAACAATAAATTAATATGTAATGCATCCTGGAACTATTTTAGTTTGTGATTTGCAAATTATTTTAATACGAGTCAAACATGTAATGCCAAACATGCGTAAGGTTTTCAGGGAATTGTACTCTGGTTATTTTCTTCTTCATCATTTATTATTGTTAATGAACCGATAGTTTTTCATCAGATTCATATATAGATTATTTCCAGGCAAAGGCACTACTTTTGGATTATTTTCAGTTACAAAATGTGTAACACATTTAGCTTTGTGAAATGGTGTACTATCGTACATGAAAAAATAGTTTTATCCGAATACCAATTCTGAATTTAAGCCTGAAGACTGGTTTTTAAAATAGGGATATATTGGTCTTGCAACATAGTTTTATTTACTGTATATTATCTACCAACATCTTAAATGTCCTTCAGGCTTCAAAACCATAATTTATATTAGTTCCTTTACTATCTGCTGGATACACTCAACCTCAAAGACATCGTCTGGTCACGTACGAAAATATTATGTATTTTTCTTCATTAATGGAGAAGATGGATTCCTCTATTTATTGCACCTGAAAATAGTGAATAACATTTATTATATATATTTTTATATTTTACAAAGAATATTAAATGTTATTAAAATATAAGCAATACTAATCAAAAATCAATGGAAAACAAAAACCAAACTATTGATCATCTACTAAATAACCAATCAAAAATCAACGGAAAACAAAAACCAAACCATTAATCATCCACTAAATAACTAAATATTAATGAAAATTTCCTTTGCTCCAATCTACACTAGTCCATTTTTAAAATTTTTCAGACCAAATGTATCGTTATTTAACCATAGCAAGTATAATTTGGCCTTTTTTATGTGTATACAAGCTTTTAAATTATTCTCGAATAAGATTCTTACTAATCTAGGTGATATATTTCGAAACCATAAGAAGGCAAATGATTTTTTTTTCAAGTCTGTTTAATTGCCTTTCTATTTAATCAACATATTTTTTATTAATTTTGTATCCTCAGTGTCGGTTATTTGAGAGGTTGACGGTCTAACTCCCATTTATGGAGAAAGATTTATTAATACAGCTCATAGACGTTTGAGAAATGTTATCTTATCTGAAATTTCCTTCGAGTTATATTTTTCCATTTAAAAGAAACTGCAAATAGTTATTATACGAGATGGACAGTCTTTTTTCTTCCCCATTCTGATACAAAATTAAGAAAAATTAAAAGGTACTAAATATGGGAAGTCGATAAAATAGGACAAAGCAATTCATTTTTATTACTAGCAATTAATAGATTTTCGTAAGATTAAATACATAAAATAAGCTATATTGTTATTATATAAAGTTAATTAGATTATTTTAATAAATTTTAAAATATGGAACTAAGAGCAAAAAAAAATTACTAGTGTTGCCATTCAAAAATAAAGAAAAAATAATGTCTGTTGAAAGCTTTTATTAATCAAACTGATAAACAATGCAATATTTTTAACTAGCTGTTAATTTAGATTTAAAATCACTGTAAAACTATTTATAAAATTAGTTTCATTAAAAACGCAAATATTATCATTTGACTCCAAGTCGGATTATTGTGTAGCCTTTTCTGCATATATATATATATATATATATATATATATATATATATATATAGATATATAGATAGAGAGATAGATAGATAGATAGATAGATAGATAGATAGATAGATAGATAGATAGATAGATAGATAGATAGATAGATAGATAGATAGATAGATAGATAGATAGATAGATAGACAGATAGATAGATAGATACATATATATAAATATATATATATACATAAATTATACATATGTATTTATGTAATCATATATATAGATGAAAATATATGTGGGTATACATATATTAGTTATCAGTGTATATATTATTTATTAGTTACATATTATGAAAATATATGGGTAAAATACAGCAGAGTCATAATAGACATGAAAAAATGTGCCAAAGTTGCAATTTCGTTTTATATGTCATCCTGTATAGAAAACTTGAGTTACATATTGTACTTTCATCCATTTCTTCGCAATACAACATAAGGTACAATGAAACATATGACCACAAAAATAAAGTACTATGTCTTTCTAAGAAAATATATATGAAGTTATAAAATATAAGTGATTTTTGAGGAATATATATCTTAGTATTTCACATTTTATTTTTCCCTAACTCTCTTGGAAACTTTAAAATAATAACCTTGGAAGAATTTCGGATTTTAACTACATTTCGTTGTAAAAGAAAATTATTGTATAGTAACATTTTTGGAATAAATATGATTGAGTCACTTTTAAATATTTTCTATGTTAAAATATGTATTTTCTGTGGTTAGAAATATAAGAAAATGTGAGGTAGAAAATTGTCATTAATTTATTTCTAGATTATTTTATAGTTAATATTATCCTCAAGTGCATGTTCTATACAAAATATTTTACAGGAGTATTAGTCTTAAAAAATTTCAAACTTTGTTGCACTATTTTTAAGTATAAAATTTTAATTATGTTGAAATTTATATATAACTTTAGAACCGATAGATATTTTCGAAACTTTATTTTCTATTTGGACAAAATTAAAAGTAACAAATTAATTTGTCATTGCGGCTTCTGAAAAAAAAAGTTTTTAATAAAGAATTTACTTAAACATTAGTGCGTCATATGGATTCTGTTTGCAAGAAAAGCATTAATAAAGCAGTATACTTACTTTATACAAAACGCTTTTTAACACAATTGGCAATCTGCCTAATTGAAAACGAAAACGTTTCCGTAGTGACTATTCCAAATTATAGGTAAGAAATATTATTACCTTTGTCTTATAAGAAATTCTTGATATTATGTAGATATCGATTTTGAAAATGAAATACTCAATTTTGTGAGTTTATTTCGACATAGAAAATGTAATATAAAAGTAATACTATTGACTGGTAATTAGATATCTCACACATATTCTTCCAGATCTTACAATGGGTTAAAAGAAAAACTACTGCATACGATGTGCAGAAACAATAATAAAAATATGAATGCTTAAAGTTAATTATAAAAATACCGTGTTGTCGAAATCAAAATAATATTTTGATAAAATTAAGCCGGGGTGTCCAAGATAAGTTCTGAACATTTTGAAAATACTGAAAAAAAAACATTCCATTGTATATACATATATATTTTAAGCAAGAGAAGTAGTTACTTTTCCTTTGGTCAAGTGCAAAGAATAATCACCAATTATAGTGTTAAAGTGTATGAAGAAAAATTAAATTAAATTTTGTTATTCTTTTTTTTTGAATCTCAGTTATTCTAACTATGAAATTCTGAAAACTGTTTCTGTAATACGCTTTAAAATTAATTCAAAATTTGAAATACATACAAGCGTTTATTTCATAAATTATAATACCCAATCCGAAGGCTGAGCATAAAACTGTTTGTATTAAGTAAAAAATTTTATGAAGGTGATTGCCCTATTAAAAGTACATAATATAAAGACCAAATTGTATATGGAAATTAAGAAAAACTTATCATAATCTTTTTAGAAGAAGCTATAGATCAGTTTTAAAAAGTCAACATTTTTAAACTAAAAACAAATTTTGAGCCTAAAACGGTTAAAATAGTAAGAAGGGATATCGGTGAAAGAAACATTTAATATTAGAAATAAAAAGGATATTTTGTGAATACATTTAAAATGCAAGCAATTATATAGTTTCTGCCTTTTAATTTTATACGCATTTTTTTAATTTTGTTATGTATTATACTATACATGAATGATAAGAGTAAAAGTTTAAAGTATAATATTAAGAAAATTGTAAACAGATCTGTTTTAATTACTTTAAAAGTGATCACTTTAAACCTCGTAAATTTATTTATTGATAGAATAAGATGATAGTCTTTAAAACGTTATGGGAGCAAATTTGCATTAGTCATAATCCATTAGCCGTAGATTCAATCAACTTAAGCAGTAAACTTTTACTGTCTGAAAGGCTTTCACAAATTTCTAAAGACTGAAATGTAAAACGAATTTGCATAACACATTTCCCATTCTAGTCCCTCTCGATTCCATACTTTTAATTAATAGGACTGAAATGTTTTAGTTTTGTAAAGATCCTACTTTTCGAGTATTAACTAATTTCGTAGATTTATAATGCCAGGTTAATTATTTTTAAAAACTTTACAGTGACAGATGTTTTAAAATTAGCAATTTCTTGCTTTCAAAAGTAAAAAAAATTCAAGATATGAAAAAAAACAGTACATTTGAGGGAAAGAAAAAATTTGAATAAATTTCAGAATATCATTTAGTGTTAAATTTATGAAAGCAGCTGTAAGTGATAAATATCAGAAGAAAGCTGAGACGATTGTCAAATTTGCGTCGATATATAGAAAAAGATTTTTTTCTGAAGAAATGTTTATGGTGCCCTTGGCAATGCAATGCATCATTTTTATTCAAAACAATACAAAGTAAACATATAAATGTATTTCATTAAGATAAACTGCGGAACCTTTTTAATTTCCTAAAAGCTTTTAGCAGCATCAAATAAGAATTTTTAATTTTCCTAAAAGAATTTTTAATATCTTTATAAAAGAAACGAACAAAATAAATAAATATAAGTAAACAATAACTTAAAAATTATGCTATTCAGAAAAAATAATTAGTATTTTAATTATGACATTAAAACGTGCAAATCATTTAACTTTTAATAAATAAATAACACGTTTAGTTAGGAAGTTTTATGTGATAAGAAATTAATTTGAGTTATTTGTATTATTATTTTTAAAAACTATAAAGAAAATATGAAGCATAAAAAAATTCTAGGGAAAATATATGCATTTTTGTAAACTGTGTAGGATTTCTTGAGGAAATAAGTAAATAAATAAACATTCAAGCAATCAAGCAATTACAATGATATTTTATATCATATATTTATTTCTTACAATCTTACGATAATCTATGTTAAAACTTCTTACATCTGTAAGATTTGCTTTAAAGTTATTTTATCTTGTTTTGCAATAAATGTGAATTTAAAGCTTAAATTTTCTTCTAATGTTAAGAAAAATAATCAAAATGTAATCATTACATGATTCCTTTTTCTCATTCGAAAATAATTTTTCAACAGCTGTGATCTTTACCCATTTCTTTGGAGAACGAATCAAATCAAATCTTCCTTTAATTTGCTATTTTTTATGTTACAAATGGCCATTTAAGGACAAACTGAAATTTATAAAAGAAAGGTTTAAAGTGGGATAGTCTTAAAAGTGATTCTTTTTATTACTAGAAAACGTTTTGTTTGGTCATGGGTTTAGTTTTAGGAAATTAGATTTGATGAGCTTCATTATATTTCCTAGGCATCTGTAACATATAAGACCATCCTTAAAACTCGATAAGAGCGTTTTGGTATATCAATTTAAAACTACAACAGGTGTTACTAAATGGCGTTAATTTTTTGAATAGATGATGAATCACTGTGCTTACAGCAACCTTATAAAAGAGATATAAAGCCATTAAAATTGTGACTTTTTAGTACTAGAGAACGTTTTGTTTGGGCATGGGTTTAGTTTTCAGAAATTGGATTTGATGAGCTTCATTACATTTCCTAGGCATCTGTAACATATAAGACCATCCTTAAAACTCGATAAGAGCGTTTTGGTATATCAATTTAAAACTACAGCAGGTGTTACTAAATGGCGTTAATTTTTTGAATAAATGATGAATCACTGTGCTTACAGCAACCTTATAAAAGAGATATAAAGCGCTTAAAATTGTTGCTTTTAAGTACTAGAGAACGTTTTGTTTGGGCATGGGTTTAGTTTTAGGAAATTAGATTTGATGAGCTTCCTTACATTTCCTAGGCATCTGTAGCATATGAGACCATCTTAAAACACGAAGATGAGAGCGTATTGGTATATTAATTTAAAACTACAATAGGTGTTACTAAATGGCTTTAATTTTTTGAATAAATTATTAATCACTGTGCTTACAGCAACCTTATAAAAGAGATATAAAGTCCTTAAAATTGTTACTTTTTAGTACTAGAGAACGTTTTGTTTGGTCATGGGTTTAGTTTTCGGAAATTCGATTTCATGAGCTTCATTACATTTCCTAGGTATCTGTAACATATGAGACTATTATTAAAACACGAAGATCAGAGCGTTTTGGTATAGTAATTTAAAACAACAGGTGTTACTAATTGGAGTTAATTTTTTGAATAAATGATGAATCACTGTTCTTACAGCAATCATATAAAAGACAATATAAAACCTATCATACAACATCTTGAAATCCCACCAACTTTTCAATATTGTTAGGATAATGTCTCGAAAAATTCTGATGTCATTACTTGTGGCTACTATACAGTTGACTTAGAGTCATTAAAGGCCTTCTTGAAGTGCACGTTAAGGCTTTCCAAAAAAAATCCAGATATTTTACTAAATGTGCAAAATACAAAGTAAAAATTGGTAAATATGTATATTTTTATGGTTATATTTTTATTTTATCCCACATGAATTTTTTAAATCCTCTGGTTCAGCTTGTAAACTCGAATATAATCTATCGATACAAAATATCATTTTTCGTATGGGTTTGGCAAAAGAATAGGGTACCCCCGCCAAATTGGCGATAAAGCTCTAATCACGGCAATCTAATAGTTTTCTCCTGATCTTGCAGTGTCCAAAGAATTCGTGTATATATTTTATTATTTATATTATTTTGGTATTCGGCTATCTATGTGCAACCCTTTTGTTACATATTATAAACTCCAAATTTTTATATGTTATTAATTTCGATAACTCAAGTTGACTGGCTATAAGCATGTTAAACAACGACGATTTTGTCGAAAATCCTAACCATTTAAACAAGTATTTAACCATTTTCGTTTAAATGTTGTTTCTTAATAGTCTGCGGTTCAATTCCGTTGTGTTTGGAAGTCAAAATTACAAATGAATATAGTTTATGAATTCGTGTTTTGCAAACATCGCCAGTAGTTTCGCCAAATTTACCAAGGGTACCCTGTTCTTAAGTAACACCTACGTACGTCTAAAATGAAATCTCTAAAACTAGTTTACAAAAACAAACAAAGAAGCAACATCTGCTAAAAATTGAAAATAATTTATTTGGGAGATAATACGCAGAGATTAGCAGATACCTTCATCCCAATGATTAATAACTTCATGTTGATGAAATTAATAGCAAGTGAATGAATTTCTTTAATATTACAGGTGCACGAATTACGTTGTTTTTTCTCTTCCACTTATGATAGATCTTAGCAACAGTACAGTGCCGTAGGAAAATCTTTTCAAGAAAAACACCATAATTCAAACACATTTGGGGACCATTGTATTAAAGCATTAATGAATTTTCCATATTTTAACCAAATAAAGTTGGGTTTGCAAAAGATTATTTATCCTTTTAAGCAATACAGTCAAAAAATATATTTTCTGTAACTTTTAATTAAACCCATTTATTAATCGATACGTGATACGTAATTTACCGTTAGTTTAAAAGCTGCCCAGTGCTACATATTTAGAAGGAAGTGTAATAAAATGCAAGTCATACATTAAAAGCACTTTTTTAAATGAGTATTTTGTGGGTAGAATATACTTCTTTTCTTTTGAAAATAAATGCCAGTTTATTTCCTTGAATTTACCTTTTTATTACTTCTTTCATTAAATCTATAAATGCCTATTTAATTTATTGGTTTTTTATATATAAATTATTTCACCTAATTTCAAAAGAAAAGAGAACAGTTTTTTCCTTGGTTTAATCGAAATTACAGTATTTCATATAGAAGTAATAATTTAAAAACTATTCTTTTTTTTAGGCTAAGCTAATTGAAATTTTCCAGTCTATTATTTCCAAATTAATAATCCAAAGTTTTTATTTTACGGAATTTTCCTTTTAGTAATTCATTATTATACGGACCTTTGAATCAAAAAAGTGAGTGGAATATTTCAACGATGGTCATATTTTTAAAAAGGTTTTTTTTTAATTTAGATAATATTATTTAAATGTGTTGGTTTTGAGAACCTTGCAGATAAAGGGAAAGGCTGTATTTCAATTTATTTTTTCTTACAAAATATCTGAAATACATATTGTGCATTTTATAGAGTAAGTAGGACTATTTCTTTTTTTTATAGAGAGTGACTTTGCATTAACAAGTTAAATATTTTTAATTTGAGGTAATTTAAGGAATTTTTTTTATTTTACTCTCATCCTTAACTAGTATATAAATTATCCTAGGAGCTATATCAGGTAAATATGAGCTTGCACTTGACTTTATAAAATCTTTAATTCTGAGGTTTCTAAATCAAACTTTTAAGGTTTTGACTTTATTTGAAAATGTTATTTTGCAGTGTTATGAGATCTTTAACCGTGAATAATAATGTAAAAAAGATTTTACTGAGCTATTAATTTATATTTTGAATTACAGAGGTAAATATCTGAACGTTTATAATCACAAGAAATGATTTATTTTTTTCCTTTTTGGGCAAAGTCCTCTGAACCAGAAATGCTGTTCTCATGATGTGCACAATATATCATACATTTTAAAAAAGAGGGATGGGGGGAGCACAAAATAGCCCAAGTTATTAAATTAAAAGTTTAATAAATCAATTACAAAGACTGCATGAGCAGTTATTGATATTAAATTACAAACAAGTGTAAGATTACAAGATAGTTACAAAATTTACTTCTACCTAAAAATATGAGATGTGTTTTTATTGCGCAGAGCACAACAATAAGAGTTTAGTATGTAGGAGCTTAAAATTTTTATGTGTTTTACTATTTTTACTAGGGTTTTATAATTTTTGTGATTATTTTCGAAGGTATTAGGTAACAAGGACTTGAATAAAGAATGGGGGTCTGTGGCAGAGAAACAAATTTTTGTCCGATAACTATATTAGTTTCGTAATTTGAAAGCTCATAAGAGAGCAAAAAAGCCAAAGGCAAAACAGATTTTCGGTGCATCAGGCATGATAAATCGGTGTCTAAATGAAGTGCATAAAATACATTTCATCATCTAGACATTTGGTAATTTTTAAAGCATTTTAATTTAGTTTGTAACATTATCATTAAAACTTGCAACCCGAATTATATCAAGACCTTCATCTTAGATCTGGGCTAAAATGTTCATACCCACAATAGCATTCAAGCCTATGAGCACCAGAACTGATAGGCTACTTCCTATCCCCCGTCTGCCGTCCGACAAATCCTTTATATTTTGTTTTGAACATTAAAAAAATTATATTTTTGGACAAATAAACTGAATAATCTTTCATATGGTCATTTCAAACAATTTCCTGGTGAAATCAACTAATTCATGCTTCAGTATAAATAGAAGCTTTCTCAGTAAACATATTATCTTGATTTTTTTTCAAAAAATTACATTACGTTTTACATTAAACAACTTATGAAAAAGTTAGTTTAATAAATTATATTTCAAATTTTTGATAAACTTTTCCCTTTAAACTTGATCATAATCATTATTTGTCCCTCAAAAATATACTTTTTATTTTCTTTATTAAAAAAAACAATTCTCGCACTTTTGAAAACGATATTAATTTTTTTTACTCTTTTTGTTCTGCAAGATGGAAAATCAAATCCTGAAGCGAAAAAGTGTAATGATGCTGTTACAATTCGTAATATTTCGGAAGAGAATGTATAGGATCTTCAAAAATACGAAACAGGAAAGCCAAATATGATGTCTTTTTAATTCAGCAATGTAAAAGTTCGCTGCAAGTAAAACGATTAGAAAAGAGTAAGAACATCCGTCATAGAACATCCTGAACATTTAATACATAAACTCTAGCGATACTGAAGTGTAAGCAACATACATTAAACTCTAAATTCTTAAAAATCCGTCTGCAGTTTAAGAACAGTTATAATTTAAGTCAGAGTGTATTTAATTATTAAATGCTTCTTTTAAGACCTTTTCTTTCGTGACCTGTCGTTCGGTATCAGTAGCGTAGTTCATAAATACCAATTCAGCTACTGAGAGGGTTCTTCGTACTAGTTTGGAATTCGCTTATATAGTAAATCTTCGTTTCAGATCTTGTGTATCAAAAAAGAAGACATTAGCGGTCTTAATTACTTGTTTGATTAGAAGAATGTTTATGTCTGATTCGTTGATTTTCATAAGATTAAGGTAAATTTTTAAAAGATGGGTTTAAAAATTTTTCACAATATATAATACCTTTCTTAAATTAATTTGCATCAAACCATGTCGGACACCTCAGTCGTATCAACATAATAAAATATACTGATTATTCTTGGTTATCTTCATGTGTAATGAAAATATGCACCTACTATTTCATCAAGGCCTTCGGAAAGACAACCCTTCAATCCTGGACAGTGCAGTGAGACTCTCATAAAGCTAAGTTTGGTAAATTGTGTTTACCGTAAAATAAAAATTCATTCTAGAAATGATTTTATTGAATTTATCTGACTTTATTTAAAGACTAGATAAATTAAAATGAAAAAATATCTTCTCCATAACTGAAAAAAGATTAGGAGTTTAAGCACCTATATCAGGCATAAATTGGTATAGTCTTATTGTGCAGTCTTGTGATAGGAATGCAAGCTATCTGGATCTAAATTCTACCATAAAAGTTTCATAAATATTTTATACTACAATGGCGTCAATACGTGATAATTAAAATTATTACTGTGGTTGTTTACAATAACTTTTTATTAATTTAAAGGTAAAAAAAGGGGTGGTGTTTTCATAGAGTTCCCTTAAACAAAATTTAGGATATTTGTATGTTATGATTATTTGCTTTGAAAATTTACTGAATGATTTATTTTTGAAAACAAATAACCAAAGTTATTTATTTTGATAAACGACTTCTGAAAATGTAAAAACTCTATCGAATTTTTTGTTTCTATTAAATGTTCCGGCATTTTCTTTAGTTAAGACTCAACGATGCTTTTGTAAAATGAAATGTTCATAATGTCGCAAAAAATATTGTACATTTTTCTTTATTTTTAAGCTCACAGTCATGTTCTCCTCTTTTGGAAAATCTCTTACTCATAGTTCCTGTGATTGGGAATCGACGAGTCTCATGTCTAATTAAATGCTCATATGGTCGCGAAACGTATCTTAAACAAATCGTAATCTTTAAACAAACATTTTTATTCTTCCCTTTTTCTCCAGCTTAATAAAAACTTTGAAAACTACAGTTAATAAAAATGTATGGAAGAATAGTTTTAGAGGCTTTTCTCTACTGCCCTCCTTTTATTCTCTATTTTTCCTGAAATACTCTTTCTTTCAATGAAAGTCAAGCTGAGTGAAACAACTTTCATAAAATCCGTCGACTTGAAATTTTTGGAGATCCGGAAATAATAACCTAAGAGCAAGGGTTATGAACACGGTTCGTAAACATAAAAGTAAAATCTCGAATTCGATAGGCTATAAATACCAAGGAGATGGAGAAATAAAGTTTACACGGAGGGTGTAAAAGTTTGCTTCCGTTTCTAATATTTTAGTTTATTGAGCCGTTTTCTTTTCGGTTTAAAACAGTGCTCCGCTTCGTAAAATCTAAGGCATTGTTATAAAAGTAATTTTAAAACTGGACGATCTCCAATGATCTGATTCACTTTTGAGATTTCTTTAAGTTAATCCTTTTCTTAATATTTGTCTTCCTGTACTAATTAATTAAACATTTTGTTTTAAAAAAAATCAAGAAACATTCAACTATTTAAATGCTTCATTTGCTGGGTAAACTTCCTTTTGATCCAGCATCATTGAATTTTTCTCTTAGTATGTATATTCCCCTATAGGTTTTAAAATAAAAAATATATGTTTAAAAGAGAAGAGTGCAAAGATTCTATTTGCTATGGAGAATACATTGCTTAGAATATTGGAATGCCGATTCTTCAGTTATTAATTTACATTAACTGTTATCCTTCCTTTGTTATGCGATTGAAAACTACTAAATTTAAAATTCATTGTTGTTATCCTAATGTTTAGCTGGATGTCTATAATACATTTACTGTGAAAATTTGAATCCATTTGTGTAATACTTTTATTTACAGTGTGAGGAAAATCAAAACATAATTTACAGTGAAACGCATTTACAGTTTTTATTGTGTCTATGATGTTATCGCGTTAAGAAATTTATATAATCAGAAGTAAACGTTAGAGAACTCGAATCCCTTGGGATTTCTTCAGATTCATATAGCATTTTTTGCTGCAATTGTGAAAGATATTTCCCTTCAATTTGGTATTAGAATATAATCAAAAACATGAAGAAAAACCAACTCCAAATCATCTAAAGGCCTGTGCACACTATGGTAAACTACAAACCACAACCAATGTGTGAAGTGCGAAATGGCTTATGGACGTCGATGATAACGTGGACTTTGTGGAGGATGATCAGTAGCTGTTTTTTTCCAAAGATTAAAGACAGCCAGCAAAGTGCTCATTTAGGGGTCCAGAAAAGAATGCAACCGGTGAGCCATAGTCATAGTGCTAGTAATGGAGCGGTGAACAATTATCCATACTATTGAAGCCGCATAATTGAATTGAATTTTAATTGTGAGTACAAGTTCTAATGAGACACTTTTTAGAAGAGATTTATTTTAAACGGTTAGAAAACGTCTAGACATTTAGACGACGTAAAAAAATTGATTTTTGAAGATTTTAAAAAGGTAAAGAGCCTTCTTAAGGAATAATATTCAGACAAAAAAGAAATCAGATTTTAAGGAAAAAAAATACGCGAAAAGGAATTCAGCTCTGAATATTTTTAAAACAATCCACGTAAAAAACTTCATTAAAAATTTTCTGTTTACTGTAAACAAATTTAAACTTACAAAACTTTGATTTATCGCAATTATGGCTAAGATAATTTTTCAGCTGTATTCTGATGATTGATACAAATATAAAATTGAATTGTTACTTCAAAGAGTAAACATTACCTATAAGTGTGTAAATAAAGCCATGGATATTACTATACTTGATGCACAACTTTGCTTATGTTAAGAATATATTTTACAAGTTTTGCTATTTCATACTATTAATAATTAAAATATTTATAATAACTAAAAAAGGAGCTGCCAACTTGCAACACGTTAATTATTGCCGTAAATAAACTAATTTAGACAAAAAGATAAAAATACTTTATTTCGTCGACTTACATGCTTGTATAAACAATTCAAATCACATCTTTATTATGATTTCAGCAACAACTAAAATACAAATATACATATTTGTCTTTAAATGGATGTTGTAAAACACTTATCAACCGGATATTTCGGAATTACACAATATTATGCAGTTTTATTAATCATTTTAAATTTTCATGAGGAGTAAATCTTGTTTGATTACAATATTCTAAACTTCCTTTTATTTGGAAGCTCCTCAGTTTTTGGTGATTTAAATAATTGTTTTAGGTATTTGGTTTGTGGAATATTAGTTAACCGAACATTTTTTAAACAACATTCGTGGTAAATTTGATACTGTTTCATATCAGTATTACTACTGTTTTTCAGTATTTGTCAAAGTGTATTTGACCTTAGTTCAAATGTAAGAGTTGAATATCTAATAATCTTGTAACATGGTAAAAATTCTTCCAAAAAGCTGTCAACATTGTGAATTTCAACACATTTGTATTCATATTTTTTTATAAGTATTTGAAAGAAATAAACTCTTATAACCTAATGAAATAAATAAAATATATTCTATACTAAAAGCTATAATAGCATGCTAAGAAGTATCCTAACTTATACATACCAATCTATATGTACTATAAACTAAAGTAACTATATCTAATTGAGAAACATGGCCATGCTCTAATTTTACTATCCTACATACTACATTCTATTTTAAAGTTATCTCCCAGTGAAGAGTAATCAGTTTCTAAATGCTTAATTCTGTATTTGGGTCGAAAAAATAAAATCCAAGTTGTGTAGATACAAATCTTACCAATTGTGTACATTGGTTAAATAAAGACACAGGACACAAAACAGTATAATATAAAAAGAAAAAGAAAAAGACCCCCCATCTACAGTGTAGAGAGGTAATAAGGGAAACTTATGTACTTTACACCACATATGATTACAAACAACGTTTTTAACCCCAGTAAGCAGATTTTAGACCATAACCGTCTTTAAAAACTAAACTAGCAATTAAACATTTCACAGAATGAGATAGTCCAATATCCTATAAGTTCCAATCTTTTACTTCCTGAAATGGTAGGACATGTCTGATGGCCTATTTCGTTTCTGCTTCAAATTACAAAGGTCCATTTGAGAAGTCTTTCAAAGGTTTCCCTCTTCCCCTTAGCACTCAGGTGTCTGTCGCATCCAAGTGGCTGTAACAACAGCTTTTTTGAGACTGACTTCTAGTTGAAGTAAAGAGATGTAGTCTTTCCATACGACTGCTTGACTAGACTGAAATTTCTTACTCGATCATTCCTGAGGTCTTTTGGATCTAACATTGGCGTAGAAAACCTGAAAATTGAGCACATTTGGAAAAAAATTAATCAAAATAATTTTAAAAATATGAACTTTTATCTCATTTATTATCTAACTAAAGTAAACTACAAGTTATCTTAACAATGTTGTCTAACAACCCTAGACAACTAGTTAAGTTAAAATATACGAACTCAGTTCGGGTATCGGAAAAGCGCTAATTTTGAATTTATTCAATCTAAATAACAACGCAATAACATTTTGAAGGTAATTAACAATATTAAGGAAGAGATTAACATTTTTATCGCATTTTTCTCATATATGGACACAGGCAAGGAGATATTTTTAAAAGTATTTTGAAGCAGTTATTTATTACTTTAGAAAGTTTAAATAATTTTCACTATGCCTAAAACTTTATATTTCAACCCATTTCTTTACAAATCCACTTTTAAACTGAAATTTTGATCCGATTCATAATATTTGAATCTAATTAGATGTGTAAGGTTATCTATAGATACTTTAGAGCACTTAAACATGCTTCTAACTTCTTTGCAGAGTTAAGTTTCTTGTTGAAGTGAATACAAATAAATTTTTGCAAGTTAATATTTGATGTACAGGACAGGCAAAGGGTTATACACATACAAATGCTTTAAACGTTTATCCCATATGAAATACAATATAGAATATATACAAGCTTATACATAAAAGCTCATTGTGTATCTCGTGATATACAAGCGTATTAAATATTAAATGTGTATATAACATATGATGTACAACACAGGAGAAGGGTTAAAATAAAGATTTTAAACCAAATTACTCCAATTCCTTATTCTTAAGTGGCATTTGCAATCTACTACGGTTTAGTTTGATTTGGAGCACTACGATCTACTGTTTTGCACACGAGGGCTAATGAGACCGGGACTACTGTTTAAAGCCGATTCCGAACGGCTACGAACATTCATGTCATCAGCGGGATTTGAACCCGTGAACTCTGGTTCCGAAGAGCAGTGCTCTACCATTCGGCCCTCATTCGGCCCAATCTACTACGGAGGTTTGAAATTTCAGAAGATTTTATTTTAGTTCTTAGATATTCAATTAATGATATCAGAAGCAAAAAATAGCTCTTCAGAGTGGAGTTGAAGAAAACATGTACAGCGAGATTTAAACAAAATTTTCTTACTTTTTCATAAGATATCCACATTCTTTCCATGTCCCAATAATTCAGAATTATAATCCTTGTGATATTTCCAAGATTATGGCTATTGTGTGGGGCACATTTTCTTCTTGGACATTCATGGGATATCTCCAGACATTTTATGGTTTGCCCTTAGTATCAAGAATGGCATCAGACATCGAATACATCTTCGTGTTTATGTTTTGGTTGAAAAAACTTCGCCGAGGTCTTTTTCAATGCTTTAAGGACATGCCACATTTCTCTATACAGCTTGAGGCACTTGTTCACATATACTTCCAAAAACCTTCCTCAAAATAACTAGAATAGTTTAAAATGTCGCATTTCGTTTAAAACGTGTTAAAATCCATTACCTATTGCGATTGGTTTTGTACACTAAGTATACAATAATGTAAAATACTTTTTAGAATGAGTTATTTGAAATATTCGAAATTGTGACTGGCTGAATAGTTTTGACTGTACTAGACCATTCGTGTCCGACATTTTTCCGGTTTCTAATATCGCCTAAAATAATGAAATTCTAAACCTAGTTGACGAAACTTATTGTTTAGCCAAGGATGATAATTTAACAAGTTTAAATACGAGAGCATTGAAATATGAAAATTAAACCGAAATAAAATAGAATCATGCAAACTAAATTTATCTCTTCTAATCTGTAGAGCAAGTTTTCCAAAATTGACGTGAACAGTTTATAGGTATCGATTTTATTTGCAAGTTTTAATGTAACTTTTTGCACATTTTAACTTATTTCATTTCATAATTGGAGGGAATAAAATTTTAAATTCTCAAACATATCAACGAAATCTGTTAAGAAATTTTGACAACTACCTACGAATATTACAGCCAAAAACTTTCTAACAGGATAGTTAGAAATCTAAATTTTGTGAAGTAGGTAATCTAAAAATAGTTCAGTGTATTTAGAGCTTTGTATACTGCCATCCCTATTCTTCAATTCTACATGAATATACCAGGTTTGACAGAAGTTCCAGTTAAATCACTTATCTAAACCTAAAAATTTTGCTACTCATTTTCGGGTGTTTAGAAAGTTAAAGGAAATACAGGATAGAGAAAATAAATTTACTGTTATTACCCCCCATCTAAAATAGTTTAACACCCTTCCCAAAAACGAGAAGATTGAGATTTTAGTTTGAAAAATTATGAAAATACAACTTTTTCCGTTTTCCAAAGAGAATGTTTCACAATTACCTACTAACCTAACACTTACAACCGGTCAAACCTGATAACTCCTTGCTTTGAGAATTATTATCTTAATGTTTACCGCCTTAATTTTCAATTTTTTTAAATACTTTTTCCAATTTTTTTTTTATCTATAAAATGTCATTTAATATATTTGTGTTCATTTTACTTTTATAAGCTGAAAAATTTTATTAAAAGTAATATTTCTAATTATTTTAATCATGTACAACAACTTTTTTATAGGAAATGCTTTCCATATAGGTTGACATTTCTCACTCATGTACGCCAGAAAGGAAATTTACTTTTATAGTTGATCATATAAAAATATAAATATTTTTGATTACAATTACTAAGCAATTATTTTCGAGTGTAAATACTACATTTACTTAACCTGTTTTTTCTGAAGATTTTTTTCGTTCAACGTCAGCCATGAACAAAAATTCCTAGTTTTTTTTTCGAATTCTTTTGCTACTGTCATTTTTTTTTCAGTGAACTCACAGCACTGGTTTGCAGGTCTTAGTGTTTTGTCTGTAGATGGAATTGCTAGTAAAAAGTCTTTCTCGGTCAGTATCCTTAAAACAAGCCAAAGTCAAGCCAAGAACTGGAAGATAAAAACTCTTGGAGTTATGCAAAACCTATTAGAACGCCTGTGCTTTTAAATCCTAAAGATAATACACTTCGAAAACTGAACATCCTGTGGACATCTGTATGGTTTATTTGACATTAAAATACAACAGTGAGGACGACAAAGGAATCAGATTGCCCGTAGGTCAAAACATGAAAGGCACGGTACCCGAGCCCGTATAGTCTACGCACGAAACAGGCAAGGAGTAAATACTCAATTTTGAGCCATTTAAAATTCACTTTAATTTTGTATTTTATTCTTGAATATTATATACTTGAATATTTTTATCGTTTTATTTATTAGCTTAATAGTATTCCCAGAAAAATAATGAACAATGAAAATTTTTTTAAATAAACTCAAGTTTTGTTTGAAATGCGACATTTTTAACTTTGATTTCTTTAAAAAGTCCAAAAACCAGCAGAGAATACTTTAATCTGAAAGAAAGGATAGCAAAAATTGCATTCATGCCACTAGTTCAATATTATGTAGTAATTTTCAAAGTTTTACAACTGTTTTACGCTTTTAAACAACAATATTAATCGCTAATATTAAATCTAAGGGCTAATATTAATCGCTAATATATAATCGCTCCACTAGTAAAATTAGCAATGCAACTAGTTCATTTCACTTCTTGCTACACAACCAATTCCAATTAAAAAACTCGTCAATAAAAACAAATTTTACAAATATTTTACAGAAGTGATTTTCACAAAATTTAAAAAGTTTAGATTAAATACATGAAGTGCTTTAAAATTATATATTTTTTAATGCAGATTTAGATGCAAGTTCAAAAATACTTTGAAACAAAACTAAAACTACTATTCCTTACCTTCTATTGGAATTCAGTTTCTGTTCACAGATTATGATGACAATGTATGCTGTCTTGGTTTATACTTATTGCAGTTACAGCCCAGCTTTTATTATCATACATCTTTATAAGGAATCTGATAAAATTCTCAAAACATACATCGACTATACAGAGTGAATCACTGTGCCCAAATATATCCTTTTTTTACCTAAACCACCTATAAAAAATGTTTAGAAATATTGATAACTACTAAAGTTCAGATAAGATACATAAAGTGCATTAATATAAAATTAACATAAGCTTATTACTGCAGATTTAGATGCAGTTCGCAAAAATATTTTATAGCAAAAACAATTTAAAAAAATTTTGTACCTTAACTTTTTAAAGCGTCTGTCTAGTGATTATGATGAAAACGAATGCTGTCTTTGTCGATACATACTGCTGTTGCAGCTCAGTGTTTAATTTTCATCCAAGGAATCTGATGAAATACTCGTAAAAATCTCATTGACTCTCCACTACTTTCTTTGAACCCAAAAGTCCTTTTTGTCACCAAGACCACCTATAAAAATTGTTTAGAACTATTAAATAAGCCAAGTCTCAACTGCTAATCTTTTAACTATATATCTGTATATAAAAGAAAATTGTCTAGTATTTGTTACTTAATATTTAACAGTATATATTTAAAATTCTAAATAGGTGTTATTAAATAGATTTCAAAAACAATTTCATAACATACTTCAGATTTTATATTTTACCTGTCAGGGCAGTGAGTGGCAAAAAGGCCAGACTAGTAGTTGTCTGACCTTTTAGTATACAATTAAAAACTGAAATACATACAAAATACAAAAACATTTTGCCTCATAGAAATCCATTATTACAAAGGCTACATCCTACCGAATCATAGACGTAAATCAGGCTAAATATAACAAGATATAAAAAATAACGCCGAGTTCAAATCTCATCTTTACTATATTAAAAACTTTACATTTCACCTCATTCCTTTAGAAATCATTTTACTAAATTTTTTATTAGATTCGAGAAATTTGATAATTGGAAATATCAGGGTTATCTATGAGTATTTTCTCTTACAAAAATGGCTCTAATTACTTTTAAAGGCTTATGTTTCTTGTAAAAAGCAATGCGAATAAATTGAATTTTGCAAGTTTAAAATAAATTAGGATTTTAATATAAAAATTCGAGTTTTTAAATCCTTTAACGGCGTTTGCAATCTACTACCCCAGGGGTCTGGAATTCCAAGAGTTTCTATTTTAATTATTAATTTAATTCGATATTAGAAAAAGATCATGATAAAAAGAATACATGCAAAGCAAGGTATGCAAATTACACATAAAAGTTTCTTACCTTTGTACGAGGTGTCTACATTCTTACGACTTCCCATTATATTTCACCATACGGATGACACCTTAAAATCAAGTTTGACATCCAGAGTTGCTTTCGTTGATGGACTGCTACAGTATTAAGTGTGGCATTAAAAATCAAATATTTCCTGTTTACATTTTGGTTGAAAAATTTCACCGGAGTCTGTTTCGGTGCCTAAACTACATGCCACTTTCTTCTATTTAGCTAGATGCACCTGTTCATGTACTGGCAGTCTCAAAACATCCCAAAAATTGCTTGCGTAGTATAAAGTGACGCATTTCATTCAAAACTTGAAGTAAAATTCATTGCCTATTGCGATTGTTGTATTTTTAGTGTACGAAACCAAAGAAACTTTTTTAACACATAAGAAAGATTTAATTGTACTGACCCGTCTGTTTCCGGCATATTTTTTAGTCTAATAGCACCAAAAATTGTGAAATTCAAAAACCGGTTTGTAAAAAACTTGCACGATTAAAGCTAGGATAAAATTTTAACTGTAACAAATATATGACCAAAATGTGAAATTCACCAAACAAACTATAAGAAACATATAAAAACAATAATCATATTCAAAAAAAAAAAGTTACACAAATCCAAAATCTAAAAAATTTTACATTTAAAAAGGTAAATTTAAAAAATTCAAAAAAAAAAAAAATAAATGACCAAATCAATATCTTTAAAAAAAACTATAAACTTAAATATAATAACTTTAAATAAATCAAAAAACCACAAAAATCACAACTAATTTAACCAACCAAAAAAAAAAACCAATAAAAAAAAAAAAACACAAAACAAAAAAACCCCCACACACAAAAACACCAACACAAAAAAAATTAAACAAAATAAAACAAAAACACAAAAACAAAAAAAAACACACACACACACACCCACACACACACAAACAACCACACACAAAACCACCACAAAACACAACACACACACAAACAACACACACAACACACACCACACACCAACACAACACACAACACCACAAAACACACACACAACACCCACACAAACCACCCACACCCCCACACACACACACACAAAACACAACAAACACACACACACACAACACACAACACACACACAAAAAACAACACAAACACCAACAACACACACAAAACACACACCACACACACACACACACAAAAAACACACAACAAACACACACACCACACACACCACACAACAAACACACACACCACAACACACACACCACAACACACACACCACACACAACACACACCACACACACACAACACAACACACACAAACACACACCACACAAACACACAACACACACACAAACACACAACAACACACAAACACACACACACAAAAAACAAACACCAAACACACACACACACACACACACACACACAACACACACACCACACAACACACACACAACACACACACACAAAAACACACACACACACACACACACACACACACACACACACACACAACACACACACACACACACACACACACACACAAACACAACACACACACAACACACACACACAACTCACACACACACACACACACACAAAAACACACAACAACACACACACACACACACACACACACACACACACACACACACACACACACACACACACCATTTCTACTTTTTCAACTTCTGCATGAATGTATCAAGTTTGACAGAAATTTTAATAAATTTATTTACCTAAATCAATGAGCACCCCTACTCGTTTTCGGGCATATAGAAAGTTAGAGAAAATACAGGATAGGAAAAAAAATTATTGTTAGTTCCCCATCTAAAATAAATTACTAAACCGAAAACGAGAAATTGAAGATTTTAAATTTAAAAATTTTGAATTTAATTTTGTATCGCTTTTGTGCTTATGGTATGCCAAAGAGAATATTTTGTAATTACTTGCTAACCTAACATTTTAATCCATCAGTCAAACCTGACAACTTCTTACAGAGATTTGTTTCACTATTTAAAAGATATTCTAGTAAGAATTTTAATTTTCAAATGACTTATATTTTATGAACAATCATGCCTCTTTATTCATTAACTTAACTCCTTATCTCGATAATCCTTGCTTTGAGATTTTCCTCAAGTCTGATTTCTTATACCGAGAATTGAGCAATTTTAAATTTTCAAATGAATTTATGTTTTATGATTCCTGATTATCATAACGACTCATTCATTAGCTTGAAACAAAATATTAAACCAGAGATAATCTTATCGAAGCATTCAAGTTTTGTTCGAAATGCGACACCATTCTTCAAGGCGATTTTTTAAATCTTTCGAAACCAGCAGTCAGAGTTTAAATCTGTAAAAGAAAGGGATGCATCATTTAAATTCATGTAAATACTAGTCAAAACAAGTTAAGCTTCTAGTAAACGCCGAAGTTTTACTACATATAAAGACTTTTAAACAACATTAGTATAACTAACATTAATACAAAAATAAAGTAAGCTCAGTCGTAACTCCAATGTTTTAGATTATAATAAACGTGCAAACTATATTTTTATAACTAGAAGGAATTTTTAATTCAGTTGAGTTTTATGTATGATATTATAAATGCATATATCCAGTATAAATATATATTATGAACGTTGTGTTTGTGCGTTATATATACACACACATACATATATACATACATTTTTTAATGTTATAACCAACAAAACCTAATATAAGTTTTAACTTAATTCCAAGAAAAAAATATATACTATTTCCAAAGTAATTCAATATTGGGAAAACCTTCTCGTGGGTGATTTAAGCTAAAAAAATTATATTTCTACAACAATTGCTCTTAAATTAATCTGATCTGAGGTTTGAAAGAAGTCAAATTCCTAGTTTAAGCATCCAGAAGGAATGCTGTTTGCACTTACCTTCAAAGCTGAATATCGAAAATATTAAAACCTTGAAGTTTGTATACTTGTGACATCATAAATTATTTTATTTTTTAAAATACTAGGTCAAAAACTGCTGCGTTATTAGGTTTTGCCAAAATATTAATGAAATTGAAAGACACCAACAGTTTTGAGGTAGATAAAAGCTGCGTCTGATATACAGAAAGCAAGAAGCAACCTTTGGACTTTGTGCTACAGACTTAAAGTACCAATCATGGTGAAAACTTCCTCGAATGTACGCAAGCGTGGCCCCGCAGTAGATGAAAATTTGTATTTTTGCAGTTGCCAAATACAAAGCCCTATTCGGCTACTGCTAATAATACATAGTATCTAATTATGATAACTACAAACTTTCGTTATTTTTATCGAGGTGTGGTAGCATTTTTCACACATAAAAATAAATTTAATTAATAAAAATAAATACATTAATTAAAAGTAAATTGTCTTACTTTTTAAATTACTATGGCCAAAAACTGCTGCGTTGTCGTTAAGTAATGCCATAATATTAATGCAGCTTACAGACAAACTTTTCTGGGTTAGTAAGGGCAGAATCTCAAGGACAGAATGCTAAATGCAACCTTTGTACTTCGCTGCTAGAGTTGAAATGTACGAATCAATGTGAAAGCTTCTTCGAAATTACTCGAGCAGAGTTCCGCAGCGGATGAAAACTTGCACTAAACCATATTCGACTACTACTAATGCATAATGATCTAATTATGTAAATAGAGCGATTTCATGCAACGTCATGAACGGCTTTAATGCCCTTCTCATTCATTTTAATGCTTACAATAGCCAATGGGCAACCAATAAGTTGCCCTTCGGTTTGAAATTAAAGAACAAATCTTCATAAGTTGAGATGTGCATTACTGCGTGAAATCGCCTTATTACAAACTTTAGTAGTTAATATCTATATGAGGTAATTTTTTTCGAACTCAAAACATTTTTTAAATAAGTCAAACAAGGTAATTTTATGTCTGATACTGGTTTTTATGTACAGAGATCACTTAAACGCACATTAACTTCATAAAAAATCTAAACTTTTTGGCATTAAAAAAATTTAAATTTGGCAATTTTTGTAAATGACAAAACTAAATGACAATCTGTAATAGACAAAACCTTCTCTCATAGGGAAGTTTTGTTTATTGCAGTTATTTAAGGCTCTAACTGTGGACGTTGCGGTTCGTTTCGAACCTTCGTTGTGACATCATATTGACGTCAGCTTGCGGACATTATGTGAGCAAATATTGACGTCAAAGTGACGTCACAACGAACTTTCGACCTGACTCGCAAAGTCCAGAGTAAGCCCCTATAACTCAATATTACAAACAGAATTTCATTTATTGATAATAAATAATTAGGTTTGATAATAAATAATAAACAATTTCACGCTGCAGGGTTCACCTCCCATTATATGATTCTGGTTTTTTTTCAATCTGAAGTTACATTGGGGGAAAGTGCAATCGCAGGTCGAATGCCAAAAGAACTCACGCTGTTCGATAGGGAGAACTTCTTACAGGTGTCATTGTCTTTGTGATCAATACCTCCTGCTGTTTTAATTTTTATTGGCTAAGTCTTGGCGAAGCGACGTCACAGAGCGGGGACTACAAATCACCATCTGCTGTAAAGAGTAATACAGTCTCGGTCTCTCAGACGAACTCATGTTCAACCCTATTTGCAGCTATCTGTTTAACAGAAATTTTAATGTAGAACAGTGGTTCTTCACGGGGGAGATACCACCCCTGCTGTGAACTTGTTTCAGGCAGTAGGGAGGCGATGTGAGCAGGTTTCGGCTTTCAAACTTAATTTTAAAATACTAAATAAATTTCTTAAATTAATTGCTTAAACATTTTGCCTCTTATAACTGAATACTTCGTCTACCCTATACTTTAAATAACTGGATTTTTACAAAATGGGGCGTTGAACATACTTTGACTTCATTGGGGTCTTTGAACAAATTTCGTCCCTGTAAGAGGGCGGTAGCTTAAAAAAAAGTTAAATGAGTTAATGAGAATCCCTGATTTAGAGTGTACTTAAGTTATAGAAAAACAAAGTAAAAGTAAAATGCAATTACAGTTTTTATAGTACCCTTATCAGATAAGATTGTTCAGTCTTACATGTTCTAATTAGAATATTTCAATAGAGTTTGTTTTAAAAAGGTTTAGAAATATCCAATAATTTTTAAAATGTAAAAATCGAAAATTCGAAATTTTGAACGTTTAAAGGTGAACTATTGTATCCTTAAGGAATAAAAACAATATCTTGACACATGTTTAAACAAGTTCCAATGTACCAAAAGTTATAAAGCGTATGCTTGTATGTATTGATGGATTATAGTATTAAGTATCTGCATTTCCGTCTTATTAAGTGTATTCATTTATTGCATTTGCATAAGTATTGCTTAATAACAAGAAAACAGCAATATTTTTATTAGCTTTACAGCAGTTCATCTTGCCATGTGATTTGCAGAACTCAATCCACCTGTCATCGCTTTGATTTGGTTTGGAGTGCTACTGTCTACTTTTTGCAACACGAGGGCTAATGAGACCGGGACCTACAGCTTAAAGCCGAATCCGAACTGATACGAACATAAATGCCACAGTGGGATACGAACCCACGAACTTTGGTACCGAAGGCTGGCACCCTAACCAATCGGTCATCGTTCGGCCCTCATCCTATCATCGGTCTCTCATCGTATTCATTACAATGTGACCTAACATCGTCTTTAAAAAATTTTTTCATACCCATATCTTATGTGGGTATTAGAAAATTATTAACATCTATATGTGCTTCAGCCAAATGATAGTCTCATGTAGTAGAAGGTTTAAATGGGGCTCCTTTAATCTAATTATTTTTCCTTCTAGTATTCGGTGGTTTAGGGTCGGTCTCAAAATCTTTTAACGACTAACCGGGATTAATTTCTGTTTAAAAGTAGAATTGCGTCCCAACACTGATGAACTCCATGGGTTAATCGGGGCTAACGACTTTAAACGACTTTAAACGACATTAAACGACTTTCGTGAGACCGGCTCATAGTCAAGCGTGCACGTCTCCTAGGCTGCAATAGTATTTAATTTTATTCCTGGTAAACGGAGCTAGCACTGACTGTAAGTGGAAATAATTGAATTCTGATCTAAAGTAATTGCATTATTCATAAAATAAAATATATATTCATATAATAAAGTTAAGTAAATGATATTGGGTTTGAAAATTTAAGATATTAACTTCTGCTATCAGAACGTTTGTAGAAAATTTATAAATTTATTTGATTTTTAGTGTGCCTTTCTCAATATTGTAAGATCTACTTTGGAAAAGTTCTTTTATCAGTTTATGCTAGGTTTTGAAAACAAATTTTCATATATTTTAGTATATTTTGTTTTTAGTTTTTTATTTCTTTGAGTTATTGCACTTTTACTGAATTTGAAAAAAAAAAGCTATTTCATACATTACTTCTTGGCTATTGTGCTAATATTTTAGCCTGATTTAACAGGATTTTGATTTTGATTTAGTATGTACACAGACATACACACACACACACACACACACACACATATATATATATATATATATATATATATGTGTGTGTGTGTGTGTGTGTGTGTGTGTGTGTGTAAGGAAAATTCTCTTTTCAAAACTTAAATCAAGGACTAAAAATTCCAGCGTCATTTTGCATTCTCCTTTTTAACCCTTCACCTAAATTGACCACTTTGGCTACAGTTTACCTCCCTCAGAGAAGGCGCCTGACCAATTATAATCCTACATAGCCCTAGCGGACAATTTAAGAAATTTCCAAATAAAAAGGAGATACACACTGTCGGAGACAAATTTTTCTAGAGATATTTTCCGACAGATATTGACCCAGATGTTAAGGGTCTTGCACACATGCTAGCTGACTCTTCAGTTTCTCCTGTCCCTATGATGAAGTGGGAACCCATCCTCCAATGTGATTCTAATAAAAGTCTTTAGTTAAAAAGGTATCAGTTTTATGGCCATGACTGCAACCACCTATCGAGAAGTCCGACTCATTACATGTACACACACACACACACACACATATGTATATATATATATATATATATATATATATATATAGATAGATAGATATAGATATAGATATAGATATATATATATATATATATATATATATATATATAGATAGATAGATATAGATATAGATATAGATATATATATATGTATATATATATAAATATACATATATATATATATATATATATATATATATATATGATATATAATATATAATATATATAATATATAATATATATGCCATGCGATATATTCGGTTGCAAGTGTAGCAGCGTGATCGCTTACGAAATTAAAAGTATCGAAAACTTTTTTAATGCCAAATGTTTATCAATAGATTTTATAGATATCTATGTTCTCCTTAATAATGTAGGTATTTTACAACTAGCCTAAAGCATCGATAAATCGACATATATAACCAAATCTAGCAATGATATTTGTCAATTTGCATTTCTTAATATGAAAAACATTATTAAACACAATTAAATTTGATTGAGAAATCACCGTAAAGTGAAAATGAGATGTATTCTTTTTGAAAATGTTTATATTGCAAGCATGCAACATAATTTAAAAAGAATCTCAATGTCTTTGTATGTAATTTTTTAAAATAAGTATGCAATCCTTAGTTATATTGTTTATTCAAAACTATGTAGTCAGACAAAGTAAAATTTGTTTACAATACTTTATTCCGTTTACCATATTAAACATCAAAAGTATGAAAAAAAGACATCAAAACATCCTACTTTTTAGTTTTGGGAAACTATAAGTGTTTTATAACACATGAATTTTACTTTCAGTTTACTTTTTCTACATCCATATAAAG
>CM063508.1:157995394-157997894 GCA_032207245.1 Pardosa pseudoannulata
TTCCCGGTTTTTCCCGAGGTGAACTCGGGCAGGTGAAATGTACCATCCTGCCTCATCCCGAGTGTAGATCGGCCACTGTGAAATTTTACACTGTGCAATTAGTCTTTCCCGAATTATTTCACATGTGCTTTTTATGATTTCGAATGCTTTTGTTTACTTTTCATGGCTACTAGAATATTTGCTACTCAAAGAGAGACAGCAGAGGGAAGAAGGTAAGGAGAGAAACAAGGTTCTACTGTCCAGATTGCGATGTTGGACTCTGTGCACTACTGTGTTTTCGATTGTATCATACATAACCAAATTTTGATTAATATTTTCATAACCATTTATGTAAATGCATAGGATATAAATAAATTTAATTCTAGATAAAAGCTAGGTATTCTAGGCTTTATATTTATAATTAATGTGAATTGACTCCAAAGTCTAATGATTTCTGCCGTACAGAAAGCCAACTAGACTTGTAAATTACTCATTTGTTTAAATTGATTTTTTTACATTACTTTTTGGAAATTTTGTATGTGAATGATGCTATTACGTTTAAAAAGCTATGTAAATATAAAAATAAGCATAAAAATGTTGACATTTTTTGACCCGTAATCCCGAAATAAAATGAACCTGGAAGGGGTTAAGGGATAGAGAAGGAATTTGTGTTGGTATGTTTGCAACGGATGTTGACCGATTTGCGATTATGAAATCAACGATGAATTAGTATATTTATAGCAGCATTTTAATAAATTATTTAATGGATTATAATATTTATTCATGTTTCATCATATCTTTATGTATGCAATAATATCCAATCTGTTTTATTGAATGCAAGTAAATATGCTAAGAGCCAGTTCATTTCTTCATTTTTATAGAGCAATTTTGTGATTTAACATAATGCCACTACCGGAGTAGTCCCGTTTGTCATTACTTTCTATCTGTGTATATTGGATCATCGCCTTCAGAGATATTTATTATTTCAATAGCTAATTGCCTATAATGCTCAAGAAGGTTCGATTTCTTTCTCAGACGAGTAGAAAGATCCATGGGGAAGTTAACACCAGGTCTTCCAAAGTGAACTGGTTGCCATAGATATTGGGTTCATTCGATTCCACTCTCCCATGTTTCGTCTGCCATTGGTATATTATTCAACCGCCGAAATTCCATAACACTTCTCTAAATAACACTATGAGATTGATAACACTTCGGCCAAAGAAAATGCTAATGAGCTGTTGGATATCCCTGACTCGATAAAACTTACCTCGAATTATTTTCGATACCTAAAATGCTTAACCCTATAAGGGGGTTCGCACGAACAATTCCTCCAAATCGATGATGTGTTCAAAGCGGTTGTCACGTACAATTTTCGATGCCTCAAAAACGTTCAGAAAATGGATGTAATGTACATTTCTGCCAGTGTTTGAGGTATGAGGGTCAGGTCGATTCTTTAAAAACTGCATCCCTCTTTCACTGACATTTATTGAGGGATGCACCCCTATTCCCTGAGGCACAAAGACGCTGATAGCTTTTCATGGCTTTGTAAATCTCTATTTCGAAGTAATTTGTTTGCGGTGATAGATCTATCTCTAATTGCACCACTTAAATATCTTGGATAACTTTCGTAAAAAAAATATAAATAATTTTCTTAAAGAATATTTTTATTTGTACTTTTAGAATCTATTATTTCTTATGGGATGATCTTCGAGACTTAACGAGATTTATGTGTATTAAAAATTAACAATCTATTATATCTATTTATATATCTATTTATAACCGGAAGTAAAGGGACAGTAACGAGGGCGGGTTTCCCGTATTCCATTCTAGTCGACAAAGGGTGAAGTAAAAAATCATAGAATGCTTTGGCCATCGACACAATAAACCTTTAGCGTATTTTTTAAGACTTTTTTAATCGACTCGGAGGGTTAATAGTGTCACTTAGACCCCCACCTATACATCATTGGTATCCAGAAAGGCAAACTGGTGTCTGTATAACATTTTAGTGTAGTAGACATGGAGAAATATGTTTTACTAGGCCGATTAATGGTCCCTTTAGATCTCTGTCTTATTCCAATATTATCAGAAATTCTATTCGAATATTAAGTCTTTTTCGACTCGTACCAATTGCATTAATAGCCAAGCTTTCCCCGAGCAAGTTATCTAGGGAATATCCAGACAGGATTTTATTCTTACCCATTACTTGTTTTAGGCTTTATTAGAGTTTATGATATCAGAAACAAAAAAAAAACAATATATATTTTAAGTACTGTTCAAAAATACGATACAATAGGAATCTTTGGCACAAACATTCGCCTGTTATCTTAAATATATTAAGGTAAACGTTTTAAAACTTTATAGCTGCTCATTGTCCTAAACCTTTTTATCTAGAAAGTTAAATTAAGGACGAAATCAAAATGATGAAAGTCATATTTGTGTGTATGTATGTAATATTAAAATCCCTTATTTAAGTATTTTAATATTAATTTAAGAACTTTTGTTCATAAAGTGAGTTCGGGGT
>CM063508.1:158002894-158032894 GCA_032207245.1 Pardosa pseudoannulata
TATTCGACGGGAAATGCATTTTTTTCATTAGACATGACTTCTTAAATTAAGCAAACTTTTATAAAGTTTTTAAAATTTACTAAAAGTATGTGCTATACGTAAAAATTATTTCCTTATTTGATAACGTTCATTTTGACAATGAACAATTTCTCTCACTTAACAGCATTCATTATGACGATGAAGAAATCAATATGTTTAAAACGCATTAATTCTTTCATTAATACGAGAGGCGAATCAGATTTCTTTCGTATTTGAATAAATAAACAACATTTTTAAACGTTTATTATTTTAGAACCAAATTTCTGAATGTAAAATCTGTTTTCTTTAATAGATATCAATTTTAAATTTAACAGGCTCTTTTTTAATAGGTTAAGATGAATTTTTCCTTAAAATATATGTTACTTTTAAAATTTATTTTCTTATTTATAACAGTATTCATTTTGACAGCAAATAAATGACTTGAGCTTTTTTAGAAATGGAATTATTTTGCTTAATAATATGAAAATATGTATAAAATTTTTCTTGTGCTTAAAAATTAGATTTGTTTACCACATGACTTTATTGTACATCTGCTTATTATACATATTTTTTGCTGTATATTTTTCAAGTTTATTTCATTTTAACCCAAGATGCGATGCGCCACTTCTTTAAGAACGTGGGGAGTTGCACAGTTGCTAAAATATTAGTTTTTAATAACATCAAAAATTTATATAATATTAATTTAACAACTAAAATTGTATTTAGTTATGAGTAGGGTTCAAATGGTGTCATTTTCATACAATTTGATATACTTTTTTCTCAATGCAGCCGGTGATACAGACATTATCTTAACTCCTTAAGAAGGCTGCTAACCTTTTATTCATTTAGCACTACCCGAAGAGCACGTGTAGCTTACGGTAGGCTACGGAGGGAAGTAACATTACCCCGTTGATGTACTTTACATGTGCATTTCTTCAATAATTTATAACAGATAAGAATTAAAATTCTGTTCTTTCTAAAGTATTCTACTTTAAAATTTAGTTTATTTACAAAAAAATGCTTTTTTCTTCTATCATATAAATTTAAAATTCTTTTCATAATAGTTTAAAATTTAATAGATATTTTAAAGATATCTTGATTTATTTTATAATATTCGCTAAATTAAAATTATTTATTTATTTAATAGCGTTCATCCTCTCAGAGAATAAACCTTTTAAGAATTTTTAAAACATAACTTTTTTATAGCATACTTAAGTGGTATAAAGCATAACTCCGTTTAATGATATTCGATATTAATCATATACCTATTATTAAACTATTAGTCGTCTCTTAAGTTAAAATATTAAAATCCTTTAGTATTAAATTTACTTTTCATGATAGAAACATTATTATCCTTAATAACAGTTATTATCCGTTGGATATTAATTGTTAATCTTAATGGATATTTAGAGGAATTTTAAAAGAAGTGCTTTAAAAGTCCACATTTAAAAATCACTTGCCTATTTAATAGCACTTATTTTTAAATCAAACCAATAACTTATTATATATTATTAATTGTATATTACTTCGTTCAGTAATATGAAATAGAAATTACAATTTTTTACTTTGATAAAAAATATTTTATTTCAAGCCTCTTCACAGCAAATACGATTTTTCTTAATCCTTTTTTTATTTTAGAAAATATTCTAATGGGATCTTTTTAATTTAACTAACCCGCTTTATCTCATTTTATATAATTTGTTTAAATTTCAGGATAATTACGTTTTATGATGTACATTAATACTTAATAGATTAAATATAACAAAATTTGAAATTTTTTTGTTGCAGTAGTATAATTAGTCTTCTAAATAGGACATTAAAATTAAAATGGAAATTATCAATGAATCAATCAAATCAATTAAAGGGAATTAAATTTTCACTTTTACATATAAAGTGTCTTTTAAGTAGAACACTGAAATAAAATTGGCTAAAATGTCTGCTACGTTCAAAAACTATTTTTTTACTAACCAGAGCATATTTTGAAAGAAAACAAACAAATTTGGATTTTTTTAAACATACATACTTGATTTGATAGTACGAAATATTAATATGAATTATCTTACCTTTAAAGAATTGAATTTTAAAACTATAAATCTTGAAAATGGATGTCATATTCTGTAATGGAGACTAATTTTTAAAAATAGCAGGCATTTTATCAGGAATTATTTAATTCTCTTAAAGAGGAACATCCCATTAAAAATTCATCTTTTTTAATTTATCCATGTGTTTAATGAACAGTTGCAATTTCAATCCATAAAGAATTTTCCAAAAATAGCAGTCAGAACATAAATTTTCGCTGAATTATTTCTTACATGTTAACTTTTCATTGTCAAATGCTTTACTTTTACTTTTAATTACTTTTGATTTTAAAATATGACAGTTTAGGTATAAATATGCAAAATATTAACGCTATAATTGTAAAAGAATTTGTATCAAGTGCTCTAAGGTAGCTTGATTAATAAAAGTTACATAACACGCTAGAGAGGTATCATTAAAAAGTAATTTAATCTACCTGACTGTCTTGAATGCTTGCTAATTTGCTTTTGCAACATGACAGCAGAAAATAACAAATAACAATGTTTATCACTACTACCAAACAAATTATATAAATCTTTAACCCATATTGTACCACACAAACTAAATATTTCTGTAAGTTATTAAAACTCAATCCATAATATGGTGTAACTAAGCATATAAAACCAAAATTTTGAAAAAATATTTTTAATTTTTTAAATAATTAGCTGTTCTATAAATAGAACAATGGTCCAATACACTACAAAAATTTAACAAATCTCACTTACATTGCATTAGGCTGATTCATAGGCGAAATTTGGGGAAACAGTCAAAACAAAGTCCAACATTACATTTTAAGCACACTGTTGGTTTTCTCTTGGAGTTCTTGAACTGGCAGTAAGAAAGTAAGTTTATCTTGCAATCGCCAGTTTTTCTGAAAAGAATAGACATCTATTTACCCTTTGTCCAGGTGTTTGAACTGGTTTTCATTGAAATTTTTTTAAAAAAAAAGGATGTGCACTATCAATGCAATATCGAATTCATGGAAAAATAATCGGGATTAGACCGTCATCCTAATTTTAAGACACCTTTTTTATACTAACAAAATACACGTGTAAAATATATTTTTCAACAAAAACTTTCAGCTACAGTATTAGCTCTGTTTTAAACTACAAGTAACCTCCACAATGTTTGGAACAAAAATAATAACAAATATAAAATTAAAGATTAAAAAATGACAGTTTTTAAGAGGTTGCTGAAAATAAATTTTACAATACAATATAATTTGATTTCTCAGTTTTTTTGTTGCTATGATAAAATGTGTCTATTTTAAAGGTGTTAAAATAAAATAAACTCAACTTTATTATTAAATGGAATTTTATTTGCTGTCCTGTTTACAGGACAGCTGTCCGATATGGGTTAAACATAAAATAAACTTCAGCTTGAACTAGAATTAATATTTAACAAACTTTAAATTAAAACTTATTATTGTATACAATTGGTCCTTTACTTATTCGGCATATGCAATCTGTTCTAGCTCCATCACATTAGGCATTCCACGATGACCTTGAAGAAAGTTGAAAATATCAGGCTATCCACTTCAGCTCCTCCTCGGTAGGGTAGAGCAGTGGTGCGCAAATTTTTTTCGACCGCGACCCCTTTTGTAGAGAAAAGATTTTTGACGACCCCTGAGATAAATGTTCACAAATACGATGTATATTTCGCGCATTTCTTTCGATTCGTCAAATAAAAACATCATCATATTTGACTCATATTAATTTTATTTATAATTTTAAGAAAATACTTTTTGTATAACACAAAAATCAGTAAATTGCCCTTTAATGAGATGTATGTGGCTGCAAGTTTCTATTTATCTCATCGATGTTTGGATTTGTGCTGCTAATTGCAATTCGCATATCATCTTCAGGGTTTAAACGCGAGCGGTATTTAGTTTTTATTGAAATTAGTTTGCTAAATCCAGTTTCACATAAATACGTTGATGCAAATTGTATTAACACTCTGATGGCATTCTTGCATAAAACGGGATATTGTTTTTCCACGGATAGCCAAAATTTTTGGCAAGGCTGAGTCTTAAATTGATTTCGAAGAGTATAATCACTAATTAGATCTATCATTTGCTCTTTTTCACTAATTTGTAGAGTTGAACTGCATATGTCAAAGGAAAATGGATCACGAATCCAACCAAGATCGATTTCAGGAAAATCCTCGAATCTTCTCAAAAAAATTTTCTTTAACTTTTCAGTGACGGTGCTTCACTCTTTATATATACAGTGTATGGTATGCAGCATGCAGGGATAATGCATTTCATAAAAATCTGGCGACCTCCAAAAAACTTCTGGTGACCCCCACAGGGGTCGGAACCCCTTGTTTGCGCACCACTGGGGTAGAGAAAGTGTTGTAGAATTAGTGGTCTGCTAGCGACATTTCTATCCCTCTCCCACCGGCCAGGTGCCTGAAAAGACGTGAACAGTAGGCGAGTAGGATAGAGAATACAAACTCGAGAGTGCTGCGAGAGATGTGTTGGTTTCTTTTTCTGCTTGTGTTTTACCTTACCGTAAAAGGGTGCCGATTACCCGTGAAGTTGGTTTATGCAAATTTATATACAGAAATGTTTGCTGCCCAAAAAATAAAAATTTGCATAAAATATTTAATTTAGAAATTGTATGACCGATTTGCCCCAAATTTATTAAACTTTAAATTACTTGAGACTTTTTAATCATCCATTATTTCATTCATTAATATGAGATATTAACGATATTCCTATTCTTGTTTGATAAAAATAAGAGTATTTTATTTTCAAATTACCGGTACAAAATGTAATAATCTTTAATGGCGATTAATATTTTAATACAAAAAAAAACTTAAATTCTTTTACTCCAAACTACAGATAAAAAACTTTTTAACACTGTATTATTCACAGTTTATTTAAATAGCAGCCTTTTTAATGAAATAAAGACTTGAGATAAATATAAATTATTTTAAAAATATAATTATGTAATATTATAAACTTTATCATCATCACACTGTAGATTATTTTTTACTGTCACAAATACTAATTTTTCTACTTTCTTCCCTTTTTAAAAATGTTTAGGAGTAACTTTGTTTAACTAAATAAAAAATTTCACTGATTAATATTTTCATCTATGAAACCATAACCTGTTTATTCACTTGTATATTAATTTCAATACACTTTAGTAATCAAAAAGTAAAATTTACTGATTTAAGTATTTCAAATTGAATGTTCTATTGTATACTTAGAAATATTTTATATTTTAGTATGTATTTAAATATCTGTCTGGTTCAAAAAAGTCACTTCATCATTCAAAAAGCCATTATCGGAGATTATCTTGACAAAACCATCAACTAAAAAAGTTTAATGTTTCTAAAGTTTTTTGGACTTTGACTGGAAGGGAAACCTAACCCTGGGTTAACACAAGAACAGCAATTAAGATTAAAAAAACTTTTAATTTGAACTTTCAAATTTTTCAAAACAATTACTCTAGACAGAACACAATATAATATGCCAAAAATTTTATGCACATGATGCTGGCATTGCAAAATTTGCTTAACTAGCCAAACAAAAATTAGATAACTGAAATCTATTTCTCCTCTATACTGTAAATTTATAATAGAGAATAAAAATTACCGAAATACATTTCTGCTTTTTTAGAAAAGTGTCATTAAGAACGGATAAAATGACGATCATTTTGAGATAAAAAATTATTTAGTTCCAGATGCTTAGAAGTGGTAACGATAAGTGAGTCTATGCATGAAAAATGAACTTTTGTTTTGGAATAAATACAATTGTAGATGTTTACAAGCATTCTTCAAACTAGGAAAAACCTAATTCTATAGTGTGAGAATGCAGCTATGTTTGACATAAGGTTTGCGAAACTGATTTGCTCGCCGCACTCACACGTTGTGGGTTGAATGCCCAAGTTTTTTTCGCGACTCCAGGAAACATGTGGTGGGGCCAGTGAAAACGATTGCACTTAAACTTCACCAAATTTTGGAGAGTTGTGATTGGTCTCCAGGAGGTGATTCAGGACCATCCTTGGAGTCCCGGTCCTTCTGGGCAGAGCCGGGAAAGGACGCATTGTGCAAAGGACAATGGAACAACGAACGCATCAGCACAGGATAATGGAAAAAGTATAGGGTTGCCTGAGTAGAAAGAAGGAAGAAAAAGAATGCAGCGTTCTCTTGGACATTGGCAATTTTTTAGGCGTTGCACGAGGAGTGCTTCTTTTAATTTTTTATTTTTTAAAATTATTTTTTAGCATATTTCCTTGTCTTTTGTTCAATATTTGAATGTTGTAATATAGATCAGTGGCATTTTATTATAATTAAAGACGATATAAAGTAAACTTGGGTTATAAAATGCTTTGAAATAACCAGCAATGTACTACTCCACAGCACTATAGAAACATCGTATTGAAGAATTTTGTTATACAAAAATTGTATTTCATAGTTGTATTGTACATAATATTGGGCACTATTACATTCTTATTAATGTAAGTTTATCCAAAATGGAGCTCCATTGGAGTTTAACAAGCGCGACTGTCATTGTTTCAGCTATAAGTAAATTGTAATTAGTTCACTTTAAACATTTTGCATCCGAAGGAAAAAAACGCAATTGTTCAACAAGTTTTCTGGAAAATTTCTATTGATTATTAAAAGATTTTGACATCACTAGTAGGTTATTTTAGAGTAACATTTTAACATTAAAAAACGTTTCTTAACTGGAGTCATCCCACTTACAATAATGTAGTAATGTAGATACTGAATCAGCCCCAATGTCTTCCCGGATGAATCATGGTTGAAACAAACTCCAAACATAATCCTTAATAAATATAAAAGACTTTACAATTCAAATTAAGACTGCCATACGAACTACAAGTATTGCAAAACACTACGTTTTGTTGAAGAATATCCACAAGGAAATTCCATTTCATAATTTAAATCTTTAATAGTATGTTTTTGCATAAAATAAAGTAAACTGAACAGAATTTAAAAATTAAATATCCCAAATGAACATAGGACATTGAAATAATAATCAATTTTTTCATACATAGTGGACATCTACTATTGTTCTTTAGAAAACACATTTTCATTATTTTGAAGATGTCTGGACAGCATGGAAACGAGAAAAAAATTTCCGTTACCACTTTCATTTTTTAGTTTATGATGTGAAATGTACTTTATTTCACTGATCAGGAGACGAAAAATATACACATTCAGATGAGTTTTATATGGTAGGGATTCATTTATAAAGGAACATTTTTATCTCAGATATACTAAACAGAACAAATTCGTATTTGAATGCTTAATGCCTTAAGCTGCCATTTGATTTGGTTAATCTGCAGTTAATCTATGAAGATCTGCAGTTAATTTTTAAACGAAACACTACGAATCATAATTACATTGTATGGTATTTTCGAATTGATTACAAATTATCACAAATTATCTGTATCGGTATTAACTATTACAAGGAGAAAAGTGTATAAAGAACTACTAATAATTATTTTCATTATGCTTTTATAATCGGAAGGTCATGTTTGTGGCTTTTTTTAGACGTTTGGTTTGAAATACCGGAGCCGAACGGTGGCCGAATGGTTAAGGTGCTGGCTTTCGGAACCGAATTTCGTGGGTTCGAATCCCAAACTGGCATGGATTTTTGCAGCCATTCAGAATCGGCTTTAAGCAATAGGTCCCGGTCTCATTATCCCTCATGTTGCAAAAAGTAGACCTTAGCACTCCAAACCAAACCAAACTTGAAATACTAGCTTTGAAATTTCTTGATACGAAAACAACGTCGTGACATTTTGTAAAATTAGTTTAGTTTCTTATTCTCTATATTTCCCAAAAATTCAAATTTTAAAAAATTAAGTGCATCCCGTGCTTTTACCGTAATTAACGTTTGTTGTATTAAAGATTTTAATTTTAAAATGTTTTTAATGTCTATTCTACTGCAGGAAAATAAAAGTTTTATAGCTAAACATTTCTGACATCTGGATGTATGTCAGAATAATGGTCTGTCACTAAGAAGTACTCAAATTTTTCATATTTAAACTAGGTTATCCATAAGGTTTTAATCTGATTCTGATAGGCTACAGATATTTCTGTCAGCAGCGGGCTTCAAACTTACTTTTAAGCCTAAAAATGACAACTTGTCAAAATTAAAAATATTATTTTAAGTGAATTTTAATAATTAATACAAAAAACAAATTTTTCAATTAACCCTTTACCTGGCAGTGGTTTCACAGAGAAACCATCTATTTATACTTTTATCTCTTCTTTTTAAAAACCTCCGATTTTTGATTTTCTACGTTATTGACTCTTTGATATAGTAATAGATAATAGAATTTTGCATAATTTATTTTTCCCTTTGAAATATATTAGTTTAAAATTGTTTTACATGAAAATTATCGAATTTGATTTTACTTCTTATGACATCAATTCAAAACAACAACCCAAAAGAACAATGAAAAATTGTGTAGTTATCTATTTGTTACATCATTTTGATGATCATCATACATTGTTCTTTCAACATAATTGATTTTAAAAACTCTTATTTTCGTGTTGTAAAAGGAAAAATATTCACAATTATCTCCCCCCCCAAAAAAAAAAATATATTCCCACCTCTCAAGGGAATGTAAAATTTGTTTTTATATGGTTCTTGCTTTATATATGGTTTTTATATGGTTGTTTTTATATTTATAAACTTCACTGACAACGTTTATACCCTAATTCCGTTAAATCTGAAAGAATTTTTAATCGTGACCTTTAAAGGGTTAAGGATATAATGACGTCTTCCATATTGATTTCTCTTTTTGATTTTCAATAATTATCGCTTAAACCGTAGCAAACTTTCTATAATTCCATGTAAGTAATCTTCATATAACTAGTGAATTCAATTTGGGAAATGAAAATTCCTGCCATAAATATTCATATAATCTTTAAAAAATCCTTACCCTTTAGAAAGCTTTCCAGATATAAGAGATAATAATGCCTCAAAATCTCTAAACTCACATATGCTTTCGTTTCTCATTCATCTAACCTCAGAAAAGTTGGATAAATAATGGTATGAGAGAACTTTTAAACTGAGTAAAATAGAAAATGCTTACAAATGCGTATATGCGCTGTCTACAATAAAAGAACGGTAAAGCAGGGTGCGTGTTAAATGAATTTCAAACGCATCCTTTTTCCAGAAGAATTGATGTAATAAAAATGAAAGTTTCTGCAATCATTTCGAAATTTAGTATGATAGATTAGTGCGCATTTGCAAAGTTTTGTGAACAAGTTTTTCATGACTACGTTGGGAAATATTGTTTATCTAAACTAGTTATCGATATCATAAGGGAAAAGAAAAAGAAAATACTTTATTTCAAGTTAAGAAAAAAATCCAATATAAAAACTTTTTCTTTCGATTTTCTATAAAGATCAGTCTACAGATTTAACTGCTGAAAAATTATTTTGGTATTTCCTACATTGTTACTTGAAAAAAAATTCATAAATTTCCTTTTACCATCGCTTAAAAGTGAATTTAAGTCGAGATTTCATATCGTACATCTAAAACTTCGGTTTCAATTTCAAAAATAACATTCGAATATCTCAAAAGTTTTAATATACAAACATTCTTTCCTTTTCAATTCAATTTACTGTTTGATATTTTGTTTTTACAGTAGTTAAGTAAAGATGTACTATGCTTAACCCTAGAAAGATAACCTACGTCGAATCGACGTCTGAAGAGATTTTTTTTAAATTTTGTTAAGCAATAAATTTTTATAATTTAATGTTTGTGTCAATTGTAATGTATCTCGACGAATGTCATTGTTATGGATATATGAAAAGTATTAAGAATTATCTGTATTTTCACTAGCAAAAATTTTTGAAATTATAAACATAATTATTTATTGCTTAACAAAATAAAAAAAAATCTCCTCTTCAGACGTCGATTCGAGGTAGGTTATCTTTCTGCATCAAATCTAATATATTTCATGTACTTCCATGTCATACTTATAATTGCATCTCAGAAAGAATCTATAATTTGAGTGACTATTCTACAGACAACTATTTTTAAAAATTAATTTCGAATATTGAAGATTGGAACAAGATTATTCTGATAAATTAATTTAAATAATGAAATATATAGTGTAATAAATATGGGGAGATTATAGTAATATTAGTAAAGAGACAAAAATATGATACACTTTTTGTTTATATTAACTTTTGCATCAAATCTAGAAAATTTTAACAAAACAAAGAGTTTAGATAAGTTTTATACTTATATTAATAGTTGACATTGTTGTAAATAATATGCTTAAATGGTAATTTAGTAATATTAGTAAAGAGATAAAAATCTGATACACTTTTTGTTTATATTAACTTTTGCATCAAATCTAAGATTATGACTTTTCAATAACAGGATTGAATGGCTAAAGAGGGGCTCATAATACAAGTACATATTGAAAGTTTTAACAAAACAAAGTGTTAAGATATGTTCTGTATTTATATTGACATTTGACAAATGATATTTTAGTAACATTAGTAAAGAGTTAAAAATCTGATACATTTTCCGTTTAAATTAACTTTTACAACAAATCTAAGATCATGACTTTTTTACACTGTGTTATAGAGAATCAAATTTAATTTATATCCACTTATTTATCCTAGATATATAAAATGTATCACTGACGATAAAAGTTTATTGAAAAATTATTTTGAAGTATTTTTTTATTCATTAAATTAGGATTCTCAAATAAAGTAATAGATAGGGCAAAATTTATATTATATGTATTTTAATAAATTTATAAATATCAAATTCTTCAAATGAATACTTATAAATCATTCTTTGTTAAAGTACAATAATCCAGTTTTACAATGCTATTAAATTAAAAGGTGTACGTTTCAGAGTACCCCGCCTATAACAATCGAGAATTTAGGAGGAAGTCAGAAAGCAAAAATAACTAGCTGACATTGCCGTTCAATGTAGTATGGCTATAAAATTTTATAGCCTTTATCTCTATCTACCATTACGTCAAATAAACATAAAAATATGTACAAATTAGGAGAAAACTGGAGTTCTTACTATTTATTTTATCACAGTTCCCTTAAACTTGATTATATTATTTCTCTTACACATTTATTCCTATGAAATTTTTTCTTCCCTTGAAATATAAATTGGTATCTTATGAACGTAGTTGAATGACAAGCAAAATGTAAGTTAACTGGTAATATTATTCCTATAAAAATTTCTTCTTTTCAAGGTCACATAGATGCCGAATTTGTATCATTCGTTTAAAAGAAGTACTTTACTGATAAATACACATATGTAGATGTTATAAATGTTAAGTTACCATTTGCTAACAGCGCACATTGATTTATGTCGTCAATTTCGACTAGATGCTAAGTTGATATATGATATCTCTTTACAGGAACTGACGTTAAGTTAGCCATTATTTTTTACTTCCACAGTAAACTACCAACAAATTCCTAGAGTTTTTTAACGTTTAATTATTGGGGTTGTATTTTGTAACACAAAACTATAAGGGAAACTAGCTTTCAGCTAGCTTGAAACTTCGTAAGTGATCGTCACAGTAAGTTTCAGGAAGATATCAAGAAAACGATCATGTTTTTGATATGTTTTGGTTTCTTGCACTACGGTCTACTATTTTGCTCCACAAAGACTAAGAAGACCGGAACCTACTGCATAAAGCCGATTCCGAATTAGATCTTCGAGTTAGGTGAAGATTCTTAGGAATGAAGTTTGGGAGAGCTTACGACATCAGTTAAAGGTTAATCCACTGAAGTCAAATTTTCCACAATTTTAGAAAAAGTACTCACACACCTTAATTCACAAAAACTTTTATTTAAAATAGAATAAAAAGTGTTATTTACTGTCAAGTGAGGGGAAATAAAATAATTTTAATCCAGATTCATTTCTGGGTTTTCAAACATCAAGAAATGTGTCAAATTTCATAAATTCCGGAGCATAATATGTACTTTCGATTTAAAAAAAATTTAAATGAGCCAGATTTAAAAATAAGGAAAAGATGATCACAAAAATATAGATTTCTACATCTTCTTAAATGTTTTAATTTAAAGAAATGACATTATTTTATAAAAATTATTTTTAAAAAATGACGTAATGAAATTTAAAATTTCTATTCTCGGATAACATAAATATTTTGTCATAATTGTCTTTCATTACATCATAAAATTCTGTATCTTCTTCCCTGCACTGTTATCCTAATCCATCCTCATTTAAATAATCATTTTCTGCTCCATTTGGATTACTGTATATACTACATTCTAAAAATATACTAACGTTAAAATCCTTGCAAAATCCTTCGAAGAAATGATTTCAAAAGAGAAGAGTATGTACATGTACTTTTCATGGTGTTTCCGTTTTAAAGAAAAAAAAAAGAGGATTTTTTTTTTTTTTTTTTTTGCTTTGGTGCAGCTACGGTCTACTTTTTTGCAACACGAGGGTTCATGAACCGGGACCTACTGCTTAAAGCCGATTCCGAACGCCTTTTACGGACATCCATGTCATAGTGGTAGTCGAACTCATGAACTCCGGTTCCGAAGGTCAGCACCCTAACCATTGCGGCCAGCGTTCGACAGAGAGAGATGGTGAATAGTCTCTAAAACATGATAATTTATATAGGTATATACAGTTATAATGTATATCTGTGCGTTATACGCCAGAGCATATTATACACCGGAATATACTGTAACTGAAATTTACAAACGTTCTATTCATAAATGATATCTCAAATGTAAATAGAGAATTATGTCTATTTACAACTAACATAGAGAAAGGTTATTAAATGTTGTATGGCAGAAAAATGTTACTTTCATACAGGAAAATTAGGGCACTTCAGACTTTTACTATATTAATTTTGACAAATTTGATAGAAAATCTGTCAGATAAAGGAAATTGGGTTAAAAATGGCCTTAGATGTAGTTTCTGTCTGGCCTTTAATGTTGTTTGTAATTTTAATGTAGTTTCTGTCGGGTTCTAAATTCAAGAAAATCTGAAGGTACTTTACACTAATTAAGATAATACAAATTTACCGATATATAGTTTTCAGTTAATGGGAATTGTATATTTACTTGAGTTCGTTCACTTCAACTGTTAATATTTTTGAGCTGTCTGTTTTTATGGCCCAAATTACTGCTACCGTTTTAGCATACGGAAGCATAATTTTGCATTTTGCTTTTGTAATCATAATTTATGCTACATCTTGATTTGGTAAGCTACAAGAGAATCATAAATACTGTTGTAAGTTGTTTTTAGAACTATATTATTTTTATTGCATTTGACTTCTTGTGTCATCCATATCAAGTTTGGTGACATTTCGGTTGTTAGATCGAGCTAAGGATATATGAGTAGGGTGGCTGTCGTTTTTTTTAATCCACTATGTACATATGAAGCATGTGCTAACTGCTTAAAGTAAGCAGATGTAGGTTTTTATAGAGAGAGCTTAATGATCCTAATATTTGAATAAAACTCTAAGTTGAGTTAAGCTTAGTTTATAAACTTAGAGTATGGACTTAAATTTAGATATTTAAATGACTTAAAATGACAATTCCTTTTCTCACCCAATCATTTTCACTGGATGTAGAAAACAGGAAACGAACTCGAATGGAAAAGGAAACCACTCTTTCTGAACATATACTGAAAAAGAGGAAAAAAAACTAAACTACAACCACAATACAGTTTCTATAAGTCAAGTTATGTATTTAAATTAATTTTACTATACTAAAAGACAAATTTGTGATGAAATCACACTCAGAAATTTGTGATTAAGTGAATGTTTCAGTCTATTTAGTATGAATGTTATGTGTTTCCTTTGTGTTCTTTGTTAATTCAATTAGATTTTAAATATTCAATTTTTATAAAATTTTCCTCAAAATGTGAATGTATCAATTTGTAGACGATCGCCAGATTTCACGCTGCAAGCAGCCACGCACGCAAGCTGCAAGAGCCAATTTCGCCAAATGTGATTGAAGCACCAACAAGATATGATTAGAAACAAATTGGGCTAAGAAAAGTTGAAAAACAAGCACAGTACGACATAAATATTCAAATCTTTCAAACTAGAAAAGAACGATATTTTTGTATGTTTAGAGATGTACTAGGTACAAGGAATCGCAATTAAAAAAAAAATGAAGATATACACTATATTATGATAGGTTATTTCGAATTTATTGAATAGAAAAAACACGGAATTATTAAACCTCAGAAGTTAAACAAAATATAGATGTCAATATTTATATAAAATGCATCAATACAAAAATCCTAACCCTTATAAAATCGATCATTTTATAGCAGTGAGACATCAATTCAAAACAGAAGATAGGACTCATTTTTGAAAGAAAAATCCTTCGGTCAATATTTGCAGTAAAGGAAAATATTGACAGGTACATAGATGAATTATATACACAGAAAAACATCTTGAGATTTTAAATCCAACAGAATTAGATGGCGGGACATTTTTTGACGAGAAGATTTGGCGATGAACTTTTTCAAAGATTGAAGGTACAAGAAGAAGAAACCAGCAACAAGGTGGTTGGATTGTGTGGAGAAAGATTTGGAGATCTTGGGTATTAATAGATGGAGAAACCTTGCGAAAAGTCTTGCCGTTTGGAGGAAGCAGATAGAAAAATCTCCGTATCGAGAAATGAAGTAAACATAGGAAACAACAAATTGAAATTTCCAAATCCAAATACTATTGAAAAATCTCCGTATCGAGTAAATGGGTAAACATGCAATATCTCTTTCACTGTAAGATATTTTAAAGTCGAGACTGTCATAAGAGCAAATGTCTGTTCTGGCTGCAGAAGAAACATTAATACTGTTGTTCGCAATATACTGTATGCATATTTTGTATTCATACAAAATCTATATTTGGATACAGCCCCTTATCTTTCGTCTTTCCTTCGGTAACAACGGATTTCGAGCTTATTATATCGACGATCATCTTCAGAATTGTCAAGCTGGGTTTTTGGGATTTTCACAAAGGTTGCTCTATGCATTTGGCTAATACATTATGTACATTATATTTTGATTGCTTTGGAGCATGCGCAGGGAAATATTATTTAGTACAGCTGCTCATTTTATATCCAATATTTATTATTTTTTAATTCCAATTGTAGGGTATTGAGCACAATGTTATTTGTCATGTGTCCTAAAAATAACATCCTTTAATATTTAGAACTCTGCAAATTATAAGCAAAACACTTGGCGAAATTTGGGATTGTTTTTATAAAAACCTTAATTTCTCCACGAGTATACGTGCTATTCTCATAACAATGAATACAGATTATTAAAAGAAGAATCCTAATCATGTGCTTACTTTTTACAGGGTTATCCAATACATATTTGATTTTCTTTAGTATTTTGATGGCCCCCTATGGGGTTTCGGGAAAACTTCTTAGATGAAATATATACCTGTACCATCGTGTTTACACTCCTGCGGTTTCGGGATGATTCCTCGTGCAGTTTTCTAGATATTCAACAAAATGTCTAAAATCAAAAGTGACAGTCATCATTGGCAATATAGTGTATGTGCCGTCCATAGACTTAAATGTTCATACGTACATCACTATAAAGTTTTCAAACGACTAAGATTCTAATACTTGAAGTCTGTTATACTTTGCTGCATAAAATATTACTCATTTCTCTCAAGGAAAATTAATAAAGCTCAAAGAAGCAGGAAAGAAAAATTCAGAATATTCTAAAATGTTTGTAGACCGGAATGGGGAATCGACTTAATTAAAGTCAATGTTTAAACTCCGAGAAAAAAAAATGTGGGAAAATTTTCTAAGAGTAGAATAAATTACAGTCCAGTGTTATACCTGTTTGCTTAAATTTTTCCGTGTTTCCTTTTTAGTAGTTATTTCCATCTGGCAACGCTCTGTTCTCATAACCGGAACTAATAAATTTTCGCTGCTTAAAACCTTAATCAAGATATTTACTTAATAGAAGACATTACTGATACTCTTAATTCATACACATAATATATATTCAGAATATATGCTAAGTTTATACATACATATACAAACATATATCTTTACGTGTATGAAATTGTTAGATAATTGTTAAATAACTTCTAAAAACTTAAAAAGGCACTCTCATATATATATATATATATATATATATATATATATATATATATATATATATATATATATATATATATATATATATATATATATATATATATATGTCATAATTAAATTCTGAAACAAATGTTTCTTAAATATGGCGGCGAACGCTCATTTCCGGACACCTTTGAATTTAGAATCGCAGCTCCGTTGGATTAGTTTTTTCCGAGCATTGTGAAGTGCTTCAGCGTCTAGAATAAACTAAAAGTAATTAAAGTGAAGTGATTGGTTACCGGAATGTCATAATTGTGACATCATTTCTGGAGCTACGGATCTTCCAGCAGTTAATAAGCACACAGATTCCAAGGCTTTTCTCTTAAGAACGTGATGTAATATATCATCAAATATCTTCTGTTTGGGGTTCTTTTTCCCTACGGGAATTTCTGTGTTATCTGATGTTCTAAATAAAAGATGTTTTTGCAAGTCTGTATTAATATACTTGACTACTACAATTAATAATGATGATGATATAATGATGACTACAGTATTTTAAATTATGTGGACGCTATATTAGGTTATTTCATATATATATATATATATATATATATATATATATATATATATATATACACTCGTGTCCATAAATTAAGGATAATGAAGTTCAGGCAATGAAAGAGACAAAAACAAAACAAATTTGACTTATTTGTAAAGTCTATTTATTAAACAAAAGGTAAAGAGCAAAAAAGATGCTATATGTTTGACATAATTAATAAAAATTGCGATTTTTACTCCCTGGAGCAAATTTCAAAAAAGAACCTATTTACAGAAAACAGTATAACATGGTTAGTATGATGGTTAATACGGAGTATGTCTCCCGGACGATGCAATACAAGCGTTACAATGCCTACGCATGCTGAGTATCAGATTATCAATCTGATCTTGGGGAAAATTACACCACTCATCAAGCAATGCCCTCCGAAGTTCCGATAGACAGTTGGGAGTGGGTTGACGGGCTGCAATTCGTCGGCCAATCATGTCCTACACATGCTCTATTGGATTCAAGTCCGGTGAGTATGCTGGCCAATCCATACGGGTGATATCCTCCGATTGAAGGCATTCGTCTACAATATTTGCACGGTAAGGTCGGGCGTTGTCATCCCTATACAGAAATTCAGGACCCATGGCGCCCCGAAACAAACGTACATTTTGTTCCAGAATGACATCCCGATAGATGTGGCCTGTCATCGTTACACTCTGAACATGCAGGTCAGTTCTGGAACCAAGAATAATTCCTCCCCAAACGAGCCATCTTGCACCACCGTAACGGTGTCGTTTAATGGTGTTATCTTGGTGGTAACGGGTACCTGGCGCTCTCCATATGAAAGAGAATCAGAATGTAAACTGAACCTGGACTCGTCGGAAAACATCACACAAGACCACTGTTGCGGTGTCCACAATGCATGCTCTCTAGCCCAGCATAATCGCATGCGACAGTAAGTTGCGGTAAGGGGAACACATCTGACAGGCCTACGAGCATATAGACCAATGTTCCCTAAGCGTCTGTACACGGTCTGCCTTGAAACTGTCGTACCGGTAGCTGAAGAGAGCTGACGAGACAGGTCTGATGCTGTGCTCCGTCTGTTTCTTTTGACAGTAACTGCCAAATACCGGTCATCATTCGGCGTAGTAACTCGGGGGCGACCTGTGCTGTAACATCTACTCACATTACCATCATGTTTGAATCGTTACCAAAGCCTGGAGATGACACTCTGGGCTATTCCAAGTTCCTCGGATACTTCCAGCTGGGTACGTCCACATTCCAGTCGTCCGATAATTCTGCCACGTAAAAAATCATCCAAATGCTTTCTTTGTGCCATAACTATGCGGTTATTGCACTGAAAGGCTTTTAAAGCGCTTGTGAACAATTTTACTTTTTTGCTACCCTTCCTTATATACCTCTTTCATACACTCTCGTCATTGTGACGTACTATCCGCGCCATCTGGTGGTTTCCTGCAATTTGCATATTCTTCTTCAAGATGTGTGTGATAATTCTACAGGTGAAATTTTTATTTTAGAGCTCAATTTCTGTGTGATTCTGAATTATCCTTAATTTATGGACATGAGTGTATATGTATATATATATATATATATATATATATATATATATATATATATATATATATATATATATATATATATATTATATATATATATATATATATATATATATATATATATATATATATATATATATATATATATCTGTGTGTGTGTAATATGGGCGAGATTCATTCAAAAGCACAACACACTTTATTTCTGGTGATACATGAAATCCATACAACAGGCAAAACTTTTACAACCTCGTGCACCCAGACAATGTGCTCCTGCACACACACACTTTTCAAGTAGAGATTTCTCAGGTGAAAAGACTACGAATAATCCCTAAGCACAATTGATCACATGATAAAAAATACTCATGTTTAAAGAGAATGCGCTAACTATTGGCTAAAATAGTACAGACAGAGGCTGAATTAAGTCTATAGCGTGTCTGGAGGGAAAATGCAGAATTACCGCTCAAACCCTCAATGTCCTTTATGAACAAAAGTTATTAAATTAATATTAAAATATGTAAATAAGGGATTTAATATTATATATATATATATATATATATATATATAACGTTTAACGTATTCAGTTGTTAGTACTTATGTAACATGTAATATATATGTAACGTGCGAGGTTTACCCGACGCTAAATATAAATTAACCGCTGTTATTTTTAATTTCAAGGTCTTATTGGGCAATTAGTTTCAGCGTTATAAACAGTCACTGCATTTCATGAACAAAAAGCAAGTCCAATGGACACTTTAAATTTATTTTAGACTAAAAAATGGACATGTCTACCCGATAAGAGCTAAGCATTGAATGATGACAAAAACACTTCTAGTACAAATTTAGCCTCACTGTGAGAGATCCAGTGATGATAATCCGAGAAGACGTGCAGCTGAGACAGCGTTATTGTTGCAATTTAGTCATTGTAGGAGGGAGCTATTTTATTGTGACTGCTGGGAAATGTCGACAATGGGCAAAAAATTAGCATTTACTCTAGAGTAAGAGTTGGAAGACTGGTTTAAAATAATTTAGCAGCGAACACTCCTTTAAATAAGATATTACTCGGCTGTGGAAATAGATAGGAAAGAATGAGATGAGGAAAAGTAGAGTTTTAGATTTTTATAACATGTGTTTTCATTACGTAAATGTACTCTGGGAGGCAAATCAACCATATGTTCAGGAATATGTCTTTTATAACATTTTCCAAGAAATATTGGACGCCTGCTGATAAACGCAACTTATTTTCTTTTACTAATTTATTCCTTCAGCTGGAAATATTTTACTCAGTCCATAAAGTGTTGAGAAAGTCAACATTATCCTTAAACATATTAAATTTTTTTCTTATTCACTCCATTTAATTATTTGCAGGAATTTTTTTAATTCTATAAACAAACGACAACACTGAAACTTATTTGTAGTTTGTCTACACGCTTTATCGGAAAACATAATTCTTAGTTTACTTGAAAAAGACAAAGCTTTAGTCATCAGAAAATTTTCGCGATATTTTATAGTCTTAAGTTATAAGGGCACTTCTTTTAAAAAATCTTATCTAAAAGTCAGCAAACTGCTAATTTTGGATTCTTACAAACAGTTAAAGAAAAGTTTCTCATTTCCATCAATCTTTGATGTTTATAACCGCAGATATGTTTTTAAACAAATTCTTTAAGGAAATATACACGAAATTGAAATGCTTATTTTTCCAGAAAAAGATTAATATTAAAGAACAAAGCAGAAGGAGAATATTTAAAGTTATTAACCTGAGATATAAAGGGGAACCAATCCTGAAGCACTGCTAGAGGTAGTTCTTGTTGTATGATGCAGTTCTACAAAAAATATAAGGCTTTAATGTTTAGTTAAGAAGGTAAATTCTAGTTAAAGCTAGCAAAGTGTCTGCCCTACATTAATAATAAATTCGTGTATCATGGCATTCATTAATCAACATTTCATAAATATCGTCTCTTTCAGTATCCTTTTGGTATCAAACAAAATTTGCAAAGTTTTCTCTTATTTATCCATCATGCAGAATAATATGATAATTTGGTTTAAAAATTATTTTAATTGAGCAAAATAAAGATGTGAATTTCAAAATGTTTCTTATAAGTGTGAGAGCAACATAAAAGATCAGCATTTACAGTTTTTCAGGATTAAAAAGTACAGTTTGGTTGTGGATATCATTCTTTAATACAGATGGTTTCCATGGGTAGATATGCGGGATTTGAAGAAATTGACTAGCTACAGCTGCACAATTTTATATCGTTTTAAGTAGGATGAGCCTCTATTCGTATTTTATTGACGTTTATTTATATACGAATAGCGATTAAAGTAAAATAGGAAGATTCACTTAATAAAAGGCCCTTAGAGTAGACCTTTCCACTAGAATTCACTGTGAAAGAATAAAACGATATAGAGATAAAACTCAAGCTGATAGTATTACATACATCCTATTTTTCAGACTATGCCAGTTCTTCCTAATAGCCTCTTTTGGGGGTGAAGGGGAAATTGAATTTCAAAGAAGATAATAAAGAATAATAGATCTTCATATGTATATCATTTTTGCTGCCTGTATACTAGAAAAACTCATTGGTGAAATACTCATTTTGAACACTCACTTTTATCGTTTCGATTGACAATAGGTTCAATACCTTGAGTAATTGAACGATTATATCTGCTTAGGGATTTCTTGCTTTCCTTCTCATGTATAACTAATGAGAAATTTCTACTCATAAATTACCTCTTTTAGAGATGGTTAAAATTCTCTATAAAACAAATGAAGGGTGGATTTTCCGCAACTGATGTAGTAAAAAACATGCTGTTTTCTCTAGGATAAAATGGGTTGTCTTTCGACACCTTACCAATAGAAAACAGCATTAAATAGGCTATAAAAATGCCATACACACACACATACATCCATATATATATATATATATATATATATATATATATATATATATATCTATATATATATATATATATATATATATATATATATATATATATATATATATATATATATATATATATATATATATATATATATATATATATATATATATACATGTATATATGTATGTATAAATATGTGTGCAATTTATAAAAATTATTCCACTTAAAACACCTCTTTAATGGAGGTAGGTAGGACTAGTAATTGGGTTATTGGGAACTATATTTAGTCGAAGGGACAATCAGTTTCGGTTGGTAGAGAAGCAGGCCAATGAGACTATCAGGTTGGGGAGTAGATGAAAAATTCCAGTTCCGCCACCGTAGGTGCAATGTTCCACAATTGCACTTTCCAAATTGAGAAATTGTTAAACTGTATAAAGCAGAACAGTTGCACATTCCAATCTAAATTGTCTGTGACGTAACACCATATCCTTAAACCTTCCACAATGGTAACACCGAAACGAACTTGTGTTGGAATTTTTTATAGTGCTGCCCTCTAACCATTTATTTAGAAACTATTTTATATTGAAATTCAGAGATACCATCATTCAGAGATACTAAAATTTTTTTATACCCGTCTCCCAAAGCTAACTCTAAAATAAATGTAAATTTTCAGTCTACGCGTCATATTTTCCAGATGTCTAAGGCTACTGGTTCATTTTTCCAATGATCTAAGTTCCTTTATAACTATTAAGAAACCAGAATAAACTACTTAATCTCGAAAATTTCTTTTCGTCTCATCTTACTGTGAGTCCTAACACTGTAAGTGCAAGTATTTTCATGTATCATTCCATGCTCTGCTCTTGATGGAGAAATCCGTCAAATCCAAACTTTTTTTCTTAGATCTTTAATAAAGTCAAGTTCTCGATGAATTCACTGCTCCTTTTTATGGTAGATTATTTACTAGGCTTCTCAACGCAATAAACCCTGGTAATTAAAAAATAATAGAGGCTTTTTATGTGGCAGGGGGAATAATTTCGCCATGTTACATATATATATATATATATATATATATATATATAGAGAGAGAGAGAGAGAGAGAGAGAGAGAGAGAGAGAGAGAGAGAGAGAGAGAGAGAGAAAAGACAGAAAGAGAGAGTCAGTAAAAATTTTTTCACCCTAAGCTTTCCATGACTAATTTTGATATTTAAACAATGTACTACTTATATAGATATGCATAGAAAACAGAAAAAGTACCACATAAAATTATCAATTTATAAAAGTATCATGATATTGTCAGTTAAGTCATATCATTTATGTCTCCTAATGTATAAAATCACTTTTTTAAAAAGCTTCAAATTGAACAGAAAATGTGCGTAGTGTAAGAGAATCACTTTAACCGATTATATATGTAAGTCGGTATATATATGTATGTGTTTCTGTAGAAAAGTACCTAAAAAATATGTTTTAAGAAAATAAAGTTTTCAAATTTGGATTGTAACAGTCCTCTTACCGTTACCCTCCGGGGTAAGCTGTTCAGTTACTTTTAGCCTGAGAACAGTGATGTTAGGTACTCCGTTTCTGTCATCTCAAATATAATTAAAAGCAAGTTTATTAACAAAAGCAATTAAGCGGAGAGTAATAGTATGATCGGTGCACGCGACTTCAAGATCAGGATTCTACCTCGTTATTATATATATATATATATATATATATATATATATATATATATATGTGTATATATATGTATATATATATATATATATATATATATATATATATATATATATATATATATATATATATATATATATATATATATATATATATATATATATATATATATATATATATATATATATATATATATATATATATATATATATATATATATATATATATATATATATATATATATATACATATATATATACATATATATATATATATATATATATATATACATATATATACATATATATATATACATATATATACATATATATATATATATATATATATATATATATATATATATATATATATATATATATATACACTGATGTCCATAAATTAAGGATAATTCGGAATCACACAGAAATTGAGCTCTAAAAAAATTTCACCTGTAGAATTATCACATACATCTTGAAGAAGAATATGCAAATTGCAGGAAACCACCAGATGGCGCGGATAGTACGTCACAATGACGAGAGTGTATGAAAGGGGTATATAAGGAATGGTAGCAAAGAAGTAAAATTGTTCACAAGCGCTTTAAAAGCCTTTCAGTGCAATAACCGCATAGTTATGGCACAAAGGAAGCATTTGGATGATTTTTTTACGTGGTAGAATTATCGGACGACTGGAATGTGGACGTACCCATCTGGAAGTATCCGAGGAACTTGGAATCGCCCAGAGTGTCATCTCCAGGCTTTGGCAACGATTCAAACATGATGGTAATGTGAGTAGATGTTACAGCACAGGTCGCCCCCCGAGTTACTACGCCGAATGATGACCGGTATTTGGCAGTTACTGCCAAAAGAAACAGACGGAGCACAGCATCAGACCTGTCTCGTCAGCTCTCTTCAGCTACCGGTACGACAGTTTCAAGGCAGACCGTGTACAGACGCTTAGGGAACATTGGTCTATATGCTCGTAGGCCTGTCAGATGTGTTCCCTTTACCGCAACTCACTGTCGCCTGCGATTATGCTGGGCTAGAGAGCATGCATTGTGGACACCGCAACAGTGGTCTTGTGTGATGTTTTCCGACGAGTCCAGGTTCAGTTTACATTCTGATTCTCGCCGGACTTTCATATGGAGAGCGCCAGGTACCCGTTACCACCAAGAGAACACCATTGAACGACACCGTTACGGTGGTGCAGGATGGCTCGTTTGGAGAGGAATTATTCTTGGTTCCAGAACTGACCTGCATGTTCAGAGTGTAACGATGACAGGCCACATCTATCGGGATGTCATTCTGGAACAACATGTACGTTTGTTTCGGGGCGCCATGGGTCCTGAATTTCTGTATAGGGATGACAACGCCCGACCTCACCGTGCAAACATTGTAGACGAATGCCTTCAATCGGAGGATATCACCCGTATGGATTGGCCAGCATACTCACCGGACTTGAATCCAATAGAGCATGTGTAGGACATGCTTGGCCGACGAATTGCAGCCCGTCAACCCCCTCCCAACTGTCTATCGGAACTTCGGAGGGCATTGCTTGATGAGTGGTGTACTTTTCCCCAAGATCAGATTGATAATCTGATACTCAGCATGCGTAGGCGTTGTAACGCTTGTATTGCATCGTCCGGGAGACATACTCCGTATTAACCATCATACTAACCATGTTATACTGTTTTCTGTAAATAGGTTCTTTTTTGAAATTTGCTCCAGGGAGTAAAAATTGCAATTTTTATTAATTATATGTCAAACACAGCATCTTTTTTGCTCTTTACCTTTTGTTTAATAAATAGACTTTACCAATAAGTCAAATTTGTTTTGCGTTTGTCTCTTTCATTGCCTGAACTTCATTATCCTTAATTTATCGACATGAGTGTGTGTATATATATATATATATATATATATATATATATACATACATATACATACATATACATACATATACATACATATACATACATATACATATATAGTATATATATATATATATATATATATATATTTAAAAATATTGCTAAAATGCTTTTTTCTCATTAATATTCAGAGACAGACCACTGTTTCTTTCCGTCATAGAAAGTGAGAGGGAGCTTATGTTCCTTTAACATTAAGTCATAACTTAATCACTTATACGTTAATACTAGCCATATCACTCACAATCACACCTCTCTTACAGTGCTAAGGTAAAAGAACATTTTTAAAAAATCTTACAATCTATTAGACTAATATAGACCTTGTTGTCAAGAAAACAAACCTACCTTAGCAAAATGTAGATCTTTAACAGCCTGTAAATAGTTCACACAAATTTCCTACTTCAAAGGGTCCAGCAATATTACTTCATAAATTTCTAGCACGCAGAGAAACACGGTTCATTCCCAAAGCAAAAATCCATTTTTAAAGGTGTATTCTGTTTGAGAAAAAAAGCCTGATAATTAAAAGATGAAATCTTTCCTGTGTTATAGATTTCTCATACCTTTCAATCCGTTTATCGAGAAAATCAATACAACTTAAGTCTTACGTTTTGTAATATTATCACGCAAAGTCGAAATAAATAGAAATACCTTTCAAAGAGAGTTTTGATCACAACAAGAATTAAAAAAAAGAAATTTAAATCCCTGTAATAAGTAGAATTTCGATGGGAAAAGAAGATTCGTTAACATTTTTCAATATGCCTGAGAAAAAAACATTCAAAGGCACTGTAAATAATTACACAACTTAGGAACACTAAGGAAAGCTTGACTTTAATTATATAAAATAAAACCCGTTTATTTTAAACTGACGGGGAAGGATTTAATATTTGGAGAAAGATTTTAAAGAAATAAATATCAGAAAAAGCAATCTAGATTCTCCGAGACCTGAAAGAGAGATTTATTTTCGTCTTAGTCTTCCAAAAGGTAGCATCGGGTTTTATTTAATAGAAAATCAAAATGAATAATGTATGAAGAAACACCTGAATTCCAAAATACTATAATGCTTATATATCTCAGTCATTAGTTGCCAAAATAGTAAAAATAAAAGTGGAGATTGCATTTCAAAATATAATCTAAGAAATAATCAATAGTTTATTTCTAGAAAGTCTTTGTGAATCCTATAATACTCCAAAATTATTTGGTATCTGATTCCAGACTCTTTCATTTCGATGCAATGTTAAATTGAATATATTCCATAATATATTGAAACATTGGTCCCTAATTTCATGCCCACTAAATACTTTTTTGATTCTGTTAAATTTAAGTATATATATATATATATATATATATATATATATATATATATATATATATATATATGAATATATATATATATATATATATATAGTATATATATATATATAATATATATAATTTATATATATATATATATATATATATATATATATATATATATACTGAATATATATATATATATATATATAATATATATATATATATATATATATATATATATATATATATATATATATATATATATATATATATATATATATATATTATATTTATATATATATATATATATATATATGTATATTTCTATATATATATATATATATATATATAGATATATATATATATATATATTATATATATTTGATATATATGTATATGTATATATATATATATATGTATATATATGTATATATATATATATATATATACGTTTATATATATAATATATATATATATATATATATCATTATATGTATATATTATATATTACATATATATGTATGTATATTATATATATATATATGTATATATATGTATATGTATATTATATATATTACATATATATATATACACTATTTATATATATATATATATATATATATATGTATATATATTTATGTATATATATATATGTATATGTAAATATATATATATATGTATATGTATATATATATATATATATATATATATATATATATATATGTATGTATGTATATATATATATGTGTGTGTGTGTGTCAGGTTTTGAAAAATAAATGTAAATATTAAATATGTAATTAATAAAAATAGATCGAACTCTTTCTTAACGCGCTAGGACATTTGGATGAATAAGCCTATTTAAGTGAAGTCCGAGGCAGAAGTAGAAGCATCTAATTAATTTAACATTTACAGTCGCGTTCCTCAAGGTTCTGTACTGGGGCCTATATCATTTAATATCTATTAAAACGATATCCCTCAAACTGCTAATACAAGTATTGCCATTTATGCTGACGATACAGCAATTTTCGTTACAAACATCAATTACAAATATGCCGTTCTTGCCATAAATAAACACCTTAAACTTATGACTAGATGGCTGAAAAAAATGGAGAGTTAAAATTAATACAGACAAGTGCGAAGCTGCCGTGTTCTCAAACAAACACCTCAGAACTTAATAAGTTACAACATACCTTAATTTCGCACGTTTAGTCCACGGGCGCGATTTTAAAAAATTTCGTAAATCATCAGATAGTCCGAATCAATATAATGCCGCATAAAGAAACTTACGACGATAAATTGTATAAAGCATTACAATTAGACCCGTTTTTCGATGCCTTAATAAGCGGTTGATCAAAGTACTGACTCAACTCCTCTTCAATTCTTCTTCCTTTTAAATAATTCCTAAATCTTTGTTTCTTTGCTTCAACCGCTTTTGGCGAAATCGTGCTTGCAGTTTTAAATCTGGCGAGAAACTCACAAATTATCATAAACACAACTTTTGAAAAATTTTACAAAAATTAAATATTAAAATCTAATTGAATTAACAGTACATTTCATACTATATATTGAAACATTCACTTAATTCATACTATATCATTTCGAAATTTGCTTCAGCTTCTATTCGTGCTTGCATTGTTTGAAATCTGGCAATCGTAACTCAACAAATTGATACATAATCAAAAACAACATTTTGAGGAAAAATTTTACAAAAATGAATATTTAAAATCTAATTGAATTAACAAAGAAAACACAAAGGAAACACATAACATTCATATTAAATAGACTGAAACATTCACTTAATCACAAATTAAATAAACTGAGTGTGATTTTCATCACAAATTTGGGATTTAGTGTAAATTGTAAATTATATTTATACTAAAAAAAAGAAGAAAACTATTTTGAGTGATTGAAGAGGAGTTTTTGAAAAAAATTTTTTTATTTTTCAAGGTTTATTACCGATACATTACGATGTTTTCTTCGCGTCTCGTGAGTTTTGCTTTAGTTTATATATCAGTCTCATACGACATTTAACGCAGAAAAGCAAGCATGGTGAGTGAAGAGTGAAAACATTAAAAAAAACATGCCGTTTACTTAACATGCATTAAAAAATAAAAACATTATACATTGCTCCACGAGCAATAAAATAAGACTATCATGAACACAGGGAACCAAATCAACCGTCAGCGTCAGCCCACAGAAACTACAACTATTTATATACGACTGGGCTGACCAGATACACGTGTAAATTTGCATAACGTTGAAAATTAATACATACAAGAAACTTAAATACACACACAGTAACTAAATAGAGAAAAAATATTACAAATGATAAATAGTACAGTTAAAGACCGTTTACAATCTAAAAGCGTCGAAAATTGAATATAATAAACAGACCAATACTTAACCGCTGGTTAAGTCCAAGTAATTTTAACATTATATTTGATCCTCGGCCGTTCGCTCGACGTACTTTCTTCTCCCTTTCTTCCGATTTTGATGATTTGAGCAATGAACAACCACAGATAGTCCGCACCGGCAGATAGTCTGAAGACTATGCGTGCGAAATTACTGTAATCATTGAGGACACAAGTATCCCTTGGTCTAACACAGCTAAATATCTAGGTATCACGTTTGATAAAAATCTCACTTGGTCAACACATTTCACTAACATTAACCCCTTCCGGTAAAATGACGAGTCTAGCTCGTCATTAGTTTTTCATTCCATACCGCACAATGACGAGCTACACTCGTCATGCGATTAAAGTTACTGTTAAATATGATAATTAATTTAGTTTAAAATTTCTAGTGTACTGAATTTGGCAACACTTTTATCACTTGTGAAAATCACAAGTCACTATTGCATATTGTTTACTTAGAATTTCTTGGTACAAGTCATTGCCAAATTAATGAGTCAGAATAAAAGAAAACCTACTAAGAAATGCCGTGTGTGTACAAGAATCAAATTAAAAGTGAGACTACTTGGCGGTGTAAACAATTAAGAATTCCTTTGCACTTTGTTTTGAAAAGTACCACTAGCTTGAAGACTATTATCTGTATACCTTATTAATGTTTTGCTTTGATATTTTCTTAATTTTACTGTTTCTGATATTATTTAACACTATGTAAAAAGTGGATTTTAATTAAGAATATGTAAGAATTGTAAAATGAAACAAGTTTCTTAAATAAAAATTAAATGATTATTTCATGCATAGTTTTTTATTATTAAATCATACCGGAAGGGGTTAAGAATAAATTTAGAGTTGCTAAAAGATTACTCTACTCCTTAATTGCTCGAAATAGCTTACTAAGCACAGATAATAAGTTGCTCATCTATAAATCCTATCTTCGCCCACAACTTTCTTACTCGTGTATTGCAGGGTCATATGAGGCTGACTGCCTTATTAATTCTAGAACAGCTTCGCATACTAATCATCCTTCTCATAATCGTTTCATCAGTTCATTTCTCACCCGTTTGTACAGATCAGGCCCATCTTGCATTCTTCCTTTTCATCTGCGCATAAAAACACATTTATCTGATTTTAGTCTCATTCATGAGAAGATTTTAGCTGCTGAATATACAAACCCACCCCGGGAGACTCCTAATTTTACTCTCTTAAACCCTTTTAAAGCTTTTACTAAATATGACACTGCTGACATTATTTACAAGCGAATATTTTTAAGTCACAGGGACACCTACCTATCATATACTCCTGTTTTTACTGACGGCTCTAAGTCGAGTGACTTCGTTGGTTGTGCCTACGTAATAGATAATGATGTCTATAGCCACAAACTGCATCCGTCCGTATCTATTTTTTCTGCTGAAATAATAGCTATTTGCCTGGCTCTTGAAAAATTGGTGTATTACAAAGGGTACAATTTTATTGTTTACACTGATTCTCTCAGCGTGCTACTTTCTCTTATCGTTCCTGATCACCAGAGTCACCCACTCATCTTACA
>CM063508.1:158040394-158047894 GCA_032207245.1 Pardosa pseudoannulata
GGGCAGGATTTTTACCAGAGAAGAATATTTAAATTTATATCTCGAAGCGACAAGTACGTGAACCGAAATGGAGACTATGTCAAAAAATAACCGCATATAGGTAGTATTAGACAGCTTTATTGGTAGTATAAGATAAAATGCACTCGTTTCACTATGGGTTTTGTAACCTTAGTGTTTGATCACTTCTCCCCAGTACTCTCGAAATAATCCTTTAAAAACTGTGATACAATTATTATTCAGGCAAATATTTCACAGGAGATAAAAATGTCTCAAAGAAATAACTCAATTATTATCACAAGACATTTATTAATTATCAGTTGTTTATTTTTACAAATGATGATATGAAAGGAGACATTTAAATGTTTTGTGTTTTTCGCACTGTTAACATAATTCACCTGCAATATTTCAAAAGTTTTACACACGCCGTCGGCTGTGATATATGCTAGTAATTAAAATTCTGGATAAAGAAGCTTAAATTATTTATAACACTTCAAATAAACTAAAATGCAGAATGATATTTAAAGTAAGAATTTATACCTAATTCTGTGCAAACAGAAGAGAAAAACTCAATTATTCCATTTTTAAACTCCTTCAAATGAAGTACTATAGAAGAGTAAATAAAGAAATGTCTTTTAAATGCGAAAATTAATCATTTTGTTGGAAGTTCTGATTTAGGGGGAGAAAATTGAATCTTATTCCAAATTAAATAAAATATTTAACAAGTAAAAGAACTAGGAGACTCTAAAATTTTCTCATAACGATTAATATCTATTTTCCTATTTTTATGTTACTAAATTTATTTTATCCTTATGTAATGCTGCTTAAATCTTGGAGATGTTTTGTAATTAAAATGATAAACTGTTAGAAACTACTGTTAACATGCAATAAAACATTTAAGGAAAATGTATATATTACTTGATTTTCTTTGTTTTGAATTTTTTTAAACAGGGGAAGTACTTGCAGTAAGACATTACTGTAGTTCAAATGTTCGACAAAAATAAAGTAGCTTTCTCGAATTAAGAAGTGTAAAAGGTCTTATTTTGCCCTAGATAAATTAATTACAGGGAGTTTTACTTTTAATTGTTTTGATCTCATTCACAAGTTTAATGTTTTACTATAGTAAACAATAATAAAAATAGAAAAAAGTAATATATTTAATTGTTTTAACATCATTTTTCCTTGAAAGTAAGAATATTTGTCCCTATTGCTCTAAGCTTTCTTTCTACGAAGGAAAAACTGGTAAAATATTTTCTCTTCTGTGGTGCTGCAAGTGGTAAAAGTGTAAGTTCATGCTCCTGTCCCAGAAATTCACTTCTGCAGACCCTTATTCCTTGTTCCTTTAATTATCAATTGCCGTTTAGAATCATAAAGAATTGTTGAAGATAGTGCATAATTAAAGGAATAATTTCTCGAATTTTATTCGGTTTTGGTAGTTAAATAGACTAGTTCCTCAGAGAAATAATACCCTTGGCAAGTTTTGTTTTAATTTGACGACTTAGGCCAAACAATTTTAAGGCAAAGAAATTTCTAAAAAATTTTAGCAGAATTACCATTTAGATATATCAACCTAATAGATAGTTCAAGTTGCATAGCAATACCGATACTCACTATTATTAAGTAGCAAATAGATGATAACATTCCTTAATATTTATCCTGATCTGTAAGCAGTGGACTCCTCTCTGTCGATCGTAATGGTTGATCATCAATGGAATACAGATCCTGTGTTCAAGTCAATACAGAGTGACTGATAATCGTAAAGTTGTTGACTTTTTGACACACTGTTCGTGGAGTCAGTGCCTAGAGACTATCAGTGAATTTTCCATTCAGGTGGCATATGTCTATCAGAAAAGACAGTGGACCGAAAGTTTACAGTCTGTCTCCAAGGACTGATGCCGATCCCATAAAAAGTCCACTTGTCAGTCCTCATGGACAGACGTCAAGCTCAACCTATTAGTAAGAGAGGGCAATCATCTTTACAAACCTATATCGTAACAATTTTGCAACCAGTTTCAATCCTTAATTTAATTATTTTATATTTATTAATTTAAGCAACATTTTCGGGTTGAAATATACCAAATTTCAATAAATACATGCACACATACACACATATATATATGTATGTATATATAATTTAAAAAAAATAAGATTGTTGCGAAAATTTATTTATGTACAAAATGAGTAGGCTGTTTTTCAAATAACCATTTTAATAGAAATGAACAATGAGCACACTTTTGTAAAGTCTATTGTACATAGACGCCTAAATTTTATAACGTGTCTTCTCAAAAGATTAAGCTACAACCTACACCTTATATATTTAGTACAATTTGCATAAAAATATTTTTTCTTTTTATTGAAAAAAAAAACGAGATAAATCTTGGCATTTAAAATTTTTTTAAAGATATTAAAAGTCTTTATTTAAAAATAAGTAGAGGATATGTTATATTATCATGTAAACAAAATTTAAAATTTTATATTTCTTAGTTTTGAAATAATTTTGCGCACAAGGTTTGAAATAACAGATAGGATAGATTTCGAGAACTAGCAGTTTAAAGTTAAAAACCTGTTTACATATTTAAAACATTCGTGTACCCGCATACACGAAAATTCCTAGGGGCAAATCCTACTCCTCGGTTTTTCAGTTTTAGCTGAAGGATCTGGTCCCCATTAACCGCGAAAAATGAGGGATCACTGTAAAGACTTAGTAATGATGGTAGATTAAGGTATGAATGATCATCCTTCTGATATTAATTGTGAACTGCCACGTTTTTGAGAATGTCTGTCACATCTTTTTTAACCATGACAGCATACAAACTCTCAATTGACCCTTCGAAGCAACGCTAAATTAATTTAGTAATGATGATTATTTAAGATGATAATAATCATCCTTTTAAAAACAAGTCTCCAATCAACTAATACTTTTGAAACACATTTCTATCAATAAATGAAAGTTTCACAGTCCCGTGACAGTAGTCATCTTTATTTCGAATCTCAGCGAGTTTTGCTATCGAAGCCATCGAAAGAATTTCATCGATTATAAAATTTTCCATGAAACTACCCGTAAATCACAGAATTATTTGGTTTATATATTGTTACAAATGGTACAAAATTTCTCATCTAAGGGAAAACAATTCATAAATAATGCATAATATGATATTTCAGTATAAAAGAAGCTTTAATCCATGACATTTCTTCTAGAATTCGAAATATTATTCTCACCCTAAGGGCGGCAGATGAATTAAAGATTAAAATTCCTCACGTGATCTGAAATATCCGATAGAAGAAAAAGCTATGACTCAATATATTTTTGAAATGTGGAATAAGGGAAAAGAATTTGAACAAAGAGCATTGTCTACTCTTCAGCTAGAAAATAATCTTTGTCTAGAATTCCATATTTATCACTCAGATTGGGAAACATATGCGGAATAAATTCAATAGCTTAAAATAACAGGCAGGATAATTTGCAATTATATTTTCTTTGTTTTGCTTAAATTATTTCTGGAACACAAAAATGAATAATATTCAAAGCGGAGAATTTTTAAAGATAGCATTTCAGATATCACAGGCTATTTATTTTATATTTTATTATTTTATTGCAATTCTCTGTGTTTTTTATATTTCTAATACTAGCATTTTTCTAATTATTAACTTCCTTCTTCTGGTATAAAGGACGATTATGGGGTTCCTTAGTCGAAAGGCCTTATCCCCGGTCTAAAGGTAAGAAGTAAACGAGGTAAAATCTGTTAAATAAGAATTAAGTTATGAATTTAGAAAGGAGTAATTTAGATGCCGGTCATTAAAAAGTGGGTAAGGGGAAATCGTAAGGGCTGGTGTGAAGTCGTGAGACCAGTAAAGACTCAAGAACAATTAATACCCTGAAAAGAAAATGTGAATTAGTATCCACGGTTAGGTACACTAGATGGAGTCTTACGAGAAAAATAAATGTTAAACACAGTTAGGTAGACTTTCCATAATAAAGATACACATAATTTTTTTAAATATATCACATTACAGCACAAGGACGTTAAAACATATATAAAAGGAAGGGGTAGTGAAGTAATAAGCGCTATGAGAAGTAAATTAAGGTAAAATTTCTATTCTCAGGTGAGCAATGACGACCTAACTTATTTGGGCTATTGTAATCATAATCCGGAAGTTCTGCTATTATTTCATTTGGTATGTTATATAGGCTATTATAAAAATTTTGATAAGCTGTTACACAGGGTTGTTTAAAAGTTAACATGTTAAGTCAATTATTAACTTTTATTTGTGCCTTTTTTTATATCTTTCATTTTTTAGCCTCTTCTGCTTCCATTGTTCCAATCATCCGAGCTCTATCTTTTGATTCGCTTCCTCCTCCTTAGGCACTCCCGCCTACAAACCCCAACATGGGTAATACTTTTCCCCTTCAAACTGGGCACTCCTGACAGTTCCCGACCATTAAATTGGTCCCTTAACTCATAAATAAGTCCACAAAGTATATTCTTGTTTAACGTCATGAAGAGAGACACAAGCCTCATCTATATCTGTAATCAAACCCATATACGACGACCCTTCATAAAACCTTCATTCAATTTTTTGGGTCCTCTCTTCTTTACAACAAAGATGTGATGAGGTCAGATTTAGATCGGAAGCATTTGAGCTTTCTACTCTTTCATATTAAATCAGTTATTTAAAAAGGATCTAAATCGTCTCACCACAATAAAAACTAATATTACTTAATTCCAAATTTATTGAAATACAGATAGAATGACTACTATTTTCTTGACTAAGTTTTTCTCTTATTGGAATATATAGAAATATTAAGTCATTTAACTAACATTTTTTAAGCTTCTAGAATTTTTTAAGCTGTTTTAAATTTTCTAGAAAAGTGAGCAATTGTAAAATATTAATGTTGGAAGGATATGAATACTGGTCACAAATACCTTCAAAGGCATGTTGAAATTGTCGAACATTGGTTTTAAAGGTAGGGGATCAGGCAGTGTCCCTAAGACGAAAGCTATATTCTTTAACTATAATAGGATTCCGCCCCTCCAATTAACGTTTGAGGGTTTGATTTGGTTTGGAGTGCTATGGTCTACTTTTTGCAACACGACGTCTAATAAGACCGGGATCTACAGCTTAAAGCCGATTCCGAACGACTACGAACATCCATGCCACTGTGGGATTCGAACATACGAACTCCGGTACCGAATACTAGCACTCTAACCAATCGGCCTTCGTTTGGCTGAGGTCTGTGAGAAACTGATTTACTGTGAGAGAAAGGTAAAATATCTGGGAATTTACTTAGATAGTAGACTTACCTTCTCAACAACAATTAGCTCTTAATACTCAACAATTAGCCTCTCAATTACGAAGTTTTTCAAAGCACATTGAGACTTAGCACATCTCCTTTACAATACATGAATGTCCATCGTTAATAAAATTTTACTTTACAACACTGTCCTAAGGCCAATTCTCCTATACGCTGCTCTAGTCTTGGGCTCTGCGTCGACCACTCATATTCAGAAGTTGCAGACATCTCAAAATAAAACCTTCAAAATTATCCTAAATACTTCCAGATATACTACAAAATTGTAATCATAATAATCTCAATGCAGCTCCAATTAGGCAGTTTATTAAAAATTTAGCACTGAACTTCTTCAGTAGGTTATATTACATTGTCACATTTCAAGAAGTAGACGAGCTCCATGGTTCAATGGTTAAATTCGTAGACTACAAACCGAAAGGTCTCCGGTTCGATCCTGAATCAAGCGAGATTTGATTCCGTCTTTTTATGTTCGCTTTGTTAAGTAGTCAAGAAAACTGTACTATTAAATTTTTCTGTACTGTTAAAATAGTTCTAGACTATTCTGTTATCCTATAAAGCTTGTGTTAAAACTGAGAGAGGCAGTTGTTGTTCGACTACGAGCTAGGTAGCTTCGCACTTAAACGATATTATTTGGTAACTTGACTTTTCATTGTGTGCAACCAGTCCATGCATCTAAGTGACAATATTAACAACGAGGAAATTTCTAGACTGATGGGTTATGATGTGGGGATCTACTTCCGTAGACCTCGGACCACAACTGCTCTCCCTTCTTACTTAAAACCATTACCAAGGCCTGTGCAAAAGGGGATAACTAATTTTAAAAAAACTCTGATACTCTATTTTTATTACTATGTATATATGTTATTGTAATTACAAATGTGCTTATATTTTTTCTTTTATATGAGTAACTCAGTGATTTAAAAAAAATTAAATCTCTTATTCTGTATTTAAAATAATTGTATTTGTATATTTGCTCAAATTGTGAAGTAAGTTATCGCTATTTTCAGAAGTGACTGTTATCTTAAAATAAAGTAGACAAAACAATCTGTGTTAGTGACCGATGACTACCGAATTCGATATCAAGGTATAGTGAATCACGTAAACTGATAACAAAAACTTTTCAGGGAATGACTTATCGAATATTGGAAAAACATTTACTCTTTTGTCCCTTTTTACTTCCGCTCAATTGAACAGACTGTTATCATAACGAAAGACAGCAACTGGAATCCCATTGGATTCCATTAATAACCATTCGGTGTGTTTCAAATTTAATGCACTGAAAACACTATTTCAATTTTTTTTAAGAGATCTTCGTAAATTCTGAAAAGAGGACCATTAGCAAATTCTCTTTACATTACATTCAAAGATCAGTTTTTCTTTCTTCAATTTGCCATTCTTTATCCCCTTCCGGTAAAATGACGAGTCTAGTTCGTCATTAGTTTTTCATTCCATACCGCACAATGACGAGCTACACTCGTTATGCGATTAAAATTACTGTTAAATATGATAATTAATTTAGTTTAAAATTTCTAGTGTACTGAATTTGGCAACACTTTTATCACTTGTGAAATTCACAAGTCACTATTGCATATTGTTTACTTAGAATTTCTTGGTACAAGTCATTGCCAAATTAATGAATCAGAATAAAAAAAAAACCTACTAAGAAATGCCGCGTGTGTTACAAGAATCAAATTAAAAGTGAGACTACTTGGCGGTGTAAACAATTAAGAATTCCTTTGCACTTTGTTTTGAAAGTACCACTAGCTTGAAGACTATTATCTGTATACCTTATTAATGTTTTGCTTTGATATTTTCTTAATTTTACTGTTTCTGATATTATTTAACACTATGTAAAAAGTGGATTTTAATTAAGAATATGTAAGAATTGTAAAATGAAACAAGTTTTTTAAATAAAAATTAAATGGTTATTTCATGCACAGTTTTTCATTATTAAATCATACCGGAAGGGGTTAATAACCATTCGGTTTGTTTCAAATTTAATGAACTGAAAACACTATTTCAACTTTTTTGTAAGATAGCTTCGTAAATTCTGAAAAGAAGACCATTAGCAAATTCACTTTACAGGACATTCAAAGATCAGTTTTTCTTTCAATTTCCCATTCTTTAAGCTGTGTTCGAGAGATTAAACAACGTTTTTTCAATATAAATATTTTTGCTACTTTTTAAAAATT
>CM063508.1:158052894-158060394 GCA_032207245.1 Pardosa pseudoannulata
AAATTATTCTCAAACACGAAAAGTAAAAGAAAAAAGTAGTAGAATTTCTTACCCTTTACATTTCTGAAAAATTAAAAATTTACTGATCCCGTTATATGACGGGCTTTATGCGAGTTAACAATATGAACCCATAAACTGACTCTTCTTTCTTTTTTATTTGCTAGTTCATCAATAATATATAATAATTCTAAATATTTACAAAATTTCTTTTCAATTGTAAATAATGCTATGTAAAGCCCTAGGGACTATTAAAAATTTACTGATCCCGTCATATGACGGGCTTTATGCTAGTTAACAATATGAACCCATAAACTGACTCTTCTTTCTTTTTTATTTGCTAGTTCATCAATAATATATAATAATTCTAAATATTTACAAAATTTCTTTTCAATTGTAAATAATGCTATGTAAAGCACTAGGAACTATTAAAAATTTACTGATCCCGTCATATGACGGGCTTTATGCGAGTTAACAATATGAACCCATAAACTGACTCTTCTTTCTTTCTTATTTGCTAGTTCATCAATAATATATAATAATTCTAAATATTTACAAAATTTCTTTTCAATTGTAAATAATGCTATGTAAAGCACTAGGGACTATTAAAAATTTACTGATCCCGTCATATGACGGGCTTTATGCGAGTTAACAATATGAACCCATAAACTGACTCTTCTTTCTTTCTTATTTGCTAGTTCATCAATAATATATAATAATTCTAAATATTTACAAAATTTCTTTTCAATTGTAAATAATGCTATGTAAAGCACTAGGGACTATTAAAAATTTACTGATCCCGTCATATGACGGGCTTTATGCGAGTTAATAATATGAACCCATAAACTGACTCTTCTTTCTTTCTTATTTGCTAGTTCATCAATAATATATAATAATTCTAAATATTTACAAAATTTCTTTTCAATTGCAAATAATGCTATGTGAAGCACTAGGGACACAATACAATTTGATATCGAAATTATTCATCATAACTTATATTTTACCTTTAATAAAAGGCCAGTCTTTTTTTTATTTGTCATTTCTGAAAATTTAACTAAAAATTCTTTTTCAAATCTATTAATATACTGCAAGTCAATCTATTTTTAGGTAGCAAAATATATAATAAGTATTCATTAGTCTCTAATCATGTTAGAAATTTTTCTCAAACGCGAAAAGTAAATGAAAAAAAGTAGTAGGATTTCTTACCCAGATAGCATGCATACTTGCAGCAAGTTTGACATTTTCTGGATAACATCTTGTCATAACAAATTTGACGCGAAAAACTTGCAGCAAAACTCCTGCAAGTTAGAAAGAGCATAAAACGATCACTCCTTTGCAACACAATTTTGCTGCAAAGCTGTGGCAGTCTTGTTAAGCCAAACTTAGTTTTCAGTTTTTAACATGAGAACAGAAACAAATCGTAAATACTAATTATTCTGCCTTGTCTAATTAGCAGAGCCCTCTAGTTTGAAGACAAATTTTAAATGATTCAGCTCCGGAGCCCTCGAGTGCAAATTGTTAATTAGTAAAAAATTAATTACTAATGAATTTTTAATATCTATTCAAAATTATCTAAAATCTTAGTCTTTCAAAAAGTAAAAAAAAAATTCCTTTACATATGTTATTTAAACCAAACAAAAAGGTTGTTTTTTTTTTGTTTTTTTTTTCAAAAACAGCGGGGTTTTTTCTGACTGTGTGGTTTGCAATGAACTTCCTGCAAGTTTGATATGACAAGTTTGCTGCAAACTTGCATGACAAGTGTATTGTAACTTGCATGACAAGTTTGCTGCAAGTTTGATATGACTAGTTTGCGGCAAACTTGTGCGAAAAGTGTACTGTAGCTTGCATGACAAGTTTGCTGCAAGTTGGAGGTATGGTGACTTCGAAGTTTGCGTAGACTTGCTGCAGTCTTGTTTCAAACTTGCAGACTTGTCAGGCTGAACTTATTGCAAGTTTGCAGGCTTGCAAAGCAAGACTGCTTCAAGTTTGCTGCAAACTAAGTTTGCTATCTGGGTACTAATTATTTTCAGTAAAACTGTCTTTAAAAATCTTTAGTTAGCATATATCATTTATTATATCAGCAAACCTGAAAATGTGCACGTTCTACACATTTACTAGCCTTGGTGTCGTGTAATCCTCGTTTTTATTTGAGTATTAACCTGTGATCAAATGTATAGTGGGATTTTATTTTGATTGCGTTGTGCAAAAGTATTTTAGTACTAAATTTAACCCCAGGTTCTGAGAAACTACAGACATAAGATATGAAACTAAACTAAAAGCTAAATTAACAGCATCCGAAACTAGCTTAATGAAAAAATAAATTTATTATAATATATATACATCTATGTACATATAAAACTGATGCTAATTTTCATAAAATATGCTTTATTAACATCTTCTAAATTAGTTCTGACAATAATTTTTTAATACTTAAGTAATTATATAAATATAAGAGAGAGGACCTAATCTCAATTTCAAAATGTATGTAAAAGGGGATACCTATGGGAAGTTAAAATGGTGTGCCCGGAACACTGCTGGTTGATGGATATCTATGGATCTTTCGTCGGTCTGGTTAGGGGCTTCCTCCTGAGTGTTTGGGGTGCGGCCGTGCTATTTGATGCAGGAACACTTCCTGTCGGACTAGACTGGACTCTCGAACTCGTTCCGTCGGACTTTCTCCTCGTCTCGACTATCGAACACCTTCCGTCGGACTTGTCTAGTCTATTCGACTCCCGAACCTCTTCTGTCGGACTTTCTCCTCGTCTCGACTATCGAACACCTTCACCTTTTCTTCTTTTTTTTTTTTCGATCTTTCTTATTTTATTAATTTCATCCTTGTCCCCTCTTCCTTCTTACCATCCAATCGGGATAGTTGTAAGAATATAATTGGTCTACTTAAACCCCGCCTTGAGACCGCTAACGTGGAAAACCTTATCCCTTCTAATTGGGCACTGTCCCTTAGGGACTCATAAATAACTCCACAAAGGTACATTCTTATTTAATGTCAAGTACGGAGACAGGATTCTAATCTGGGACTGGGATCAGAACCCCGCCCGAGACCACCGTACAAGACATAATTTTATGTTTAGAATATAATTTTATGGTCCTTTATGTTATGTGATGAGGTCAGATTTAGATCCCGATCACTTTACTTCTTGTATGAATGAATCAATTATATAACTGATCTAAATCGCCTCATCACACTTGGTTCTACAGTACTGAGCAATATTATAATGTTATACATCATTATATGCATTTGCTTGTCTATAGTTATATTTTACTTCTGTTGTTTGACTTCCAGTTCTATAAAACAACGAATCTAAAAACTGATAGATAAAATATCATCTGAAATTAGACCTTGGTAAGCATGAGATTCAGTGAAATAGTGATTTATTGATTTAGATATTTATATCCTTTAAAATATGTCCGAGCATTATTTACGAAATTCGTGAAACATAAGCAAATGCCTGGAAAACTATATTCTAATGCATAACAGTACCCTTTTAGATTTTTGACACCTAAGACAAATGTTGTAATAGTTCCAGCTATCGCGTATTGATTCAGTTTTATGTTTAGCATAAAGGAATGTCAAAAGAGTAAACATAAATAGTAAAACTATTTGGACCAAAATATGCAATGTGCTATAATAAATTATCGTTTGGTGGCAAATTTATGTTTGAAAACAAATAATGATCTAAAAAATAAACCGGAGTGCATTCAAGGAATGTTTCTCCAATATATCTCTATAAAGTGTCTGAGAGCACTTTCATGCACTTCTGTATTCGAAATTGAATATCTACGAACATCATTACAGTAGAATTCGAAGATAAAAAGTGAAACGTTCGAAGTCGAGAAAAAGTAATTTTTTCCTGAAAAGAAAATTTAAGTAAAGATACACAAGGAAGAATAATCTGATGCCAGAGATTGGAATGGAATTCGAAACAAAGGGAATTGTTGTGCAATGAAATCAGCTATGTGATATACAGTTTTAAAAAATTATAGACTCCTTTTATTCTTTTAATTTTACAAGTTTTAATAGTTACATATATATATATATATATATATATATATATATATATATATATATATATATATATATTAGTAATTGTTAGTTGTAGAAATTTGTTAATAATTATAACATTTTTATATCTAAAACTAGATATTAAAACATCTAATTATACATTTTTAAACTTCATTTTATTTGCTTAATGTTAGTGTAAGTTCTCATTGCATGTTTAACAATTTGGAATACTTACTTTTTACTTACTTATTTTATGCTTTAAGAAATATAAATTCGTTACCATCAATTTCAAACCAATAACCACTAAATTTTCTTTTTATATTCAAATATATTTGGTTTAAAATTGGATTTGATTTTGTTTAATTCTCAGATTTGAATGGTATTCATAAAGTTTTAAAATGTTTCTTGCTACTTAATTTTTCAAAGATCCCAATGAGCTGATTGTCAAATACTCTTAATAAACATTAAAACAAATCTGATTATCATTAAGTTTCACTTGTATTTAAATATTAAAAAACTCAATTTAAGTTTAGAAAGTTTGTATTTCCCACGAAAATTAGACGTACAGTGTAAAATACTTATCTAAGAATTCACTATTTAATTTGTTAACAAAATACTACTAAAATAAATTCAAAATATATTTCAAGTAACTTTAAGACAGTAACAAAAAGAGAAGAGGTAATTGAGTTATTATTTTAAAGTCATTTTAAAAACTATCAAAATATTTAAAAAATTGAAATTATTACTATTTTTAAATGTGATTCATTTCGTAATTCGTTAGCGTATATTGTCACGTGGATAAAAGTACAGGTGGGACATGATAAAGAGTCAAGCTTAAGAAATAACACTGTTTATTAACCCCTTCCTGTATGATTTAATAATGAAAAACTGTGCATGAAATAACCATTTAATTTTATTTAAAGAACTTGTTTCATTTTACAGTTTTTACATATTTTTAATTAAAATCCACTTTTTACATAGTGTTAAATAATATCAGAAACAGTAAAATTAAGAAAATATCAAAGCAAAACATTAATAAGGTATTCAGATAATAGTCTTCAAGCTAGTGGTACTTTTCAAAACAAAGTGCAAACGAATGCTTAATTGTTTACACCGCCAAGTAGTCTCACTTTTAATTTGATTCTTGTAACACACACGGCATTTCTTAGTAGGTTTTCTTTTATTCTGACTCATTCATTTGGCAATGACTTGTATCAAGGAATTCTAAGTAAACAATATGCAATAGTGACTTGTGATTTTCACAAGCGATAAAAGTGTTGCCAAATTCAGTACACTAGAAATTTTAAACTAAATTAATTATCATATTTAACAGTAACTTTAATCGCATGACGAGTGTAGCTCATCATTGTGCGGTATGGAATGAAAAACTAATGACGAGCTAGACTCGTCATTTTACCGGAAGGGGTTAAAGGTCAAGCTACCTAGCTCGTACTCAAACCACAACTGCCGCTCGCAGTTTTTACAGGGTCTTTTATATGGCAACAGAACCTTCTAGAATTATTTTAATGTAACAGAAAATTAGCATAATTTAGAAGTCTATTTAACAAATCGAACATAAAATTACGTAAATAAATTTGTCCTGACTCAGGATAGAACCGGACACCTTTCGGTTCCTAGCCCACGACTTATATTTTTCTTTCATAATTATAACTCAATAATTTCCAAAATATGCCCATCTTTCCCTTGAGATTAAGACTATTTATTTAACAACATCGAATAAATTTATGAAACATTGGAAAAACTTTGTTCCATAGCACGGTACTCTTAACTTGTTCTTTGGCCATCCTGGCTCTCTTTTTACTTCCCATACTTTAATGCTTTAGATTAAAGGGTTGTGATTGATTTTCGTAAAATGTCATAGTTTGAACTGATAATCACTACTGATGTAAACTCTTATATTAGGTTTATCTTTATATATAAAATTCTTCTGTACGCGTGTTTGGAATAGAATTCCTAAACGGCTGAACTGGTTTTTGATGAAATTTTGTGTATGTAATTAAGTTGATTCGAGAATGGTTTAGATTCACAATTTGATCACATAGAAAATGTTTTTTATTACAAATCCAAAATTTATCGCTTATTAAAATTATTATAAGGCTGCTTGAAGCCCTTCTGGTCAATGCATCTTTGGTGCAGTGGTCAGCGCAACGGTCTTTGGTATGAGATGTTATAGGCATTTTCAGAATTTTAAGCTTAAAATAGCCCGGTTAACTGCCAACTTAATTTTCTTAAAATCACTTATTTTCATTGGTTTATTTTTAATTTCCCGCCGATCCCGTGAAACGCCCCTTAGACTATTGACGTTAACAGCCACAGCCAATCGGAGAATTTAGCGGCTGTGTCATATTTGGCTCAGAAGTACGCTTTATGCAAATTAGTAGGCATATATAGCCTCGAGAGATGTGTTGGTGTATATGTTTATGTTAGGTTATGTTGTGTTTTTCCCAAATAGAAGTTCAGTTGGGAGATGTGTTTAACAGCTTGTTTCCCCCCTTCCCTCCAGTAAGAGTTCATTTCTGTTAAGCTTAGTTCAGTTAAGAGATATGTTTAGAGTTGTAATTTAAGTGTTTATGCATTTTTCTTTTGTTATGGTAATAAATTGCATTAACTGATTTCTCATGTTTTACTGCACGCTAATACAAAAGAATAGGCCAGTAAGCTTATCAGATATCCCAGGATCGAATCCCCGTATAGACGAAGTGGGAATATTTTGATTTAATGTATTTACGTTTGTGATGACTGTACAAGTGGTGGTGTTAAGTACTTTTAAAATAATTTTTTCCATACTTTTGAATCAAAACGGTAGAATTTATAATTAATTTAAAAACATTTTACAATTTTTGAATTCACAGAGCGTTAAAACAGGACAACGTCTGTGGGACGTCTAGTTATATTATAAAAGTATAACGATGAATTATATTACGCTCTTACTATAACTCAAATGGCAGGAACTGCAACTCTTCATCACACATATAGAAATTTCTATATGCGTTGTGCTAGTATAAGAAATATTTTTTTCTTAAAGTATTTTACTTGTGTTTGATGCTGGCAAAATATTTTTAAAAAAATAAATTTTCAGTAGTTTAAAACATTTGTTAATGATTCCATAATTTTTTTCGTAAGGAAGACTTTTTTCATTTTTCTGTCAGTCGTCATTATTTTTTTCATAACCATTTGTCAGTAGACTTCAAGTTCAACTTTCCGGGAATAAATCTGCTCATGGCAGGTGTATTAATGAACAGGAACCTTTAATATTTCAAGGAGCTTTACGTCTGTATGAAGCAGTATTGGATTTCGATCAGGACCAAAACCAGTACAAACTCGTTGCAAAATATTTTGAAGTTAAAGGGTGTAAGAGTATAGAAAAATTATACATAAAAAAGGCGTACAAACACAAACTACTTAATGAAAGTTTATGTTCAATACATTTTACAGAACAGTGCAAGTACGAATATTGGACG
>CM063508.1:158067894-158165394 GCA_032207245.1 Pardosa pseudoannulata
TCTTATAGTAGTCTATACATCCGCTAAATGTCTAGTTATCCATTACATAAAGAAAAATTTGAGGTTATTATAATCATTAAAATGCAATTTTAATCCTCTTGCTGACAATTTAAAGTTAATCCACACAGAAAATTTTCAATATCGTAAAGTTTTGATTTAGAACTTTCCTCTTTGCATGCAAGCTAACCCTGCTAAGCCAAGTTTGGAATATAAATAAAACTAGAGAGATCTTCGTAAGCTTCAGATAATCACAAAAGTCTTACACTAGATGGAATTTTTTTCGACTTTAAACACTTATATTGATTAATATACCAAGCATTTGAATTAAAAATTTATTCCTTGCTTAACATTTTGAACTGAAATGTGTTGTGCTATTTGCATTCTACGGCAATAGTTAATATTTTAAGTTTTATAGTTTAAAGGAACTAAGCTTATCATAAATTTTACTTAATGCAGAGAGCAAGGTATATAGACAACGATCGATATTTGTTTGTGCAGGTCAGTAAGAGACAATATTATATTGGTTGTTCTTTAAATATTATAGAATGAAAATCGTAATTACTTCTCAAAAGTAATGTAAATCTACGATCTTCTTTTTTTTTTTTTTTTTTTTTTTTTTTTTTTAGTTACAGCATTTAATCCTCAACAAAATTGTCCGATATATAAATTATTTCTTTTTGTTTCTAGTTTGGATAACTAATTTTAAGTACTAATAGTTTTTTATAATTAACAAACCAAAATTTTTTAAGAATCTAATAAAATAAAATCGAAATCATAATTTAGATGGAATCTTTTATAGTCTTTCCCGGTGGAAATTCTGTTTTAATACTTAATAGATTTTTTTCTAAGATGGATTAGTATTACAAAAAAATGTTAACTAAAATGAAGTTTCAAAAGATATTTTTCATTAAATATTTAATTTTTATATGAATATCAGATCAATTATAAAGTATTAAATTGTTACGTTAATAATTCTTCGTAATTTCTTTTTTAAAATTATTATTATTAAAAAAATTTATCTAATCCTTTATGACTATCAATTTTTTCTTTCCAAAATAAAAGGTAATAAAGAAAATAGACTTTTCGAAATTAATTGCAAATTTTAATGTTGCTATTATTGCCTTTAAAGCCAACTTATTAGTCGGGAAACAGTCTGAAGTAAAAAATGGTGTACACTGAGAAGCCAAAAAATTACAGGCACCTTTAATAACGAATTGATCAACCTTTAGCATTGGTCACAGCCGATATTCATCTTGTCATGAACTCAAAAAGCTACAGATACCTTTGCTAAGGAATATATCCTATGTTGGCATAATAGCAGCAGTAAGTTGGATCAGACTGGACAGTGGCGTTTCGAAGTTTATAGTTGATCTTCTGACTACGTAGAAAAAATATTCAACAGGATTGAGATCAGAGAACTATATTTTAGTCATGAAATAAACTCTGATTTATGTTTCTCGAACTAATGAGACCTATAGAAAAAGTGTGAGGAGCCTTGTGCTGTTGAAAATCACCATCTTCGTAAAGAAACATTATAGTTATAAATGAGTGCATGTGATAGGCAACTGTATTAAGGTAATTCCTCAGCTGACCCAGGTGTTTTGCACAGACAGCAGCTTTCACTGAAGACCAGTCGCCACGACCGCAACCACAACAGCTACAGAGCTGCTGCTGACCTACGCGAGGTTCCGTCTTGGCTCGAGGATTAATGTGGTCAACCCCAGTAAGGAACAAGCTCTACAGAGGCAAGTTCAGGACTACCAGGGAAGACGAAGAATAAAGATCACTCAGGTGAACCCCGGGCTAGTGACACCCGTGTATACCTAAAAGAGGTAAACCCCTGAGGTTGTCTCTCATTTATCACTACCCGGATGGCACGTACGGCTTGAAGCTCGTAGCCGCGGACGCGAGAGACTTTGCCCCCCAGGCAACTGTATTAAGGTAAATTCTACTGATCAATGGTGTGTCTACAGATATAAAGAGACCCATTGCGCCCCCAGGAAAACATTTCCCATGCCTTAATTCCACCGCCATCAGCCTGATGAGTTGAGACTTGGCATTAATCCTTGTTGTTTACATCATATTCTTATTCTGCCATCTTCATGGTGAAACAGGAACGAGATCCATTATACCACCCTACATTCTTTATTTTTCAAGAGACCAATTTTATTATTCCTGTGCCCACAAAAAAGAGTTTTTCAATTTGTGACACCGAAAGCAATCTTGATGGTATCCTGCTACTAAAGTTCATCCTCTAGAAATAGCCTCTTTTTATTCATTAGGATATGCTTTGTGATTAGTCTGCATTAAATACAACAGTAATTTGTAGTGTTGTTGCATTTATGTTCCTGTGAACTATATTTACTGCTCGCTTTTATCATCTCTCATTCACCAGCCTTTTTCGACCAGAATAGTCCTCATTTAAAGTTTTATTCCAACTACCACTTTATAAACGCCCGAAATACTGTTGGTCAAGAATATCCTAAAAGAGTCGTCGTTTTTTATATGCTAGCACCAGCTCTTCTGTCTATCTTCCCTCGTTAAAAGATCCTTTAATCTTTGATTCTTTTATCCTTTGCCCATTTTAATATCAAATTCCATAATAATTAGTCTTTTCTTCAAGATATCGATCAACAGGATTATATGAGTTTGCCCGTCAATCCTGATATTTCTTTCAGAGAGCATGTAATAGCAGCAACCGAAAAAAAATTAACAGCTAAAAGACGTGAAAGGAAACATAAAAATGGATTAGTGAGTTCATAACACAAAATAACAAGAGTGGAGAGTTTAGGGATAGAAACACACAATATTTTTGTAGCCAGAGTTATCCGTTCACAACGGAGACTCAATCAGGAATTAGTAGTTTTGATAAAACGTAAAATTGAAATTGATTTTAACAGCCAATAAGAGTTGAGTATGGCGATCGAGATATTTGTATGCTAAATTTTATTATTTCAATAATTTATTCAAGGATCGGTTACAAAGCTAATTACAGTAATTCCAGGTTGAATTTAGGTTGCATTTAGGTGTTATATTTACGTAGGAAGGGAAGAGAGTACCCTGATCATAAAGGAGGTTTATCAGTAGTAAAGTAGATAACCACTGTATTTACTAGTAAAATAAGCTCTTAATCCTGTCCCAACATTTGCCGTAAAAAGAAATTTGCAACTTGATTTGAATTTATCTTATTTTTTAACTTATTATACTTATCTTATTTTTTAACTTATAACACAATATTTTTGTAACGAGATATCCATTCACTACGGAGACTCAATCAGGAATTAGTAGTTTTGATAAATCGTAAGATTGAAATTTATTTTAACAACCAATGAGAGTAGAGTATGGCGACCGAGATATTTAAATGCAAACTTTTAATTATTTCAATAATTTACTCAAGGATCGGTTACAAAGCTTATTTTACTAGTAAATACAGTAGATAACCACTGTATTTACTAGTAAAATAAGCTCTTAATCCTGTCCCAACATTTGCCGTAAAAAGAAAGTTGCAACTTGATTTGAACTTATCTTATTTTTTAACTTATTATACTTATCTTATTTTTTAACTTATAACACAATATTTTTGTAACGAGATATCCATTCACTACGGAGACTCAATCAGGAATTAGTAGTTTTGATAAATCGTAAGATTGAAATTGGTTTTAACAGCCAGTGAGAGTTGAGTATGGTGACCGAGATATTTAAATTCAAACTTTTAATTATTTCAATCATTTATTCAAGGATCGGTTACAAAGATAATTACAGTAATTCCAGTTTGAATTTAGGTTGCATTTAAGTGTTATATTTACGTAGGAAGGGAAGAGTGTACCCTGATAATAAAGGTGGTTTATCCATAGTAAAGTAATAACCACTGTATTTACTAATCTTAAGCTCATCCTGTCCCACATTTGCCGTAAAAAAAGTTGCAACTTGAACTTGCTTATCAAGAATATCTCAAGAAGTGAAATTTCAAACTTTGGAATTTCAATATCTTTTTTTGTTTTTCTAGTGAACTTTTTGTGTTATAGTAGGAAGAAAGTGTATTTATAAATTTTATATATAAAAATAAATTTTATATAAATAATTTAATCTGAATAAAAAATTTTTGGAATTTTTTAATTATTTAAGAAAAAAATCTCCAAAATTTAAAATAAATACAATATTTTATTTGGAAAATTTGTGTAACTGAAAGTGTCTAAATTTTTATTAAATATAAAAATAAATAGTGAGGGAGCATAAAAAATTTAGATTTTGCAATTTTCTCAATCTTTAATTTTTAAGAACCGTAAAAATATATTTTATGATATTTTGTATAATTTTATCTAATCAAAAATATCATACTATTTTTTTATATTTCGTAGATAAATTTTAATCCTAAAAATACTTTTTATATTCATAAAATTTGTGAAACACAATATTTCTTTTCTTTGCATCAAAATAATTAATAATTGATAAGCATAGCTGTCTATTGACATTATTTTGTTTTCATCCCATTTGGGATTTAATCCTAAAATAGCAACTTTTTAATTCAACTGAAAGGAAAATGGGTATTAATTTACACGAAGCTAAATATTCATTCTTTTATTTTTAATGAGGGATTGCATTAAGCTCGCATTGAAAATTCCTAGAAAAACTGAAACATCGGAAACACTAGGATTTAGATAATGACCAAGACTTTTTAAAATTTTGTTTGGATTTAAATTTTAATCCGAGAAGGACTTAGGAACTATTAATATAAAGTATAATTTAATTTCATTTGTTTTAAAGAACATCCTGGACTACAATATTAAGTCATTAAATAATCTTTATTAATAAAAGGAAAATTGTACTGTTTTTGTTTTAATGTAATGTGACTGTTCGAACAATAATTCCAATAATTGTAGGCATTAATCCATTTTTCTAAAACTCCCATTTTAATTTATCTTCGTCCTAGATTACTAGGGATTTCAAATACAAATTAACAGCCTTATTCTTTAAAAACTTATAAATGAATAAATTTTTGGTAATTATACTACCTAATGTATGAAAATACATAAGTAGAGGATCTGAAAAATTAACTAAAAGGGAATTTTTATACAGATGAATTATACTCTCTCGTGGGGGTGTTTTCGTGATATGGCGCCTTTTTGCTGATTTTGCGAGATTTTTGCATGGTTTTTTTTATTTCTGTTTATGGTTAAATTTGTTATGTTTAGCATTCTTCTTCAGCAGCACTACAGCCTACTGGAGGCCAAGGCTTTCTCTGTCAGCTTTCTCCATTCAGCACGGTTTGACGCGATGTTTCTCCATCTATTAATGTCCAGTACTCTCAAATGTTTAGCATTAGTAGAGTAAATTTTTTCTCCTATTTTTGTCCCAATCACAAAGTTTTTTTCTTCTAAGTTGCTTGTTTTCAATCAAAAATGTCATCTTAATACTAAAGAATTAAATGCAAGTACATTCAAGATTAACCGGATATTCCACGCGTAAAACTCATTATAAATTTATTTCTAAGTTAAAAAACTTACAAAGTTTCAAATTCTGGATATTTTTTATTTATGTATCAAAGAGATATTTAGGGAAAGAGTGGCTGCCATTTCCCTCTTCCCCAGCGATTAAGTTAAACTCAAAGACGGGAAGTTTCTGGATAGTATCTAATTCTATTTTATGGAAAATTTAAAACACCATTGTATTCTATCACATTGTTGTTACTTATCCCCTGGTGTTGGAAAGAATACACCAAGTTCAAAAGGCCCAGACGTGCTAGATCCCCATAGATGAGATTCTGCTCATCCCACAGCTGCTTCCAGGAACTGTCAAGACAAATAAGAAGATCAACAGGACTGGCAGAGAGTGGAAGGGAAAGTAAAAAGAGAGTAAATCTACTCAAGAACCTCATACATTTTAAGTGGCCACTTCTAAATCTCGCCATGGCTGATTGAAGACGCCGGGGGCCACTGCATGGAAGAGATAAACCAGGACCACTGGCAACATACCAGTGGTGAATCTATCTAAATTGTAGTGTTTATGATTTTATCTAATGTGACTGTTCTAACAATAATTCCAATAATTGTAGGCATTAATCCATTTTTCTCAAACTCCCATTTTAATTTATCTTCGTCCTAGATTACTAGGGATTTCAAATACAAATTAACAGCCTTATTCCTTAAAAACTTATAAAAGAATAAATTTCTGGTAATTATAGTACCTAATGTATGAAAATACGTGAGTAGAGGATCTCAAAATTAAACTAAAAGGGAAATTTTATACAGATGAACTATACTCTCTCTTTGGGGTATTTTCCGGATATGGCGCCTTTTTGCTGATTTTGCGAGATTTTTGCATGTTTTTTTTATTTCTGTTTATGGTTAAATTTGTTATGTTTAGCATTAGTAGAGTAAATTTTTTCTCCTATTTTTGTCCCAATCACAAAGATTTTTTTTCTTCTAAGTTGAATGTTTTCAATCAAAAAAGTCATCTTAATACTAAAGAATTAAATACAAGTACATTCAAGATTAACCAGATACTCCACACGTAATACACACTAAAAATTTATTTCTAAGCTCAAAAATTTACAAAGTTTCGAATTCTGGATATTTTTTATTTATATATCAAAAAGATATTTATGGAAAGAGTGGCTGCCATCTCCCTCTCCCCCAGCGATTAAGCGAAACGTGGATAGAATAGTTAATGAATTTGAATTTGAATAATCACAAATCTTGAACTTTGATTTTAAGAATTATCTTGAAGTTAAATAATATGTAAATGTTCAATAGTAATGAAGAATCAAATCAAGTAACTTGAAGTTAAATCATAAATGTAAATGTTCAATAGTACTGAAGAATTAAATAAGGTAACTTCTTACCTTTTGTTTATTCTTGGGAATTGCAGGAAGACTGTATTAAACCAAACAACAGCTGTTGAAACAAACACACTTTCTTTTTATTAAACAACACGTCACGATAAATAGAGAATAAAAGGAGCAATGAATACAGAATTATGAATTATGTTAAGCTTTAAACACGTTTCACAGACGAATACGAATAGAATACAGGAATATGAATAGAATTACATTTAAAACCGACACCGAATCCCCACGGCTTTTCTCTTAGACTGACAGTTTTTTTTTTTTTCTCCCTCGCTCAATAGCGCCATCTAGCTTTCGGTGGCGAAATTAATCTAACAAAACGCAAAGACGCGATGTTTCTGGATAATATCTAATTTCATTTTATGGAAAATTTAAAACACCATTTTATTCTATCACATTGTTATTACTTATCCCTCTGGTGTTGAAAAGCCTACATCAGGTCCAAAAGGCCCCGATCTGCTAGATCCCCATAGATGAGACCCTGCTCATCCCACAGCTGCTTCCAGGAACGGCCAAGACAAATAAGAAGATCAACAGAACTGGCAGAGGGTGGAAGGGAAAGTAAAAAGAGAGTAAATCTACTCCATTCAAGAACCTCATACATTTTAAGTGGCCACTTCTAAATCTCGCCATGGCCGATTGAAGACGCCGGGGGCCACTGCATGAAAGAGATAAACCAGGACCACTGGCAGCATACCAGTGGTGAATCTACCTAAATTGTAGTGTTTATGCTGTGACTGTTCTCAAAATAATTCCAATAATTATAGGCATTAATCCATTTTTCTAAAACTCCCATTTTAATTTATCTTTGTTCTAGATTACTAGGAATTTCAAATACAAAATTAACAGCTTGATTCGTTAAAATCTTATAAAAGAATAAATTTCTGGTAGTTTTACTACTGAATGTATGTATATTTGTAAGTAGAGGATCTGAAAGTTAAACAAAAACGGAAACATTTATAAAGACGAATTATACCCCCTCGTTGGGATTTTTTCCGGATATGGCTCTTTTTTGCTGATTTTGCGAGATTTTTGTATGCTTTTTTTCTTTCTCTTTATAGTTAAATTTGTTATGTTTAACATTAGAGTAAATTTTTTCTCCTATTTTTGTCCCAATCACATTTAAACTTGTTTTCTTCTAAATTGCTTGTCAATCAAAAATGTTATCTTAATAAAGAATTAAATACAAGTACATTCAAGATGAACCAGATACTCCACAAGTAAAACTCATTATAAGGTTATTTCTTAGATTAAAAATTTATAAAGTTTCAAATTCTGAATAGTTTTGATTCGTATATCAAAGAGATATTTATGGAAAGAGTGGCTGCCCCCTCCTTCTTCCCCGCGATTACGCGAAACGCAAAGACGTGGAATTTCTAGTTAATATCTATTTTTATTTTACGGAAATTTTAAACTCCAGCATTCATACGGAACGTCATTACGAGAAATTTAAAATATTTTAATCTACCACGTTCTTGTTACTTATCCCCCTGTCATTGGAAAGCCTATACCAGGTCCAAAAAGCCCTGATGTGCTAGATTCTCCATATATTAGATCCTTCTCATCCCACATGTGCCTCCAGAAGGAGCCAAAACAATTAGAAGGTGAGTAGGACTAGCGGAGTGGGAACAAAAACAAGGATAGTAAGTCCCATCCCCATCATCGCACGGGAGCTCGTTGTCTGACCTGCCTGGACTAGGCCCTCTAGGCCAGAAGTTCTGTCTACATGCATGGTAATAAGATATCAGATAATTAATCCCGAAATTGAGGACTGAGAATACTATATTAAATTAGATAGACGGATTGTTTATCCCCATCCAAAAACACCATACATTTTAAGTGGCCATTTCTAAATCTCACCATGACCAATTGAAGAGACCGGGTCCACTGCATGAAAGGGATAAACCAGGACCACTGGCGGTGTACCAGTGATGAATCTACTATTATGGCAAAAATTGCCATTCATCATGTTTAATGTGGTATTAAAACGTTCAATATTCCGTCATCTGCCGTTGGCGTTAACAGAATATCGTCAACAGGAAAGCATTCGCCAACGGAGACGTATAATACGTCTACTCTGAAAATTTAAAGAAAATAAACAGTACATTTAGATGATAAATTTCCTACTTATATTAACATTTTGCATTGTATAAAAGGTGTTTAAAAAACTCGTTGGTAATAAATAGATAAAAATCAAACAAAAACAAAATGTCAGTTTCTTGTTTTCGCTTTACAAAATCTGAAACATTGACTTTTCATTTTTTTTTGTTTTTTTTTTGTTTTTTTTTTTTTTTTTTTCTTTTGGGCTACCAGCTGTTATCTACAACTCTTTCAAATTTGAGGCCACGTTTTAGACCTGAATATCTAAGAAGTGTTACTGATTGGTAAAAGTTTGTTAAAAAATTACTTTAAACTATTTTCTTTTATTTCAATTAGAAGCATCATACAAACTTTATGTGAGCGAGAGATTTACAGTATAAACTCTAGAAAGCATACTAATGCTGGCTAGAGTACTCCACCATGCAATTTAAAAGGAAGAATATAAGGAAAAACCATTTATCAGTGAAATAATCAAGACAAAATGCCTGGAGTTTGCTTTGTCTTACAGAAATCTACCAACTAGATAAAGTTGGTAAAATAATTAGAGTTTTATCTTTTGACTAAGTAAAAACAGATATTTTGAGAAAAAAATAGTCGTAATAAAAATGAATTAGTGCCCGCTTTAGATTAATTAGTAAAAAATGTTGATGAAGTTAAATAATAAGTTTCTAATAGGATAAGTCTAAATGTTTCTTGCAAAAAATGTATTTGTACCTTTCCTCAGATAGATAGGTATTAAATGTATAGTATTGATTGAGTATTATCTACATAATAACTGTAAATAATTGCTAATTTCTTAAATTTTCATAAAGTCTTAGATCTTATCTAAATTTTTCTTGAAAGTGTTCGAAAAGGCACCTATAACGAGAAAGATATGTGTAGAGATTAGGATCCTAAAAATGGAAAATCATACAAGTAAATTAGAAAAGCTAGTAAATTACCATTTACAAATGTTGGATGTAGAGTGTAGAAGTATGAAAAAGTTAAATTATCGAAAATAAACTTATACCAGGAAGTCCTAACAAATTGGCAATGAAAGCAAAAGTTTTCAAGGATTGTTAAAACAGCTTTTAAAAAATCCTATAGTTTTAACTTAAAATTTGCTAAAAAGATTGCACCATCTTTTAATGCTAAAGTACCACCTTAGATAGTTTGGTTTGGTTTGGAGCACTAGGGTCTACTTTTTGAAACACGAGGGCTAATGAGACCGGGACCTACTGCTTAAAGCCGATTCTGAACGGCTACGACCATCCATGCCACTGTGGGATTCGAACCCACGAACTTCGGTTCCGAAGGCCAGCACCCTAACCATCCGGCCATCGTTCGGCCACCTTAGATAGTAAGAAATATTCTCCACCATGCAATTTAAAAGAAAGAATCTAAGGAAGAACCATTCATCAGAGGAACAATTAAGGTAAAACGTCTAGAGTTACTGGGAAACTGCTTTGGCTTACAGCAATAAACCAATGTATGTTTCGAAAAGCTTGATTTTTTCTGGTGATTCTAATTTTAAGATATTTTCTCTATCTAGAAGTATTTGGTGCCAAAATAAAATTGCTTTGTATCTAAAATATATACTCCAAACTCTCCAGCATAGAGGGAGAAATGTTAAGATTTGGGGGGATGTATAATTTTTAAAAGGAAATTTGTATCTCCACAAAGATCTCCAGACTTGAATCCAAAAGAAAATTTATAAATGGTATTGCATGCACAAATTGGAAAAAAAAATCACAAGTAAAAGCAATTTAAAGAGAGCTATCTTTAAAGAATGAAATAGTATACACATAGACCAACCATCACAAAAATTATATTGAAAGCTATGCTACAAGGTCTTGAAGCTGTCACTAAAACTAAAGAGCTTCACACAAAATATTAAGTTGAATTATTTAGCTATTTTTTTTATTACTAGCAAGTTTGCCCGTGCTTCGCTACGGTGAACTTAATATATTACTTTTAAACAAAGATTTATTTTTCGTGAATAACTCTCTAAATTCGTCACAGTTCAGTTCGAGTCATTGGCATGTTTATATATTTCTATCATAAGCGTATTATAACATTATTCAGTTTTTATAATCGAATTTGTCTTATATTAAATTTGCTCAAACTTTTTTTATTGTAAAATATAAGCTTAACCCTAAATTGCATTACTGTATTACTACTGTACGTTGATTAGCAAAGTTAACAGATCTTGCCATATTACGTGATAGAATAGGAAGCACAGGTTTTGACAGCAACAGTGCTAATTTTGTTGGTAGTAATAAATGTTTTCCAAAATTAAGGAAATTTATGACAAACCACATAGTTTTGTATGAAACAGAAACACACATTCATATCGACAACCATATGAATATGAAGATAACTATATAAAATGATAGGTTTTATTTGGCCATGAGAGTCACTGAAATTTGTACTTTTTGTACTTAGAATATTGTTGATATGCATTTCATTGTAACATAAAAATGAACCAAGAATTAAATTTAAAATTAGTTCTCATATAAAAATGCTATAATTTGCGTCACATAGAAATGAAAGTGAATCACTTATATCTCAAATTTCAGTTCAAATCGAATAGATACTAAGCAGACGATTTTAAATAATATAAAATAAGAAATGAATAAATGAAATATTTAAATGAATGACGTCATAATGATAGAAAAATATCATTTTCGCCTATTTATTATGTGATGAATTGAACATTTTAATCTCCTGCTTTTAACCGTGGAAAACTGCGTTTAAAACAATTACTTGGGATGACGTCACATTGCTAGAAACATTGCTTCTTTCCCTTAGATATGATGCGATAAATTAAAAACTTAATCGTTTGCGTTTAACCGGGGAAAATAATGCTTGGAATAATGACATGAAATGCTCGAAAAAGGGGGAAGGAATGAATTTCGAACGTTGAAAATTTACAAAAACCTTCCCAGGGATATACCTAAACATTTCCCAAATTTTCACGGCGATTGGATGGATAGTTTTTGAGTCTATTGAGTACAGACAGACAGACACACACAAATTCATTTTTATATATATAGATTGCACTATGAGAAAGTGTAAAATTTCTTTTTTTTTTCAAATATATATTTTATATTTGTTTGTTAAAATGTAAAAAGAATTATTTTATTGTTTTCTCTGTTGTGTTATTAAGACACATTACATTAAGGCCTTTACATTGTTAGTTGATTAAATATTTTATTTCATTTTATTAAATTTAAGAAAGTGAAATATACAAATGATTTATTTTGCCAACTATTACTGATGCTTGAAGCCTAGTGGGAGATGAATTTGCATACTACAGATCAAAGGCATTTACAGATCAAAAGCTTCTGCCTTTGATCTGTAATCGTCTTCATATCGTTGTAAATATTCCCTTGTAAAACCAGCATGCAAAATGATATGGGCAATTTCTAATAGATAGTCTCTTGAAATTTTTGAGGGGAATCAACAAATGTGCTTGAAAAATAGTATCTTTTTATACGCTCTTTTTGGCTAATCATCCTTTCTTCGAATAGAAGATCTGGCGAGTTTATGTTAGAAAGCTTAATGTTCCGTCCAACAGCCATGATGCGACAGCAATTTCTTAATATTTTTTGTAAACTGTGTTTATTTTGTAACCGTGAAGCGTAACGCCATCTGTAAATATATGTAATACAAGAGTGTTCATTGAGAGCCAGGGGATTAAAGCGGATATATATTCTGTTTTTTCTTGGGTTTCTTTAAAGTGGATGGTTTGGACGACGTTGGGAGTGAGAATAGTCAAAGTCATTGTAAGTAAATGCTTTATTCTTTTTAAGCATAAATCTTATTGGGTTGTCATCTTCCCAAAGCTGATCCAATCCATATTCATTCAATTCTATTTCATCGTGTTTAAGTATTTTGGTATCCCCCTCATTCACATTATTCTTATTTATTATACATTCCACTACGACTTAACATCTCACACTTAAGTTTACTGAAAATAAAAAACTTAAAGTTAGGTCATAATTCTTCTTTATAGAAGCGACAAAATGTTTGTGGGCTACGGCCCTCTTTAGAATCTACTTCCATTCCACTCTCCCCTACGCTGAGGTGTTCCAGTTGGTTACACTTAGTGCTTAAAGTTCTCAATAGTATGATCTACTCACTTTAATCTACGCTTGCCTCTAAGTCTGGTACTAATCGGTTTGAACTTGAAGATTCAGGATGTTAAAAAAGAGGAGACCATAGATCACAATTACAGACTCATAAAAATGCAAGCGACATCATCTCATTTGACATTTTTTTTTCTTGTATATGAATGTGTGTGTGCACTTTTATGCTTGTGGAGAGAATGGGACGATATTGTCAGGAGAATCTTAGTCTCTTAATTTTCTATATTTATCTAGTTTTATAGTTTACCTTGAGACAGGAAATATAGTTTATTTAAGGTACCCGTCTACGTTCGGAGAACTTATTTCTTTAAACGTAGAAACTAGTTCATGTTTTTACATTTTTAAATTTATTTTTTATATTATCATAGAGAATTTATTCCTGAAGAATTTTTTTATAAAATTACACAATTATTACTCATAAAAATGCAAGCGACATCATCTCATTTGACATTTTTTTTTCTTGTATATGAATGTGTGTGTGCACCTTTATGAATGTGGAGGGAATGGGACGATATTGTCAGCTTAGATTATTGAAGCTTAGTCTCTTAATTTCCTATATTTATCTAGTTTTATAGTTTACCTTGATACAGGAAATATAGTTTATTTAAGGTATCCGTCTACGTTCGGAGAACTCTTTTCTTTAAACGTAGAAACTAGTTCATGTTTTTACATTTTTAGATTTATTTTTTATATTATCATAGAGAATTGGACTTAAAAAAATTATTCCTGGAGAAGTTTTTATAAAATTACTAATAAATAAAGAAAATTTAGTAAAAAAAATCGGGTTTTTTCAAAAGGTCTAATTTTTTTCTTGTATATGAATGTGTGTGTGCACCTTTATGAATGTGGAGGGAATGAGGCGATATTGTCAGCTTAGATTATTGATGCTTAGTCTCTTAATTTCCTATATTTATCTAGTTTTATAGTTTACCTTGAGATAGGAAATATAGTTTATTTAAGGTGTCCGTCTACGTTCGGAGAACTTTTTTCTTTAAACGTAGAAACTAGTTCATGTTTTTACATTTTTAAATTTATTTTTTATATTATCATAGAGAATTGCACTTAAAAAATTTATTCCTGGAGAAGTTTTTATAAAATTTCTAATAAATAAAGAAAATTTAGTAAAAAATCGGGTTTTTTCAAAAGGTCTAATTTTTTAATAAATTAAATTATTTCAATATTTTTTGATGCAACACAATTCTTATACACTGGACTAGTGAATCACCTAAAATCTTTGCTTAATTTACATTTGGTAAAAAAATTTGGTCCTTCAAAATCATACACATTGAATTTTTAACGAATTTTCATTACCTTTATATCTAACTATGAGTGTAACATCATTAAAAATTATCCAAATTTAAAGCTTTTAGGTCATTCACTAGTAAATACTATCAAAAGCATTCATAATAATTTTCAACAAAATATTTTAAGGACTTTTGGAGAAATCACAGTTCAAGTTTCAACATTCTGTTAAAAATACCGTTCTGAGAAAAAGGCATTTGAAGTTTATGAAAGCAGCTTTAACTATTAAAAAATTAAAATACATGTTTGAAATTCCCCACACTTTCTTGCTTCAAAACTTTCTAATTGCCAAGTTGCTAATTATTAAAAATACTAGAAAAATGTTTAAACTAATCTTCATGAAAATTTAAAAAGTTTTGTCCAAAAAATGCTCTTTAAAAGGCTTTAAATTCACAACTTCCGGTTCCGAAGTCACTACTTCCGTTTTGTTTTGACAGCTGTCACTGATGTTTAGACAGCTGTAATTTTCTTTAAAATGCCTTAGAGACAAAACAAACACAGGTTTAGAAGCCTAAAAGTTGAAATTTTACAATAGAGATATGAAAAAAACTATGATTTTTGGCAAAAAAAATGACGTTTTCAACGTAGACGGATACCTTAAAATACAAATCTGGTGTTCATATCTATTTCTGCAGTGTAATAGAGTATCTGGTTAGATTAAAATGGCTAATTGACCATATGAACATATCACTTGAACATTTATCCTAAAATCTGCCAACAGTTCTTCCTATTTTTGAAATGGAAAAAAATCAATCCGAAAAATTGCGTTGTAGGGAATTGGCGAGAAGATGTCACGGGCTGTTGTACTTACTATCTACACTTTAAGTTTCAAAATGAAACGTCAAATCAGATTCATTTCTATAGCGGAAAAGCAGAGAAAATGTTTTTATTTGTGTACTTGTTCTATAAAACGATTCAAAATTAAAAACCTGTTAGATTAATTTCGCCACCGAAAGCTAGATGGCGCTATTGAGCGGTGGGGAAAAAACAAACTGTGGGTGTTATAGAAAAAGCCGTTAGGATTCGGCGTTGGATTTAAAAATTATTCTATTCATATTCCTCTATTCTATTCTTATTCATATATGAAACGTGTTTAAAGCCTAACATAATTTATGTATTCATTGCTTCATTTATTCTTAATTTATCGTGACGTTTTGTGTAATAAAAGGAAAGTGTGTTTGTGCAACGGCCGTTTTCTGTTTTCATCCCTGATTCAAATTCTACAGATTCTTCATGCAAGTTCCCAGAATTAACAAGAGGTAAACAGTTACCTCATTTGATTCTTAATTACTGTTAAACATTTACCATTATTATTTAACTTCAAGATAATTCTTAAAACCCAAAGTTCAACAGTTGATTTGTGATTATTCAAATTCAAATTCAGTAACTATTCAATTCAAAACCAATTCCAACACATTATTGTAATAGAAAACTAAAGCATAAATTTTACCTCGAGTTGAAGCAACATTTGTGACCGAGACCTATCTTCAATACAAAATTGAAACACTAATGTAACTAGACTAATGAAGTAAACACTAATGTATTGCATAAGATGCATTAGAGTTAATGTAAAACATTAATGTATCTAATGTAATATTTATATTTTACACACTACTTAATGTAACGACGTAGATCAATACATTCACACTTTCTTGGCAGTAAAAAACATCAACTAGCAAACTCTGATTTTGCTTAAAAGCATCATAGATATCATTGAAGGTTTTTAAAAAAACCTTTCGAAAAGATGAATTCTGAATCTAGCCAGAAGTAATTTATGTTAGCAGCGTGGGATGAAAGAGTCTAGTTTAACATAGGGTTATTTTAATAAAGAAAAACTTGAGTAGGAGTATTTTAAAGGGCACAGACGACAAAATAAGATTCAATATTTTCTACCTGAACTATGCTCGAAATATAAAACGAAAGAAGTTGACTCAAAAAATATTTTATAAAGATTTTAAAAATATTATCTAAGGTGTGGTTTTAAAATTTATGCATTTATTCTCTTATTTCTCGAAATTTGTCTTTCTGGCATTAGGTGCAAATTTTTATACAAAATATTTAATACAAAGTATTTAAATTTTCCACTATTGAAAAAACAGTTTGTTTTGTTATACCTTATATGAAAGCTCTAGATGTAGTGACATTGAAATTACCAGACAAGCTATAATATACTAAGAGACTTTGTCAATGTTTTAGTCAGTATGTAAGTCACAGCTGTAGGTATCCAAATTACTGGTCCGAGTTAGACCAAATTTGGCATACGTGTTCCTCAGATCCTAAAGCTGCCCATGATCTTTAATTTTTTTTAATATGAAGTTATACATATAATAAAGCAGAAATGTCAACAAACCTCGTTTTTTTTCACATTTAAAGGTGTTTTTTTGAGAGTTTTCAGCCTCTAAAAATATCCGTACTTAACTTGAAGAAACGAATAAGGATTTATTGTCTTTGTCTCACCTTGACCTATCAGTAGATACCTTTATTTCCAAAGTAGACCAACCTGCTTCTGAGGAACAATATAAAAAAACACTCAATTTTGGAATCCCTTCAAGTTTACGCCCCTGTAGTTGGAAAACAGGATTTTAGAAAATTCTGAGTACATAGTCGGTAGAAAAGAGTTCTTGACTTCCCCTAGAATGCCTCCACATGTTCTTACATTGTATAAATGGTCACCTGAGATCGTCCTAATAAATCCAGACCCACCAAGACTTTACAATGGAACTTGATTACAGACCAAGCACTGCTGTCTCATATGATTGAATCTACCCTAATCACAGGTCAATCTGCAGAAGAGAATGTTTTCATTACAAGGATACCTTTGATATCATCAGATATGGGTTCCAATTTACTCTTAAATTGCGTTTTTCCAAGTTCATCAACAAAGCTCAGTGCCACTTAAAGTTGCTGATCTCCACCTCGAAACACCCTGCTTCTTTCATGGTTGTCTCTATGTTGATTGTTCTAGAGTTGGCTCAAGTAAAAGTCTTTTTGTTTATGCATAAAATGGATGTAGTGTATCCTCAAGTACTGTAATAAACTTATTTTTAATTTCATGCTTTATTATTATCGTGAACCAAAGGAACGCCGGGTATTTCAACCAAGTAAATCTTAAAAAATTGTTTTTGTGATTTATTTTAAAAATTTTCCTTTACATACCTAGCTAAATATTTTTCTGGCTGAGGAACAAAATATTTCATAATATTGCCTGATAGTCTCGCCTTTTTTTTTTTCTTTTTGGAAAATTATGTCGCTTAACGTATCTGAATGGGTTTTAACGACGGCTTTTAGGGGAAAATTAGAAACTATTTTATTGATTTCTTTGAAAAATAATTAATATTAACTTACCAAAACAGTTTATATTTTGTCTTTACGACTACTAAAAGACGTAAAGTTGATTCAGAGTGCCATGATTTCAATGATAAATGGACCTGGAAATATTTTTTTGCAGTTGTAAAAGATAAACCAGTGTGTCTCATCCGCAATGAAGCTGTAGCAGTCTTCAAAGAATATAACATATCCATCATTTCACTTTCACGTTCTTTAAAGGGAACTACAACGGTATGTGATATAATTTCAGGAAGGGTTTTTACTTTGAAAGTGCTTATAACAAATTTATGTAATATTACGACCGATGGAGCACCAAATATGACAGGAAAAAAGTCTGGATTTCTTGGACGCTTTAATCAGATCTACCCCAGAGACCATGTTATTTTTCTACATTGTGTTACATATCAAGATGCTTGGCTAAATCTGCATTGAATATGAAAATCGTGCTTGAAGCAGTCATGAAGCTTGTAAATACTGTTCGATCTCGTTAGCTTACTCATAGGCAATTCCAAGATTTTTTTCAGTCCATGCAATCTGAATATTCTGATTATCATATTACACGAAAGTAACGTGGCTTAATGCAGGGTATGTTTTCAAGCGAGTTTGGCAGATGAAAGACGGCATTGTGTCGATCTTCCATGAGAAATAGTGCTCTACGGAGTGCGAAAAGTTATATGATACAGAATGGCTTTCGGACTTTGCATTTTTCATATGAACAACTTGAATGTCAAGATTCAAGGGAAAAATCAGTAAGCTTTTAAACTAAAATTTAATCTGTTTTCTGGGTAGATAGCTAAGAATGGCATGTCTCATTTCCCGTCTCTCTCTTGTCTCTTGTCTCTTTTGCCTGGAGGGACTCACGGCCCTATGAGCCAAGATCAGTGCTTGATTATCTCATTTCCCAAAGTTAAATTCAATTCCCTCAGTAAATGAAAAGAAACTTAAGAATTATGTAGATGGCTTGAAAATCTGCATTTTGAGTTGGAGAGCAGATTTTAAGATTTCAATGCCATTCACACAGAATTGGATATTTTTACCACGCCTTTCAAAGTAAATTGTGAAGCAGTGAGGTCAAATATGCAACTTTAATTAACTGAGTTGCTTCATTATGTTTCGGTATCCATTTGTTTACAATCTGGAAGGTCACTTGCATATTGTTTCTCATACCACTTGGACAACCAAGCACGATTGAGCCTGCAGATTCTCGTATTAAAGCCAAGAGTTGCGCCTTTCGTTTTAATGAACACCATTAAGATGAAAGTACGACTTCGCTCAAGTAGGTCCTCCTAATTTTAAAGCAGTTACCAAGCAGAAGACCCATAGACTTGGCCGGCCTCCTCCAAAAGTATTAATTGAAAATATAGAGGGCATTGTGACTACGAACATATTTTACGTGCCCAATTCACCTTTAACGAACACGGCGGATCTCAGGACGCCTCGCGTTCCGAACCTGTAAAACTTATTAGTGACGAGACCGTTGCCTTTTCTGACTAAGCTACCGTGGCTCTCACTTGCATGTAAAGTTTATGTTGTACGCTCTATACAAGATAATCATATTTGCCCTTATTCTGGCTTAGAAAAGGGTACTCGTTATATACGAATACATACAATCAGGACCATACGGTGTATTTTCTCAGAATTATGAAAGTCTTCGATTTACCACACTTGATTAGACTGTAAAAGAGTTCTGATTTCGCTAAATTATTCTCAAAACATTCGCTAAAATGAATAAATGTTCTAACTTGTCAGACGGTGTCAATAACAAGGCGACAATATTTTTTTCCATTCTGTTTTCCAAAACAAACGACACAAACAAAACAAAGCTATGTCAACCTGATCCTGATCGCCCTTTAGCGAAAAAAACACCCAAGAGTTCCAACATGCGTTAACTGCTTTGATATTGCTGCTTAGGCTGCCTGATGCGGTCCTGCATACGATATTACAAAGCCATGCCAAGGCTATCTGAAAGCAGGTTTGTTAAACCAAGTAATAACGTCAAATTACAGAACTATTTTTATGCTTATTATTAAGAACTCAATAAATATAAAGCGGCAGAAAAACGAAAACTCTTGAAACTTTTCGCCACATATTTAGCACTGCATGAGAATTACAAATGAAAGCAATGAAGTAGGAGCTGAAACTTTATTTGCCGATAAATCTAGCACCGCATACATTCATTAATCCCTGATTATTCCTATTATAGCTCTAGAAACCTATGAAACATGATATTTTCGCCACTAATGATTGGGATAAAATCGTATTCCTCGTTCCCTGCGCTTAAAAACTGTTTTCTAGTCACTACTAACTTAAAGCACTTAATTAATGGCCGTGTTTTCTTTCTTTTTTGACGGTGTGAAACTGGAGATGAGTTTGAATATGGTGTAGATCATTAAAAGTTCGATAAATGAAGCCGAAGGAAGCTGTACGGAATTACTTTCCGAACGGAAACGATGTTAATAATATTCTTCTCTCTTTGTCTTTCTTCAGAAAATGTAGCAGATATATATTTCTTTTCTATAACAGAGTACGGTCTGGGTGGAGTAAAATGGGTAGAAAAAGTGTGATTTCTCATTCAGTACTCTTTTTCACTTTTAAAAATCTAAACTATATAAAGCAATTTTTTACATGTATTCATGCAATGAGTTCATTATCATTATTCGTAAAGTAGTTTTATACATTTTTTTTTAAATTACAAATTTATAACTTTTCACTTCTTTTTACCCCAGAGATGGGGTAAAATGGGTAATGATTAAAAAATGCTATTAATTATGCAAAGTTTAATTAAACCTTTCTTTTTCGCTACAAACACATTTATATATGATGTAATTGCAATTTATATTGGAAAACTGTAATGGCCACGGTTATTCAATTGAGCTACGTTCTGGTAAAATGAATAAATGTTCATACTTGTCAGACGGTGTCAATAACAAGGAGACAATGTTTTTTTCCATTCTGTTTTCCAAACAAAACAAAGCTACGTCATCCTGATCCTGATCACCCTCTAGCGGAAAAAAAAAACAAGAGTTCCAACATTCGTTAACTGCTTTGATGTCGCTGCTTAGGCTTCCTGACGTGGTCTTGCACATGACGTTCCTACATCAGAAACAGTTATCACTTCTCCGGCCTTAGTTTGTACCCGCTTTCTTTTTCGTCTATCATTTTCTAAGGCTTTTTTCCCCTTACAACTGCAGAGATGAAATTGCTGTAAAGATGGCCTTTTTTAAATCCTTATAAGGAGAAGAAATGTCAAAATTCGAAGTAGTTGAACTGGAAGTTTGTGTACAAAGAGCTTCTATGGTAGATGCTGTTGAAGTCTGGGCAACACTGTTTATTGTCATTTCTCTATCTTTTTCAATCAATACTATTTTGTTTAACAGCTTTTTTCCTTCGCAGTATCAAGTAGCTGTTTCAGAAAGCTAGGGATCGTCGCTTTAAACACTTTTTGAAGACGGCTCTAAGTTTATCACATCTTCATTATTTTTCTCCACGTACACTTCATACTGGCAAGTACTTCGACATTCAAAGGTTGCAGGGCATGGCTTGAGTTTGATGGGACGCAGTGAATGGAGATTTTGTCCATTGCTTGTTTTACTTTCTTATATGTCAAGTGACCATCGAATATCAAAATAATGGGTTTTTCCAAGTAATCCACTTGTTTGAGAAAATGTCCCATCCAAGATTCAAACATTGTATCATGCATCCCCCGTGACTCTGTGCAGCCATATAATGCACCAGATGGTCCACCCTTGGTCCAAGTTTCATATAGATTTGGACTTTTTAACACAGTGAAAGGTAAAAGAAAATTTCCAGTCGTAGATGTACAAAACAGCCATGTAAACACATGTATTTTTAGGCTCACATGCTCAAATTATTCTATTAATTTACTCAATACCACAGCAAATAAATTTTAAAAAACACTATGTAATATTATTTACACTAAAATTAAAGGGCTGGTTTAAATCATTACATCTAAAAATTTATAACTTACTAATAAATTGTTAAGCCTAACTAATACCCCTTTTCCCCCATCATTCAAAAATAATCATTAAACATAAAATATTTAAAACAATTCTTGCTGCTTTTGAAAAACTATTGTTCAGAAATCCTTGCAGTTGAATATTAAAAAAATATTGACGATAAAAGAAATAAAATATTACTTTTTTGAAAGTTTTAAGACCTTAGTAACGAAGAATGTATTCTTGACTTTCAAACAAGGCAATCTATGTTCAAAGATGCAAAATATAAAAATTCTTAAAGAAAATAAATGTTGCCAACAAATGTCTGAAAATATATTACAAAGCTAAAATAAAATTGTTAAAAGTTATGATGTGCCTTTTAAGGAAATTATAAAAAATACTCATTTTGCCCCACCAGACCCTATTAAAAATAAAATCTTACCAGAGAGTGATATATTTCAATTAATGAAAAAAAGAAAGTTTATTTTTTTATAGAGAAACTTGGAAAAATCAGTTGTTTATCCCTATCAAGGTACCTCATAGCTTCTAAAGCCTAAAATGTACTACTATATACTTCGATAGACTATAAATCTTTCAATAATACACAAAAATTTGTCAAACTTTCAAGACCTATTTCAAACTTTTTTTTGTAAAATTATAACATAATTCGGTTTCATTTATAGAAATAAAAAATTTAAGACAATTAATACGTTAGAATTTTAAAAAATCACTTGATATGTTTTTTTACGATCCGCACAATAATTAAATCTAGATTATAGGTATAAACAGGTTAAATTACAGCGATATTAAAGTTACATTATATCGAATGAATTAACAATATAAAAATCTTAAGGATATAAAAAGCTCAACTCGTGAAATTTTTTTTTAAAAAAAAGTAGAAATTGAATGAAATTACAATTAATTAATAATTAACAATAACCAAACTGCTTAATTTGTCTATTTATCTGAATGACATTTATTCTTCTTATAGCTACCAAATGATGGACAAATGGGTGGTAAGGCAGTTTTTCCGTATCGAAGTTCCTAGTTCGACTTTAAGCAGTAGGTCCCAAAAACATCAACGCTCATTTAACAAACCAGTAATCCTATCGCTCCAAATCAGCCATTCTATAGGTACTAAAATCACAGGCGTACAGAAGGAAATTTAGGCTTATATATATTCATTGGAATTTTTTTAACCTAACAATTACTAATAAAATTAAGCTTTCATTTTTTCTATATTAATTGATTAATATTTTTTATTGAAATGATTTAAGAGTAAGGATTTCATGAATTGAGAATAGATAAAACAAATCTTAAATACCTCATAAATTTTTGTAATTCATTTTTTATATGAAATAAAAGGTAATGATCTTCTGCATTCTTTCAAACCTCAATTTTACTAACATTAGTAATATATGTCATTTTATAGCATGATAAATGATAATTTATTTTTAATTTTCAATTTCTTCAAAATGGAATATTTAGATTCTTTTTTATTTTAAAATGTCAAATATTTTAGAATTTTAGGTTTACAAAATAAAATAAAATAAATATATTTTACTTCAATTTGATATGAAAATTTAATTTCTATTATAGATATTTTAAAAGTTACATTGAAGGTAAGTGAATTTCAGTTCTTTCATTTGATGTATATTATTTATGTTTTCCTAAATATCTACTTGAAAATACCAAAAGAAAGAAATTTTTTTTAAATAATGTATGATTAAAAAATGGTAGGGAAGATGGCTGAAAAAGAACTAATAATTTTCAGGTAGAAAATTATTGTATTATTTTGTTCGTACATCGCTCATTTTTATTTTATTTTATTTTTTTTCGTATATATACTTACTCGAAATTGGCCAACACTTTTAAAGTAAATGAAATTTTTATTTTTGCAACTCATGTAAATTTATACTTTTTTTGTTTATATCGTATTAGACTATGAGTTGGACCTACTTGCTGCAGTTCCCTAAATTAACCCCTTCGCGACCAACGTCTCGTATACGCGACGCAGCCATTTCACTCTTATCTGTCTAGCGTCGCCTCCACGATATGATCGACGGTTGATATTGAGAGACCAGCGTCGCGTATGCGTAATAGGAGATCTGAACATTTCATTTTAATTTTTAATTGCTAGATTTAATTACTAGATGGTGTAAAGGGCAGCGGTTTTAACAACGGTCTACTCATATAGCATTTACGTGCTGGTCCTCAAGGGGTTAAACCAGGGATGGACAAACTTTTTCGGCCGTGGGCCAAAAATCAAAAGAAAATAAGTTTGGCAGGCCAAGATAAATTTTTCTAAAGTTTTAAAAACAATATACAAGTACCTACCGGTTTAAATAAGTTAATATAATGAATGAAATTACGATTTCATTTTCAAAAGTTCCTTATACTGAGGCTCGAAGTGAGATGTACTGATTTTAAGGAACGATGCTAAATGCTCATCTGTCAGTCTACATCTGAAATTATTCTTTCTAAGGTTCAAAGTTGAAAACACTTGTTCACATATAAAAAAAAAATATATATATATATATATATATACTGCTGATCTTCTGGGCGTGAGATAATAACTTTGGGATAGAATATTTAAGCAAAGTAGAAAAGGAGATAGATATATAATGTATAAATGTATATTTCTTTTAATTTGGCTTGAACCGGAAACTTAAAATTTTATCCGAGGGCCGGATAGTCAGTAGTTTGCCCATTCCTGAGTTAAACCACAGCCAGCTGGAGGAGAGCCGAAAACGAGGTCGTCTGGAAAATTATTTGCCTGATAATGAAAAAAAAAATTCATGTCATCAACAATTCTTTAATTTTTTACATGAGCTACTTTTACATTCATACATATCTTCTAACGGTTTTCTAGTGACATAATCCAATTTCTATAGAGCTTTACTCCGGAAGTTCTGCTACCCGCCATCATCCCCAATTTCTTGAAGGATGTTTACCAGAAAGCAAGATTAACCCTTTGCACTCGAGAGCTCCGGAGCGGAGCCATTTAAAATTTGTCTTCAAACTCGAGGGCTCCGCTACGGAGACAATGCAAAATAATTAGTTTTTACAATTTGTTTTTGTTCTTATGTTAAAAACTGAAAATTATTTGCATTGTCTCCGTAGCGGAGCCCTCGAGTTTGAAGACAAATTTTAAATGACTCCGATCCGGAGCGCTCAAAAGCAAAGGGTTAAGATTTTCGGTTTAGGGAAGAGATGGAAGTCCAAATTTGGAGAATAATGTAGAGACTTTAAAGGCCCCTCCACACTATGGTCCACTGCACGCCATTACCAACGTCTGGAAGGGGTATGACTCAGCGAGGTCGGAGATGGCAGACGATAAAATGACCTTGGTGGAAGATGGCTTTGGAAGCCGTTTTTCTCCAAAGATCAAAGGCAACCAGATGCGCAACTAAAGTGCGCAGTAGACCCTATGAACGAATCCACGCTCTCGGCTCATTTAGTGGTCCAGTGTGTGAATGCAACCCGTAAACCATCGTCAAAGGTCACCATCAGGAAGTGGTAAACAATTATATAGTGTGGAGGCTACATAAGACTTAATGAGAGCCCAAACGATGACCGAATAGGTAAGGCATTGCTTTTCGCTACGATCGCAGAATTGAATCCCGCTGAAGACATGGATATTCGTAAACATTCGTAATCGATTTTAAGTACTAAGTCCTAGTTTCACAAGAAAAACAGTAAAGTGTAGCGCCCCATCCAAGCATTTATTGGGACACAAATATTTCCATGTTTCCTTCATCGAGATACTTTTGTAGGCAAATGAATTGTTCTGATGCATTGGTGAATGATGATAATTTTCATCTTGCAAACTGGGTCTATTTTTGTGTATTTTTGCTTCCGTATCGGTAGACGTTTACATTTTAAGGGACATAGTATTTTTCAAGCTTAGAAATCTGTATTAAAACAGAATATTTTTTAATAAAAAGTCCTACTTTGTTTATACAAAAAAAAATTTCTTAGATCATTAATGTGATTCTAACTTTATAAAAATTACTTATATTTGTTATGGGAAGAAATACATTTTTTAAGCTTGAAATATGTACAAGTGAGAAACTAGAAATCCACATACCTGCAAAATAACTTTTAATATTTGTAAATTATGCTAAACTTAATAATCATTTAAGTTTAATGATATTTAAATAAATATATTTAAGTATCATTAAATATATTTAATTATATTAAATTAATTTTATATCAAATAGGAAGCAATTATCTGTTTTATTTATGAATCTCATTACATTAATACAGTGAGCAATAAATTTTAGTTTATAGCATAGTAAATACTAATTTATTTTTAATTTTTAATTTCTTCAGAGTGTTTAGATTGTTTTATTTTAAAATACCAGGTACCTTTAAAGTTTTAGGTATAGAATCAAAGAGATATTTTACTCCAATTTGATATGAAAACTTTAATTTCTAATATGCATATTTTAAAAGTCTACTTGAAAATAAATTTTAATTTTTTTCATTTAGTGCACTCTTTCTATGTTATTTAAATAAATTCTGCTTGAAATGCAAAAACAAAGAACTTCTTAGGTTTATGTAGCATTGAAAAACTTGTAAAAATTCCATTCTAATAGAAGCAAAACTTTTTATTTTATGATTTATATTAAAAAAAAAATGTTGTATAATAAAGGTTTTAATTCTCGAAAAGTACCATGCCTGCCCTTTAAAGCCTTTTTTCTACGCAGTAAACACATTGTGTGAATAAATAGAAAAAAGGTTTTTATTAAATAGTAATTTAAGAAATAACCTACAGTAAAGTGTTCGAGATAAAAATTAGATATTTGCTTTCTTTCCCATAGAAAACACAATGTTTTCGTAATTTTCTTCTATATTTAAATCCAACCAGCCGATTTCAAATAACTTAAACAACTGAGACTAATGCCATTGCATTCTGCAGAAACACGGTTTATGAAAAGCACCATAAAATTCCACGAATAAAGTGAAAAAAGGGTAGTTGTAAGATCTAAAGAAAAACTGAAAATTTACTTTCTTTTTCCCATTAAAAACTAAATGTTTCTTGGTGTTTTGAATCTTCGTTGCTGCTTACATATAACAGCATAAGACATGAACATTCATGGAAAAATATTTAGAACTGTTCAAGAAAATTAAAAAATATGTTTAGAAAAATTCCGCAAGGAAGTAGATACAATAAAATCCGCTTACGAAACTTTGCAATGAATGATGAAGTAACTACTTAAACGGTTATAAAAAAAATACTCGCTAAAAATTAAAACTGAAAAATTCATTATAAAAAACTTTAATCTAGTAGCAGTTCATTTTTTAAGCTCTAATTGTATTGTTATAAATACATCGTGCTATTTCACAGTTAAAAATATGTTTAACATTTTAATTTAATCTATAGAATGTAAGTTTTGAAAGCATCTAAAATATTAACTTTAACCAAGAATGACTCATGTCATTTTAACATTATGGAAAACATATTCAGATACAATCTAAAGAAAAGAAATAATATCATCATAAGTATTTTCCTTAATACCTTTCTTTATCCCCTATATAATAATACCTAAGTTATCTGTCCGTCTGTCCTCGAATTTATGAAGCGGTTGGACCTGGAATGGATAAGAGGTATCCATATCGGGTTCTTCATGATTTAGTGTAAGCAAAATTCAAAAACGTTTGAAATCCACCCCTTCCCCGTTTTCGATAGTTCAATACCATTATTTCAAGCCCTATTTTCCCCGGTTAAAAGCAGGTGACGATTAAATTCATCAATTTATCACATTATAAGTAGATGAAAATTGTTATATTTATTTTAGCATTATGAAAATTGTTCATTACCTTTTATTTAATCTTCATCTCTTACATCATTTCTAATCATTGTACTATGAAACTATTTAAATTATGCTATATAAAAACATTTCATTTCGAAACGTAAAATTAATTTTCATACCAGCTAACAGCATACGAACAAAACTACATCTTATTTTTACAGATTTGGCGATAAAATATTGGTCTTACAATTTTTAATCAAATAACATTTTTTTAGCATTATGACGTCATTCCTTTAACCATCCCATTTAATCATTTCTTATTTTAAATTATTTAAATATCATCTGCATTATTTTCATACACTTAGATATTACGCAAATAATTTTCTTTTATATTTGGCTTAAATAATAGATTAGGTACATGTGACAATTTTAAATTTAATCATCGGTTATTTTTTGTTGCGTTTTATCACCTGTATGAACAACATTCTGTCCATAAATTAAGGATAATTTCAGAATATAAATATCTAGCGAAAGTTATATAGCTTTGAAAATAAGAATTCGTATATTATACACTCATGTCCATAAATTAAGGATAATTCAGAATCACACAGAAATTGAGCTCTAAAATAAAAATTTCACCTGTAGAATTATCACACACATCTTGAAGAAGAATATGCAAATTGCAGGAAACCACCAGATGGCGCAGATAGTACGTCACAATGACGAGAGTGTATGAAAGGGGTATATAAGGAATGGTAGCAAAGAAGTAAAATTGTTCACAAGCGCTTTAAAAGCCTTTCAGTGCAATAACCGCATAGCTATGGCACAAAGGAAGCATTTGGATGATTTTTTACGTGGTAGAATTATCGGACGACTGGAATGTGGACGTACCCAGCTGGAAGTATCCGAGGAACTTGGAAAAGCCCAGAGTGTCATCTCCAGGCTTTGCCAACGATTCAAACATGATGGTAATGTGAGTAGATGTTACAGCACAGGTCGCCCCCGAGTTACTACGCCGAATGATGACCGGTATTTGGCAGTTACTGCCAAAAGAAACAGACGGAGCACAGCATCAGACCTGTCTCGTCAGCTCTCTTCAGCTACCGGTACGACAGTTTCAAGGCAGACCGTGTACAGACGCTTAGGGAACATTGGTCTATATGCTCGTAGGCCTGTCAGATGTGTTCCCCTTACCGCAACTCACTGTCGCCTGCGATTATGCTGGGCTAGAGAGCATGCATTGTGGACACCGCAACAGTGGTCTTGTGTGATGTTTTCCGACGAGTCCAGGTTCAGTTTACATTCTGATTCTCGCCGGACTTTCATATGGAGAGCGCTAGGTACCCGTTACCACCAAGAGAACACCATTGAAAGACACCGTTACGGTGGTGCAGGATGGCTCGTTTGGGGAGGAATTATTCTTGGTTCCAGAACTGACCTGCATGTTCAGAGTGTAACGATGACAGGCCACATCTATCAGGATGTCATTCTGGAACAACATGTACGTTTGTTTCGGGGCGCCATGGGTCCTGAATTTCTGTATAGGGATGACAACGCCCGACCTTACCGTGCAAACATTGTAGACGAATGCCTTCAATCGGAGGATATCACCCGTATGGATTGGCCAGCATACTCACCGGACTTGAATCCAATAGAGCATGTGTGGGACATGCTTGGCCGACGAATTGCAGCCCGTCAACCCCCTCCCAACTGTCTATCGGAACTTCGGAGAGCATTGCTTGATGAGTGGTGTAATTTTCCCCGAGATCAGATTGATAATCTGATACTCGGCATGCGTAAGCGTTGTAACGCTTGTATTGCATCGTCCGGGAGACATACTCCGTATTAACCATCATACTAACCATGTTATACTGTTTTCTGTAAATAGGTTCTTTTTGAAATTTGCTCCAGGGAGTAAAAATCGCAATTTTTATTAATTATGTCAAACATATAGCATCTTTTTAGCTCTTTACCTTTTGTTTAATAAATAGACTTTACAAATAAGTCAAATTTGTTTTGCTTTTGTCTCTTTCATTGCCTGAACTTCATTATCCTTAATTTATGGACATGAGTGTACATAACCACACGGTTTGCAATCGATTCGCTAAATTTTGGACATCATTCATACAGCCAAATAATCTGTGAATATTAAAAGCTCTGCAGTCCATCCTATCACTTAATACGACAAGATAAATTAACGTTGGCAACTAACATGTGGTCAGTAAAGATAAACAAATTATTGAGTGTGTTCCAGATAGTTCTCAACCAGAAAACAATCCATTTTTTACCTGTCCATAAGGTACTATACAATTCTAGAAAATTAAAAATTTTAATGATCCCGTCATATGACGGGTTACATGCGAGTTCCTAAGAATGACTGATTTCTAACAGATTTACAGTTAAAATCCACAACTTTCATTTCCGTCTGCGATGATTCATGAACTGGACAGAATCGACTTTCTTTATCAAAGGCTGTATTAGCAAGGCCTTAAAAGCAACGTGTCGAAACATCCTAGTTTCCAACAATTATTTTCTGATGAATTTTGAAAGGATGTTCATTGTATAACCTATTATCATTTAATTTTTCCTCAAATATATCCTTTTTATATGTGTTCGGTAAAAGATTAAATAAACCTCGGGATGAAATGAAAGAAGTTAAGAGTAAATAAAACTCCTTAAGCGAGAAAATGTTTAAATGTAAAACTTCTTAAACGGGAAAATATACTAAATAAAACTGGATCGCCAGAAATAAAATTCCTTATGTGAGTTTCACCATGTTTGCTTTTTTAGATAGAAAACTGGAAATTTTCGCCATTTTATCCAATGTATTAAATACATTGTATTAATTTCCAAATAAATATGGAAAATATTTGTTTGGAAATTAATACAATGTATTTGATTCTATGTTGTTTAGGGTTATGTTGTTTAATTTTATAGGGGTCTTCGAATGCTTCCTACAGACAGTAAAGCTTTGGATCTTAGCGTCTTTCGTAACCTTTAAATTCCCCTGAAGAATCTACGATGCAAAACAGAAGGCTTGCATAGTAAAAAAAATACTAAATTTGTCAGGTAAGTCAAAATATAAGAACCCTTCGGAATGGTTGAGATACATTGTTGCCAAAAACAAAAATTACAATAAATTTGCGTTTTAGGAGTATTAGTTATTACAGTCGAACTTCGATAACTCGACTTCCTATAAGTCAAATAATCCGCTAACTCGAACTTTTAATCAAGTCCCGAATCATTTCTATATTTTTCTTTTAAAAAACTGTCTCGATAACTCGAAGTGAACACCTTCTAAGTCAATTTTTTTGTGATAGATTTCCCCGGTAAAAAAGCACAGTTCTGTTCAAAACTTCGAATGCCAGTCCACTCGTGACCTTCGAGAACCTTCGTTCTCGGAGGTCACGAGAAAGCACTGGACGCTATTCACATCTTACAACAATACCTGGAGACCACCGAAGGTACAGACAACACCCTATTTTACTCTGTTCAGAAATTAGGTGACTTTGTGAATGCCAACAACCTTAAAAATAACTGATTTCTTCAATTGAGATTTACATTGTATGTATAGTAATTAATATGGAATGAGACCAAATTTCTTGGGTTTTAATAAACCTTTTAAACCCATTCTTCTCTTGTTGTTTACATTGGCTATTAAAAAATTGAAATGCTTACAACTATAGTATTATGACACATATCACACCATTTAAACCATGTCGATCCATCTTAAGTGCCAGTTGAGATGAATGGTTGGTAACTTCGATAACTCGAACTTCGGATAAGTCGAATATTTTGGGGATCCCCTGGGACTCCGAGTTATCGAAGTTCGACTGTATTATTAATGTATGGTATTATGGAAAAAGAACAGAACGAATTTAAGAATTTTTGTTTAAAATTTCGATGGTGTTTAAAAATTTTTAGAGGAATCTTCGAGAAGGATAGTTACAAAATCCTAGGGTTCCGTGAAACATACTTTGTGAAACCCTTCTCTAAATGAAAAGCATTATCTCATTCATGACTTCAACCTCAAATCCATAAAATTTTTCCATGGTTTATCCGAATCACCAAGCAAAATTTCGTTTAGATTTATTAAGTCATTCAGTATGATAGTAAACATACATACATATAGAAGATTTTGTTTTCATATATGTTATCATTGTAACAAAAAATACCAGAAAAAATATTATATTAATATTATAGAAATATTTTAGTCCAATGTTTCGAACAAAAATTATTATTGCCACATATTTCAAGCTTACTTAAGAAATGTGCCCCTTTTTCCTAAAGTTTTTTAACTCTTTTTAAGACTTACAGTCAACAAGCTATAAATCGATCTTAAGCCTAATGCTATGTTCTGTGCATTTTTTACTTCCGCTTTGTAAAGTAAATACAGTTTACGATTTCGAAAGAGTGCATACTGTAACAGAATTTTTATTAAAATTAACATATTTACGACTTTTATTAAGGTTGTTTTTTAACCCCATTTTTCGAGAGCACAGTGCATAAAAAGATGTTTTTCTGAAATTTCCCCTCTTCTAAGTGTGTTACTCTGTGCAAAACTATAGTCTTTATTTTTCTCGGGATAGCAGTATTTTTTAGCAACAAAGACTTTGTATATTAGTATTTTTTTGCTAAGATGCATGTAAAACTACATTAGCATGGTTATGCATTTTTTTGTATCTGCCTACATTTTTTCAGGTAAGTTATACAAACAAACCAGAAGAGAAATTTTTCCGGTTTTCTTTTCTTCAAAAAATAACCATTCCTTTCCTCAAAACATTATTTTCATTCAAAACTTTTCTACTTTTTTTTAATCCTCCACTGTTTTGTGAAACATGCTCAACTTTCTAGCAAATAATAATGGGAATGCGTGTAATATTTAGCGGATTTTAATTGCTCGAAACATTTTGCTTATTACAAACCATGAGAATTAAAAGGTAGTTATATAACTACAAAAAATCTTACCAAATTTTGGGTTCAATTTTTTTTCTTTTAGACGTTTTAACTTGCTTGAACCGTATATTTCTATAACAAATTTTAGTAATAAAGAGTATTTGTAATGAAGTTCTTTTTATTTAATAACTACAAAATTTGACTAAATGTAAATTATTCAGTCAATAGTAAATTATATAATAAAGTATGAAAAAGCAACAACTTTTTCATTTTCTAATACTTTTATTACTTTTTTTCTGAAGATAACAAAATGTGAGAAACAGGTACTACATGCACATACAAACCAACAATGCACTTTTTTTTGCGGCTCGAAATATTACTATTAGGCAAATTATTAACTCTCCCTGGTATTTTAGAAATATGAAAACTCATAGGATATTAAAGATTCCTACTATTCCAAATTATCTAAAAATTCTTGCAAATAACTTTTGTTATAATCTTAGAAATGATGAATTATTTTTTCTTAATAATGCGGAACACATGCTTGTTAAGCATTTGCCCATACAGTCATACAATACTTTCAATGCTTTTTACTGAAATTAACAAAATGTGAGAAACAGGTACTACATGCACATACAAACTACCAATGCACATTTTTTGCGGATCAAAATATTACTGTTAGTCAAATTATTAACTCTTCCTGGTATTTTAGAAGTAAAAAAAATCATAGTGTATTAAAGATTTCTACTATTCCAAATTATCTAAAAATTCTTGCAAAATAACTTTTGTTATAATCTTAGAAATGATGAATTATTTTTTCTTGATATCGTGAAGGCACATGCTTGTTAAGTATTTCCCCATACAGCATCTCGGAATTTGTAGACCACTTAATTATAGAATCACCATAGAGGAAGCCAATATCACTCCCTAAGACAACACAAACACATAAAATGGGTCTCCGTAATTTAAAAGCAGGAACCAGTCAGACCCCTCTCTCCAGTTTTTGATTGCCATCTCCAGAGATTTCATTTAAGAAGTTGGGCAACACTGTGACCACGAACCTATTTTACGTACTGAAGGCGCCATTAAGGAACTTGGAGGATCTTTGGCCATCACAATATCTGAACACACAATGAATTCTATACTCAAGTAAATAAAGTTTAAATCTCTTGATCTGTTCCAAATCAACGCTACAAAAAATTCATGGTGTTATAAAGCACATACACTACAAATATTGCATGTAAAAACTATGAATGCAAGTTTTCTAATCAGGAATGACCGGTAAAAAATTCAGTTTACCTGTCAAAGATTTTGAAGTTACATTTGGCTATTTACCAGTTAAACCGATTTATCGATATTACCAAACCTTATCATCCACACTAAATGTATTTATGTAGGAAAAGCGTCCTTTCTTCCGTTCTTAAAAAAATAAATCTTGAAAATAAGAAAAACAAAGTTCTTTTACAAAAATAAGTTAAATAACATGATTTTCTAATCAAGAATCGAAATTTTCAACCACTTAAATTGTGAAAAGTGTGCTGTCTAGTGGCGAATTTGATACTAGGTGTAGTTCATTGTATTATTTAAACCTGCTAAGCATTTTCAAGCTTAAACTAATCATCCAGAGTTGTTCATTATATAAAATAAATCACTAGCTTAGATAAAGTAGACAGATACGAACAGTAACTTTAAATTTACAATATTTGACCACTATTTTCACTATCAAGGAATTTTATCTACAGCTTATCCAAATTAATGAATAGAGGATAACAGTATGTAGGTATATCACTCCGAGCCAGTTAAGTCACACGGAACGTATATCCTATACTATAATACGAGGAATGGTTGTCAAGTCGAAAATCGCCCCAGAATTAATAAACTGTAGTAAACTTGGGGATCTGGGGTTTTGGGTCACTAGGAATCGATTGGCATCGGTTTTGACGCGCTAAGGTCACGTAGTTCGGCGCTACAGATAGGGCCGGGTTCGAACCCCGGTGCGGGCAAACATTTTTCTCATGCGTCCAAACCAAGTGAAAATTGGTACCCGGGGGTTTTCAACCACGAGGAATCGATTGTCTGTAGTTCTGACGAATTAATAATAATAAGAAGAATAAAAGTCTTTATTGATTTGTCTTTATTCCTTGATATCGGTTTCCATTTTTATTTTAATAGTAGTAATAATATTCTCCTGGCTGTGGGTTTGTTTACTAACCGTAGTTGGAGGTTCCGTTGATGGTTTGCAGAGTTGTCAGTCCCGCGCTGTCTCTCAGTTGGTAAACAGCAAGACGTCACCGCGTCTCCCCTCCACTCCGTCTCCTGTACGGTTACCTTGGGTCCAACCTACGATCTCTTCTCAGAAACACAAATGAAAACTATGAAAACTTTACATTCTTCTTATCGTTCTGACGAATTATGGTCACACAGTACTCACATTGATTCGGCTTGACATCCACATCAGGCGAGCCAGCCTACAAGGCCCCAGTCTGTCCCCGCACAGCATCTAGCTTCACCGACCGGTTCCGCCCATCTTAGCCAACCTGTGACTCCGGGCAGTCCCAATCATTAGAACCGGGGTTCGAACCCGGCCCTATCTGTAGCGCCGAACTACGTGACCTTAGCGCATCAAAACCGGCGCCAGTCGATTCCTCATGGCCGAAAACCCCCGGATACCAATTTTCACACGAAATTCGCATATTCTGACATCATGTTCCTTTGGCTGTATATAAGGGCCGTAAGCCAAAAATGGCCCTATCTGTAACTCCGAACTGCTCGACCGTAGCGCTTCAAAACCGGCGCCAATCGATTCCTCGTGGCCAAAAACCCCAGATCCCCAAGTTTACCGAGTTGATAAATCACAATTGAAAATTTAAATCTTCGAGTTAGCTTCGATTCCTGTTTTCTCCGAGCGGAGCTCGGTCACCCGGTACTCAGTATGTAAAATGGATTTGTTATGAGGAAGAATGGAGAAGTTCTATATTATTTCAAGGTATTTAATTTAGTATTGGACATAGTGTCTTACCGATGCCAACCGGTCGACATAATGGTTAGACCTTTCACTTACCAAGCTGAAGGTTGTTTGTTCCAATCCCTCGCAAGGCTTGGTTGCCATTTGTCTGTCCTTTCATAGTGAAAAAAATTCACCTACTTATAGGTTTCTTTAACAATAAAATAGTCAACAAATACCTGAGGTTTTGTAAAAAGTGAATGCTAATAATAAAAGCAAATATATCCGCATTAAAAGAGAAAAAACAATGTTTTAGCAGGAACCTGAGTGTAACGTTGATTTGGAATAGAGATAAATTTTCAACACACCAAATGTTCTTTGTTAAAATATTAGTTATACGCGGGCCTAAAGAAATGCAATGAAAAGATTTATTGATTGTAGATACAAATGATTTGTTTTGGCGGAGGTCTTCCTTCGATCTCCAAAAAGTTTCCGACTGCTTCATTTGTATCGGGGTTCCAGCGTCCGTTCAAACGGAAAAAATAAAAAAAAAGCTTCGAACTCCACTACTCTAACATCTATTAACTGAAAAAGTTCCTTTCCCGCTCGAAAATGGGCTCGAAAATGAACTAAAGGTTTGATACCTACAAATCAACGGGTTTTTCTATTGGTTGACCAAAATTTCCTCCCGATCTTGACCGCTTCTATACTGCTTGCTTTCGCCGATACGGTGTACGTGGAAAGGTAATACCAATGTTCACAGACGCAGAATGTAACTTTTTCTTACACTGGAGTATTGAAAAGGGGTGGATAATGGAAGCTAAGACTTAATATACTAGTATTCTTAAATTCATTAATAAATTCTTGAATAAAATTGGAAATGGTTGCTGGGCATTCTCAGAATTCAATCATCGCCATCATCCTTCTTCTACCTCTCTCTTTTGTCTTCATTCCTTGGATATTATCCTGTTAGGTGTATATCGTAGCCCCCTTTACCTAGAGTACCCTGTAATTGACTTTTATGTGAATGATTTCAGAGACAATTGGAGGGATTTGTCCAACAGAGTTCATCCCCTGTCTGATTTAGACCTTCCCAGTCTCCCTCTTGGATATGCCGGCTTTAACTCGGACGACCAGGATGAACTGCATCTGACGCTTGCCCCGCTTTTTATAGTACTCCTCTCCTTGTAAACACATTTGAGTAATACATTTTCTTTTTTAACTACCTATGCAAGTATAGGTACACAGGTAGAGTATTACTTCTCTACCTGTGTGGCCCTTAAAAAGTGAAAAAAAAAGTGGTAAAAGAGAGGTTTTAAAAGTGTGGCTTTTTAAAGCTGTGTGCTACAAACTGAAAATGGAATGCATAATTAACAATCTGTGTTGTAATGTACATACAACCTATACACCAGTGTTCGTTACAAGGGGGAAACACAGAATGAATGTAATACTTTATATAGATTCAGACATTTATTCTATGCATTTATTTACAAATAGATCCTTGGTTATCATAATGATCAATCATTTATATCTTCTATTTACACTATAATTATCCCACATCACTTTATAAGGAATTATTATTATTAACAGAGGCCTAAGTCAAATGACTGTAAATATTATTTTATAAATTACCTCCATTAAAGTCACAGGGGAGCAGGCAGGGGCTTTCCTCACGGGCATACGGGACGAGTTGGTGATGGTGAGCGGGGCGGTGTCGGTCCGGGCGCACGGGACGAGCTGGTGCTAGTGGATCCTTGTCCCACTTCTCTCGACTGCCCACTTCTTCTTCAACTCCTCGCTCTCACTACATTTCCAAAAACCACACCTCGGTCCCAACGCCCCTTTTTTTCTTCTTATCCAATCCCTTCTCTTCGGGAAATTTTCCCACATCAAATGCCCTTCGGGAGTGCAGGTGGGCTCATTAAAGTAGCCCCTTTTTGTTCAAGCTGACATTACTTTTTAGCCCCTGCTCCCATAACTCACGCTTACAGCTCTGTGCGAGCTTGACCGTTATGCTGCCATTCCGTGATCTATCCTCTCTGCAGGGGTCCCTAAACTTGACGTAAATAATTGGGGTCCTAAATTCCTCAAGGAAAATCCTCCCACGGCTATGCATGCACGTGCAAATCACCGTGAGAAAGTACCTCGGTACAATCTGCCTATTCAATACAAAAATACTACTGACTGTTTGGTTTGGTTTGGTTTAGAGTGAGCTGGTCTACTTTTTCGGAACACGAGGTCTAAACTAATGCATGTAAATAATACTTAAGGGGTTTAAGGAGTATTAATTTGTCGCAGAATGCTAAATTTTAAGTGTTACAAATTAATTTCTTCTTTCTCACATACTTGTCAAATTGCAATGAGATTTTTACAAACAAACGCTTGAACTGTTCAAAATATTTTTTTCTCACATCATAGGAAATAAAGTTTAATATTAAAAAATATTGATAAGTTTTGTACATATTTGGAAATCAAAATTTTACTTATACTTCCTGCGAGCAGGATTCTAATAAAGATATTGATGCCAGAAGGAAAATTCCACTTGTTACGAAAAAATATGGAATATGGTGTATCTTGAACTTATATTTCAAACTGAAGCATTCTTACAAGATTAATACTTTTTTTATTGAATATGATTCAGATATTTAAAAAAATAATATTTTTGTTAAAGTATATGTAAACCTCAAATATAATTATTTAACGTGCCAATTAAATTGAGGTAAGTAATTCTACATAACAAACTGAATATATCTACCAAAATCAAAATATTTTATATAGTTTTTGAAATACAATGCGCACAAGAGCAAAATTTTAGAAAATTAGAAAAATGCAATGAGGAATTTGCATATGTGGGGGATTCGAACATCTTAGTGTTTTTCTGATAATTTCAGACTCGTAGATTCCAAAAATGTTCTCAAAAATGTAAAAAACTGGGTCCATCATTTAAAAAATTAATTTTAAAGTTAAGCGAAAATCACGTGACATCAAAACGCTCCGTGATTGGTTGTGATGTCATCGTTCATGCAGACCAATATTTTTGTATTGCTTTTAAGCGCGCACTATTTTCCGATTTTGTTTTTGCAAGTTCCTAAAATTTTCTAGCTATCAAAATTTATTTTTATTTAAACCTGAAGGTTTATTTTATCGATCTAGATAGCTTAGTTATCTCAATTTGTCATAAATGTCTCTTCTACCTGGATTTACCAAAGCACAATCAGACAACCTCCCGAAAATTGACAGCATGTCAATGTTTTCTTTCTTGGCAAAAAACCCGGATTTTATGGGAGCAGAAATACGAGGAATTAAAACCCAAAGGTATGTAAAATCATTTATATTTTTTTCCAATTTTACTTAACATGTATTAATACTTTATTCATGCTAAACACAGCTCTTTTGTTTTTAAACACAAACAAGTCAAATAAATATACATATATCATATACACACACATTTGTAGTAGCATCGTTTTTTATAAATAGAGACGGATGTAATATTAAAATAAAAATTAGAGGAGTTATTTATTGTGAGACCGGTCTCATTAGCCTTCGTGTTGCAAAAAGTAGACCGTAGCACTCCAAAACCAAACCAATTCTTAGATATTTTAAATATGATGAAAAGAAATTTAAAATCTTTAAACGGCTTTACTTAATTATTTATACATTTTTAAATAGCAATACAATTTTATTGCCTTTAATATTAATGTCAAATTTAAAAATGTATAAAATTTCTCAAATTAAATTTAATTTTTAAAGTAATATCATTATTAAGTATTTTAAAAATATTATACTTTTTTTCAAATTAGTCACCAATTTAATCGAAAAGTATCACTGTGATTTGATACACAAGAAAGTATGCATCTCTGAAGAAAATATTTATAATACCTTGAAAATACATAACCTTCCCCTCCCCCAAGTTATTTATTAGATAATTATATGCTTTAGATATTTATATGTTTTTCGATATTTATATGCTTTATAAAATATTTATTGTACTTGAACTCTTTGATAATACTCGAAAATTAGCAGTTTTAAAAGTTAAATAGCAGTGGTTAATCAATAATCCTTTTAAAGGTATAGATGTATTTTTATATACTTTAATTGTTCTAAATTAGTAATATTCAAACAAAAGCAAGCATTTACTTACCGAGAAATGGTCTTCACAAACCCATAAAGATGATTTATATGATAATTTGGGATTTAATTTCTCATCCCTTTTCATCCCAGTTGTCCAGATTTTACGTGTATGTGGGTCTTTCGGGACGCTGAAAAATATCTTCTCATTGCAATTAGTTGTTGTATTTTTACAGAGTGGCACAATACAATATTTAGAGTATGATTTTTTAATGCCAGACATAACAAAAAAATTTCTATTATATGCGATACTTTACACAAAAACAAATTTAAAAGTCGCCTTTTAACATGTAAACAGCATAGGCGCTCGGTGTCTGCATGAACGATGACGTCACAAACTCGGAGGAGAAAAAGTATCGTTTTTGAGAGACGTTAAAGAGTCCGCTATAAAACCCATTAGAAATCACTCATTAGGCCCCCAAATGAAAGAAAAATAGCTACTGTTCTGCTTACTTTTGTGTCTTCTATCGTTTAAATTCAAAATTAGAAAACGTGAAAATTCCTCATTAAAGATAAGACTACTTCCCTTTATCTGTGAAAGAGTAACTATACATTTAATCATTACTAGAGCTCTAATTGGAATTTCGAAAAAAAAAATGGTACTAAAATGCACAAAAAAGATTGTAGTTCAGTAAACAAAAAATTGAAAAATAAAAATTTTGATGTTTTAAGAGTCCTGTGACCCCTTGAGGAATCTGCCAAATTCCAGCCATTAAATAAACTTTCAAATGGTTAATGATTCCATTGAAATCTAATGAAATCTTTAAAATATTAATTCAATTCATCAGAAAATAAAAAAGTACTGTAAAATTTAAACCTCTGGGATTTTTAAGCAATTAAATGTAATCTTCATAATATAAAATTTTATCAATTGTTTTTGAAAAATTGTTTTAAAAGATTGAAATAAGATTTGTAAAATATTTTCCAGTGAATAATGCCTGACAAAAAATACAATTTAAAGAATTTTATATCAGTCGGGATTCTTTAGTAACGTTTCATAAAAAAAGTATTATTTCTTTAGAATTAGAAAGTCACTTTAGTACTCCAATTAAAATTAACTCGAAATCCTTTTCATGAATTCAAAAGAAATCATTTTTATACTTCTCCATTCTTTAATTTACTAAATTTTGTCGAAGTTTAAAAGCCATGCTTGGATTTTCTTAGATTGCGGTAAAGATTATTCCTTAGGCTTCAGACATTTTTTAGAGAGCTGCCAATAATAGATTTGACGTGAGTTGCCCGTCATATGCATTTTTTTTAATATCCTTGACATTTTCTGGTGAGCCATTTTCTGGGTAAAATAAACCTCCTTTAATTTTGAAGGTGGAAGTCAGCAACACATTTGTAAGATGTGAGATCATTGTTCATTTTATTTATCTCGTTATTTATTCTAAAAACTTTTTATCTTTTTATGCTTAAAAGAATGTAAATCAGCGTATTACATTCACTTAGTTTAAATTTCTTAACATAAAATTATAAAGCTTTTTAATTATTTTTTCTGTGTTTCGTAAATACTATTTTTAGAATAGATATTCTATAGCATAAAATTTAAAATATTTCTTGTTTTATAACGTGCAAAAAATATGAAATATTTTATTTAATTATTTTGTCAGATAGCGTTTAAAATGTGTTTTTAGATAATATAATTTTCTTGCTTTTTTTACGATATTAACTCATTTCACTTTATCAATTTCTATTTAACATATTTACTTCATTTTTTGATTAAGTCACTTTAATTTTCTTTATCCTACTATTAGACGTCAATCATATTCCACTGCTAACAGCGTTATTGTGCAAGAAAGTATTTTATATTTATGTCATATCAATGTTTTTATTTGTATAGATACATTGTTTCTCTGTAAATGATCTCCCATAAAACTTAGGCGCTTTTCCGTTAGTCTGTGGACAGACCAAATCGCCAAATATGAAAGTTTTATTTCTTAAATTTATGATAAAAATTAAATTTAAGTTAATGCATTATTCGTTTAAAAGATTTCTTGAGGTCAAAGTTCCAGGGAGAAAATTTTTTTATTGCAATACGAATTATATTATGTTTTACCTCTAAGAGAATACATACATCCAAAGAGTTAAATTTAGATAAGCACTTGTAATAATGGTCCTAATTATTCCTAGCTGTAGTTGAAATGTAGTGCATTTTCTTCTCAATAATTTAAAAAAAAAATAACGAAAATAGATCAAATGAAACAGCAGAGAAGAGGTCCTGTTATCATCCTATGGGGGAAAAATACTAAGGCGATTTCAGGCAGTAGGGCAAATTCTCAAATTATGAAAATTCTGGTTTAGTTTCAAAAGGAAGGGCAGTTTATTGTTTGTCTATTGGCTGTTGTAAACATTTTCATGTTTACCTGTGAATGGGAAGGGCATTATAGTAGTTCGTGACGTTGCGACAAATTGCCTTTTAGTGAGCGCGTTTCATCTATAAAAGGTGTCTCCATACAAGTGCATAGATTTTATACTGGTTTTAATGAATAATATGCAGATTTCTTCAGAATCGAGTCTGATTCGTTTGATATTCAAAATTTAAGCCCAATTTAATATTTTCTTATAAACAGCATAGTGATTGGTTTTTAGTGTAAATAATTTATAATCTTTGAAAATTTTCTTAGAAATAATCAAATACATTGAAAAAAAAAATCTTTTCAAGACGAATTTACAGTTTGTGTTTTTAATGGATATTTCCATTACTATTAGTGGCAATAGAAGCAAAAAGGCGTCATCGCGCGATTTCTTGTATCTTGTTTACTGCGTGTTTTATCTCTCAGGCATGCACTGTCAGATGTTATTGAGTTGTAAACTGTGTTTTGATTTTTAATGGATTTGTCATTCTCTTTAAATGTGATAAATCAAGTATTTACATGCATTTCCTCTTAGTTTTTTTTATTCAGCATGTGATTGTTTGAGAACATTATCGTAATTTCAAATTACTCATTCTCAAAACAATGACTATAAAATACAATGAAACATTTTGTATTTAAACTTGAAACATTTGATATCTAGTTCCGATCTAGAATAATTCTAAGATAGGGGGAGAGTTTCAGAAGTAAGATTTTTTTTTAATTAGGCTCTCTAAATGTCTGAAGTATAATATGATTTTTCTAAATGCGTAAATCAACAGTAGTGCATGTTACTACTATAACTGTGTAAACAATATATTTGCTTTATCGTATAAGCTCATTTGTCAGTGTTTAGTTATCATGTAATGTAGTATATGTGTTATTTATTTGTATTTTTGACAATTTTGAATAATGTTAATTTTTTTCAAATATAAGTAGAAAATTAATTTGTCTTTATTTAATGTTATACAACAATAACAATTTTGAATAATGTTAATTTTTTTCAAATATAAGTAGAAAATTAATTTGTCTTTATTTAATGTTATACTACATTCAGTTCTTTCAATTAAATACAAAAATCATCTCTCTAATTTATTTGTATACCTTAAATGTCATTAGATGTTTTGGATTTGCCAAATTAAAAGGCAAAAATCACTTTGCATTTAGAAACCATCTAAAAAATAGAAAATGAGATAGGGACTTTTAAATTTTTATACATATTAATATTGTTTTAATTTCATAGTACAAAGTACATTGTAAATATGCTCTTAAACTGAAGATCATTTAAGATTATTGTTAATCAACTGTTGTATTTTATTGTTACTAAATGATCAAATATTGGTAAAAGTGTTTGTTTCATTTCTGTATATTAAATACTAGGGTTGGCACGTTTTTGCCAAAGGGGGAAAAAACCGTCCTGGCTAAAATACATTTTTGCCAGTTTTTGCCAAGTGGCAAAATGGATATGTTTTATTTACAGAGATGTAACTATTTTAACTTTTACTAATTTTAACTCTAATCTAAAAACGAGTAATATAATGTTTTTTTTTTTTTTTTTTTTTTTTTTTTTAGCATAGACTATTTAATGCGTTTTTGAACAGTAATCCAAATCTAAATTTATACTACCTAGAGATACAAAAAAAAAAAAAAAAAAAAAAAAGATGAGGATTGGTTTTGCAAGTTTTTATGTGCAATGTTGTTCTTAATGTAATTATTAGCTTATTTCCCCTACAAACTATAGATTTAAACATTTTTAGTACTTATATGTGTATATATACACACAATTAAAGACAACATTACTCCTTAAATTGATAAATAAAGAAAACATTTTTTATCCCATGCCTCCATCGTATAAATTTATTTATAAAAATAGAATATTGTATTTTCATTGCTAACATCAAATGAAAATTATTTTAAATTGTTTAAATTTTCAAATTAATATTAATGAAATGCCTAATTAATATTCTGATTTAAGTCTCAGTTGTATTATGTACAAAATTATATATTATTTATTAATTATTAATTATTTTGTACATTTTTAAAATCCAGCCAATTTTTCTCGATTTTGTCATTTTTGCTGGATTTTACCAGGTTTTTTCCAGTTTTTGCCATTATCCTGGCAAAAATACCATTTTGTCTGCAAAATGACCAACCCTATTAAAATACAAACTACTCTTTTATACAATTTAAATTCTGATGAAAACGAAAATAAAAATATATAAATTTTCAAATTAACCATGTTGAAGGGGTTTTCCCGTCCTTTTTAGCTTTGGCATTCATTAACATTTGAGTTCGATGTAGGTGTGGGTCATTTAAAGGTTTAATACACAATGAACACATAAAACTTGTCATTATTGCCTCTAAAAAAATTCTTTCCTCTAATCTGCCTTTAAAGTGTTTATTCCAAATATTTAAATTATTGTACAACAGTATATGATAAAATGAACATTAAATGTTGAATTTTTTTTCCATTCAGTATAATTTATAAAACGATTGTAGCCTAATTTGAACTCAATTAAGTCATTTTATACTTTTAGTTTTACTGTAAAATTATATCAAGAGTGATAAAATAATTTTGTATCTTGTCTGAGGTACAAATTTATCAATATTTAATAAATTTAATAATCTGCTACATAGCATAAAGTTTGTTATACAAAATTATTTTATCACTGTTGACAAAATTTTAAAGAAAAATTAAAGTAAAAAATGACTTAATTGAATTCAAGTTAGGTTACAATCTTTTAAAGTATATCGTATGTAAGCTGTTATATGATTGTATATTTTTATTATATTTAATAAATTCACTTGATAACTAAATTGTGCTTACAATAATTTAGTTATATGCCTTTTAAAAAGAAATCGTAATTGTAATGATAAAAATTATTAATAAATACCACTTATATTCTTTTTTGTTTTAGCTTTTCTCAGAAAATGAAAATGGATGGTGATCAGAGAAATGGACCAGTTCAGTCCGAATTAAAAGATTCTGGTGAGAATGATCAAGAACTCGGTGGAAAAGTCAAAGTTCTTGTACATCAAGATGCTTTTGATGTGCCTGAAGAATTGCCAAAGCGTAACAATGGTAGTGGAGACAGACATAACTTACTGTCTAATAGACCACATGATTTCCAAACTAAAATTGTGGAACATGATGATGTTATTACTCCTCTAAGTGAGGAATCCAGTTCTACAATTACTGGCCACATTTGTGAAGACAAATTATCAGTAGAACCAGAAGATACATATTCTAATTCCTGCATTCAGAATTTATTTCCTTGTTGGGGTACTCTAATAGATCCTAGTTCTGTGACTTTAGAAAAGTTCTTCGGTCTTATAATTTGCTTTTTGTTTTATGTTGGTAATGTTGCAACTGATATAGCTGTGTGCTACCATTTGTATCTTCATGGAAACTGGCTATGGTTTGGTTTAGTTGTTGCATTTACTGCCATTCCCACTGTGATTCTAAATTTCATTAGTTATCATTTATCTATCAGTAAAAGGATAGTGAAACATACCATTTGGAACCAAAGTGAATCAATTGTCATTTCTGTTGTTATTGCAGTATTACATTTGTCCCAATTTGGAGTTTTTGCAAGGTAAAATTTCATTTTTATATGTATTGTATATATTTTTATATGTATTATTACTATTGTATATAATTGTATACAAACTGTAGTAAAACCTAAAGACAGAGCCATAGGCAGAAGGAAGTAGTGTGAAGGGATTAAGCCCCCCCCCCCTTTCTCCTGAATTTCTGTAGTTTACTATATTTCATTTTATTGTTAATTTTTTTTCAAACATAATTTTTTTTAATTGCATGTTTAATCAAAATTTAGTTTTTTTTTTTATTTTTGTTTTCCAAATCTCTAACCTACTTTTTTAATGTCAATTTTTTTCCACCAAATCATTTCATTCATTTAGTGAAACAAATTACAAGATTGCTCATGGAGTTTGATTATAAATATATATTATTAAATGTCATAATTTTTATCCAGTTATTAATATTAAATTTATAAATTTTTTACTATTTTTTTTTATTTAAAAAATGGTGAAATATTGAGAGGGGGGAGCTCAATTCAGTGTGGGTATTCCTTTTCTCCCTTAACTAAATCAGCCTTGTTCAACAGCCTTGTCTAAAGAGTTACATTTTTACAAATTAAAAGAAAGAAAAAAAAACTTGAAAAATTACAAACTATATTATAAAAGTCATAATTGCGTAATTCAGAATTTAAAAATTCAGTTTTTTCATTCTGTTAATAGATGAAGTTTAATCATGTTTTATATTCAAGGAGGTATTAATAAGTTATGTGCATAATTTTTAACATGATAATAAAAAATGGCATTTGGGGGGTGGGTGAGGGCTCTATTGTTGGTGCTAAATGATTGACTCTGTTTAAATTAATATTGTTGACTCTTAAATACCAAGGGATCATTAACAAGTTAAGAATTAATAATTACTTGTAAAACAAAGTTTTTTATCTCTACAATATTATTAAATTAAAGCATTTTAATCCTCTGCTGAAAATAATATTAATTTCAGGAAGGGGTTTGAAAATTACTGGAGTTTTTAGTTTTCTGTTCAGAGGTATGCTAGTCAGTATTGATTCATCACAAAAATGATAAAAATAATCATAAACTTTTTTTTCATGAATTTCAATTTTCATACTATGTAGATGCAATCGATTGCTTAAAGATATATATAATTAAAATGTGAAGAGAAAAAAAAAATTCTTCCATATGTCAGCACAGGGTTCCCATGGTTCTTAAAAGTCCTTAAGAACTCCTTAATTTTAGCTTTCATTTTTAAGGGCCCTTAAATTTGTGTGATTGCGAGTATTTTCTCAGCTCTTAGGTTTGAGCACCTTGGTCGTCACCTCCTTGAGCCTTGGGAGCTGCAGGACATCCCTGTCAGTTGTCTGCTGAGATTTGCCTCAACTTGTGGCACACTTGGGTTGTGTTTTGTTCTTGGGTTTGGGTACAATAGACCTCTGGTCGCAGTGCCCTGCTCTTGGGAAATCCCCCAAGAGCTGCCCTAAAGGCGATTTCATTCACTCAAGGGCCCTTAAAACTACTTAATTTTTGTCAAAGGTCCTTAAAAATTCCTTAATTTTTAAAATGGAACATGATCAATTTGTCCATTGACAAGATCCGCCATTGTCATGTGATTTCCTATTAGTTTTCTTATATGACAGTTTTTTCTTAGTTACTTATATGACAAATAAATAATCTTTCATATACTTAAAAGGTTCAAAGTATAAAGTAGCTGCCCTTTCATAATAGCTAACAGTCATGCAGATTTTATAATTAAACGAATCATGAAGGATGGAGGTTTGTAGATATTTTAGTTACTTATGGTAGTTTAAATTTTCCTTGCATTCAATGTATTAGATAAGTCTAAAACTTCATTCTTTCCAAGGCAACGTTGGGTATAATCAACTAGTATATATATAGTTTTTATTCACCATTTATTTTTACTTTGATCACTCAAAAAACTTTAGATTACATTTTAAAATTAGTTTTTGTCGAATAGATTTATTTAACATTAATTTTTAGGCATTTTTAAAAAATTAATTCTGAAATATTGTAGGGCATTAAATGAACATGCCTTGTCTGGTTCATAATCATTAAAATATGTTCCTCAGGAAATACGGTTTATGCCGTTATGTTTGTGTATTTCAAGTAGGTCCTTATAAAAAGTTACTTTGGTCCTTAAAAAGTCCTTAATTTTTATTCTGGAAAAAGAGCAGGAACCCTACAGCAAATAAAGAACTTAATCTAAATCTGTTTTCCTGATAATTTATTTTATGTAGTTTTTAAAATTTCTAAAACTTTCAGGTAGCAATTGCTGTTATTTTAGAAATTTTTAAACAGATCTCTTAATATTATAGCTGTAGGTGTTTTTTTTTCTTCTTTTTTTTATAGTAGTTTTAAAATTATAAAAAACAATGTTAATCATGAATTAATATGGCAGTGTGCTATTTCATCTGCAAATTTTATTTATATGTTAAATTCTTGGTAATGAAACATATTAAAATATGTTTAATTGTTTAAGGTTTCTTGCTATTATTTCTTTTTCTTTTCTAGGTATCTGGGATATATTTTCTTACATGAGTTAGAGTATCTGTGGGTTGTATTCTGTCCTACCTCAAAGCAAAAAAATTTCAACCATCATAGTGGAAGATGCATTGAACTGCCTTACATTCCATATCTTTTCATAGTCGAAGCTATTCTTCAATGCTTACCCCAACTTATTGTACAGTTATATATTTTCATTTCAGCTTATAATGTTCTTGCTGATGATATAAGTAAGTATATTGGTTTGTGTTATTTTATTATTTGAATATTCATTTAAATATTATAATCATGCCTACATACAGTACCTATCAAATACGTTAATACTTTCTTAGCTAGCTTAGCCAGTTCATGGCCAAAAAGGTAATGCAGTGGGTTTTAGTAACAGAATGTTTGGGTTTGAAGGCTGCTGCTGGAATGAATGTACATAGACATTTAGAAATGGCTTCAAGCAGTAGGTTTTGACCTATCTGCTATTAAAAAAGTATTCACCACATCACTCCAAACCAAATCTCAGGTTCATTTTATAAAAGCATAATTTGAGGGTAAATAAAGCCATTAGTTTTATGCTTCCCTTTTTAAATGTAGGTTAATATTGAACACAGGTCCCCTTGTTTGTGAAGAAATTAAATTTTGTAATGTAACATTGTTAGATAAAATTAATATAAATAAAATTTTAATTCTTTAAGTTCTGAAAAAGCATTAATTTATTGAAATGAATATAAACATATATATTCTGAGAAAAAATATTTTAAGGTTTTAATTTTATTTTCAAAGAACATTTTTAATACATATATTCATACTACTTATTCATTTAAGCCTAAATTATGATCCTTATGAAGATATTTTCTAATTAAAATAATAAATTGTTACAAACAATTCTGAAAAATTTTGCCCATTTGTCAAAAATTGGCCAAATGGGTAAGGTGCTGCTCTTCATTACCCGAGTACATAATTTGTTAGGTTGAATCCCTTTGTTGGTATAATTGTTCATAGCCATTCAGAATCTGTTTTAAACAGCACCTCCTGGTCACTTTAGAGCTTGTATAGTAAAGCAGTTGACCATAGGGGTGTAAGTAAACCAGCCTGCTTCTGTTAAAAATTTTCAGTTCTTCCTTTATTTACTTAGAATTTAGAATTCAGGAAATATTTTTTCTTTTAATAAGAGTGTTTCAAAATCGTGTAGAAAGCAAAAAGATTTTGGGGGTCTGACTTTGACCATTGGAGGATTTTTTTTTTCTTTTTTAATGTGGTGACCAACTTGGATTAGTACAGTTATTGCTTCAATGTAGTACCAGATTATAAAATAGTAATCAGACTAGCTAGACCTGTAGATATATCCAATTCATGATTCTCTCATTTCCTATATTTTGTTTATATGCAAGAAGACAGACTATTTTTGTCATATTACTAATGTTGCCACTTATGACCATGATTTTTTTTTCATTGTGCTTATCTAACGGAAGCAGATTTGGTTTGTGTTAGATTTTTCATATAAAAATACCTCCTGTCATTTCCCATATTTATTTAGTTTCTTATTTTTTTTATGTATGAATATTATATGCCTTAAACAAAGTTTCCATTTGTAAAATATTGTATATTTTCTTGACAAAGCTAACCTGGTCTCATGGAATGTTGGTTACAGCCAACATTCCATGCTGCAAAAGACTTGTCTTCTGCAGCTTGGGCTTGACCTCTCTAAATTGTGGGGGAAACCCTTTGGGATAGGAGTGAATGTATTCACATGAACCTAATGTTAGAGAGGTTAGGGGGCAGGGGTTCTCTGAGGTTTTTGTCTGGGGAGGATGTGTTTCAGATGATCCGTAGATATCTTATGCAGAGAGAGAGAGCACTTCCTCAGGATATGGTAACTTCTGTGTACAGTCTTTTGATTTATGCTTATCTTAGTGCTTTTTATAAAGTGTAAATATAATGAATTAATGTCTATAGCTGTGAGTTCAGAATACAAAACCAAAAAAATCTCAAGATTATTCACTTTGCCAAACTTTCTATTAATTCTAAATATATTCATTTGTTAGGTTTTTGTTAATATTTTAACATTGTAACTGTTATTGCCATTTGATCATCTTGTTTTTCACTGAATATTTGTTATATCATTTTATAATCTGCTTTCACAATATTTAAATTCTATTATACTTTTAATTTCCTCTCGTCTGAGCAATCTGTTTATAATTGTTATTATCCCACTACCAATTTTCATGTCTTGGCATTTTTTTCATTACTCTTTAGTTCTGTATAAACATTTTTTATGTGACTTAAATATATTTTTATGTAGATATTTATTTAAAATATCTCAAGATAGTAGATTTGATAAATACAGTACAGAGAGTATTTTTTAAAATTTAAAACTTACATGAATTACAGAGAAAACTAAAAATTAGTGATCAGAATATCCTATATATTTGACTATTAGTATATCAAGTAAAAAGCTTCTCTGTTGCTAATTATATAACAGATATGCCAACATTCACACACCTGTGTCAGGAGCAACAGCATGGCTTAAAATTTTAACATGCTAATTACAGATTATACATAAGTACATATCTTATTGGTTTCTAAATTAAAAATTTGTGCAGTAGTAAATTGTAAAAAATAAATTAAAATTTATGTATTTAAAAATTTATGAGTAGTTTTTTAAGCTTTAATAACTTATTTTTCAAAACAGTATTTCTTACAGCAACATTAACCCTGATTCAAATATTTCATTTTTCTGTCATCAGGCATTCTAGAGTTTCTCTACTCAAATTCGACCTAAATTCAGTTTGGTTTTTCCGCACAGTACTGACAACTTTTAACATGTTGCGTGAAGAGTAATATTCAGCATTTTTTTTTTTTTCAAAGCTTTTTATTTAATTGCTGAATTGTAATCTTTTAGCTGTTCAACAGCAGACATGCCAACTACTCCAGATTTGCTCCAGAGAAATGAGAAAAATTGATAACTCCGGAAACTTCTCAGGTTGCTCCGAAAAATAACAAAACTGTTTGGCAGTTAAAAGATTACAACTCAGCAATTAAACACAAAGTTTTGCAAAAAAAAAGTAGAATATTACTCTTTCCACTCAACTTTTTAATGCTGCATGTTAAAAGTTTTCAGTACAGTGCAGAAAAACCAAACTGAATTTTGATCAAATTTGAGTAGACAAACTCTAGAATCTCTGATGATAGAAAAATGGAAATATTTGAATCAGGATCAATGTTGCTACAAGAAACACTATTCTGAAAAATAAGTTGTTAAAGCTAAAAAAGTTACTCATAAATTTTTAAATGTGTAAAATTTATCTTTTACAATTTACTACTGTATTTTAAATTTAATTTAGAAATCAATAAGATATGTACTTATGTATAATCTGATCTGTAATTAGCATGTTAAAATTTCAGACCAAAGTACATGAATGTTGGCATGTCTGCAATGGTTTTATTTTCCGGAGCAATCGGAGGAGTTTCCAGAGTTATTAAATTTTCTCATTTCTCCGGAGAATCTGGAGTAGTTGGCATGTCTGATATAATTTTGAATTCAGGATAAAAATTGATTATTTTCAACAGTTTAAAAAAAAAAGTAGCTTAATTTGGATTGTAAATCTGAAAAAATGAACATGATCAAAAAGAGGTTAAACTATTTCTTTTAATAAGTCTGCTCATCTAATAAATAAAAAATCCTGAAGTTACAGAAACTTAGTTTTTAAAAACATTACAAAGCTATACAAAATACTTAATTTGAAATTAAATTATTTAATTATTTAAGTTCATTAATTGTAATCAAATATAATTACTTTTCTAAACATTTTAGGAGTCTAATATCTATCTATATACACCTGTATAATTTCTAAACAAAAACATTCTAACAATGCATTGCAAACTGTAATTTTTCATTAACAACAACAAAACTGATTTATGAAGGGCCTTAAACTATTTTAAAAATTGTCATCCTTAACAAATCAGTTAGTTGAAATTTAGAAATTTTTAAGTTGTTTTTATTGTATTTTTACCTTTATCTATTGCATTAAATATATTTAAAATTCTATCTTCTCTTATTTTTTCAGATCATATGCTGATTATTTCAATTGTTGTTACTCTCCTTAATTTATGTAGACTCTTGACCTTGTGTAAACACTTAGAAAAGAATTGTTCAACTACTTTACCAGGCTTGATGCTAATTTATGTATGGTATTTGTTTACTACAATATCTCGTGTATTGGCCTTCACTTTCTTTATAACAAAGTTTCTTTTGGCATTTTCTATGCTTTGTATATTTCATTGGGTTATAATGAGTTTCTGGGCAGTTAGTGTCTTAACTCCATCTGTCCCATGCAAAAATTTTAAAGGTTGTGTGAAAAACTTTAAAAAATATGCGTATGGTCTTCTATTTGGATTGATGTATGTGTTATGTTTTTTAAGGCTTAAAGTTGAAGATGATTCTGATGATCCTCATGTCCCCACGCGTTATTTGAATACTTTCTTTTATTCTGTGATATTTCTAGAGAATGCAGTACTCGCAATTCTGTGGTATGTGTACAGTACTCATGTCTGGTACAGTATACCAGTTGTCATATTAATATTTGCAAGCTTTTTTGTTGGGATCTTCTTCATGTGTATGTATTACAGATATTTTCACAAAAATGTAGTAAATAATTCTGAAAGGTGGAAATTCACACTTTTGTTTCCAATGAGAAGGCATGTATAAAAGAAGATTTGTGATAATATAAACTAAACTTGAGCAGTATTCCTGTTATCATACATACTTAATTAACTCAAGTTATGTATAATAAAAATACAGTTTTGAGACAATTTTAGCATTTGAGTATACATTTTTTCTTTTCTATGAAGTATTTTTTTACAAGCATTTTATATACATGTTCTGAGCATAAATTATATATATATGTACTTGCCTATATATTAAAATAATATATTTTAAATTTATATGATGATGCAAATAAATACATATTTGCCATTGATCACCACAAGAGCTCTGGGATTATAAACTACAACCCCCAATTTTTTCTAACCTCATGAAAAGTGGTTACATTTCAATATTTTAGCACAACAGAATGATAAAAGAAGTTTAAAGCATAGCTGTATATATTTTAAGCATGGGATTTCAAAGATTTATTTTGTACTTAGTGCTCAACTATTTTTAAAATCTCAATTGCAATAAGAGAACCCCAACACATTAATAGTAAAATTTGCATAGTTTGAATGCTAATTCAAACTTAAATTTATTTCTTTTGCAAAATTAGTCTATCTGAATATTATAATTAGGTTGAGCTAAATCTAAATCCATCAATTTTTTTTTTTAAATTTTGTGCATGTATTCTGAATTTTCTGTGTGCTTAAAGTAGGTATGTACCTGCTTAATTAATTCCTTTAGTTTAAATAAAACCTATAAGAAAGGTAAAATTCCCTTTAGCCAACTCACATTTTGAGAATTCTACCATTTGATAGAACAGCATATTTTCTAGGATTTTTTTTAAAAAGTTTCTGTTTAATGTTCTTATTTTTCACAATTTTTCACAAATGCAACTTAATTATATTTCACTGCATTTTTAAGATAAAAACCATGTGATAAAACAGCAAATTTTTTAAGTTTTTAATATGCAAGCAAGTGGCCAGAAGAAATTTTATTTTTCCCCATAGGATAACATTGAGTGAAAGGAATTCAATATGGGAGGTGCAAGACCCATGAAAATATACTATAAAAAGAATTCAATTTTTTCTTTTAAAAAAATGTTTACAATATAAATGAATATTTTGCAAATAGTGTAAAAATATTTTTGTATTAATTTTAACTTTTCATTTTAATTCAAATTTTTACAAAGTATAAAGCTATGGTTAATATTTTTAATTAAAACCTTAGATTTCAGCACATACTCTCTCATCTAAGGTAACTTACTAATGTGCCATATTTTAATTACATTTTTAAAAAAGTTATAACTGTACTTTATAATAATGATTTTCACAATTTAGAGATGCCCAGATAACTATTTTTTAAAAGAAAAACATTCAGATATAAGTAAATGCACAAATTTATAACATTCCTTTTGCTCAATATTTATACAAAATTTTTATATATGTATTGTTTTACAACTTTTAAGAAAATATTATTTTGATATGAAATAAATGTACCAAAGATTTATATGTAACTACTAATTTGTTCATTTTGTTATTTGTGTGTACAGTATTGTTGTATCTGAGTTCAAATAAAGTATTAAATCTGCAACAAGAGTTTTTATATTTTGTTATAAGAAAACATTTAATGTGCTTTTAATGACTACACACAATCCTGCTTACTAATTTCACTTCTAGAAATTAGGATGATGGCTTTCAAAATCAGGTATATCAAAATCAGGAATGTGACTGTACAAAAACAGAATGGCAAAGCATAGTGTTTATCAAAAACTAATTTGATCAGGAAAATTTACATTTAGAGAAATCCATTTCAGGATGTGCTTCCATGAATCTGAAAGAGAAGAAATAGAGTTAGGAAAACAATTTCAAGGAATAGGTTATGAAATGCATGGATATAGATTCTTAAATAATTGCAAATAAAAAAAATCAAAGAAAAACACCAAAACAAAACCAAATTTTAAACTATTGCAATTTTGAATTTGTCATAAAAAAATATTTTTCAAGTTAAGTGAAAAATATATTTATAAACATTTTCCCTCTCTAGTACAGTTTAGTGGAAATATTGTAATCATCAAAAAGTTTGTTCTTAAGAAGATTTTGATTGATCTAAAAATCAGTGTGATAGTACCATTTTTGAAATGGTGTGATTGTATGTGAACAAGTAGATTTAAATTTAGAGAAACCAAATTTTTAATATGTACATAAAACAAAACTGTAGTAATCTATCAACTTTTGTGCTACTTTTGACTCTTCCCAAAAAACTTACTATATTTTAAATTATTCTTAGGAAATATAAATGTTATTTCTGGTGTAATTCAGTTAATTCTATGAAGTCAAAGCAATAATTTTATATTGTTTTGAAATGCATATAAACTACACATACATTGAACCAGCCAACAAAATGTAATGGTAATCTCCATTTTTCAAGCTCTAATCCCAGACAAGGAGCATTTTTAAGTTCACATAGTAATGTGTCATTGTAGCTGACAGTATTTATATGAAAAACCAAAATCTGTCTTATGAAAATGGTTACTTGAACTATAGGAGTTTATTCGGGGTGATAATAGACCTGGGCCATAGGCCAAATCCCCAGTCAGTAGGCTGATAAATTTATAAACACAATACATATACAAACACAGGTCTTAATGGAGGAGTAAAATAAATTACAAGGCCTAAACAGTTAAGATAATAAAATTAGAAAACTATGTATAAAATAATTAATACTAAAAATTCAGAAAGAAAAGTTATACAGTGCAAAAAACAAGTTAAATTACAAAATTAGATAAATTAAAATAAGAATATTTACAACACATAATGAAAAATTAGACAAATTTAACTTTGAAAATTCAGCTTAAAATTGGATGGGTGATCAGGTTCTGTGGTGTCATCTATTGGATGGCTGCATGTCAGGGAAAATGGAAGAATTGTTTTGAAGGTATTAGAATACCTAACCAACTTATGGAGAATCATTATGTTCCTGGGCCCCTTTTGGTGTTTAGCTTTCTTATGATCATAGTAAAAGTAACTGTTCATAGCTGAACTCTTGTACTAAGTACTTTGGGTTCTCCATTAATACTCTCATACACACACTTATTTTTTCTTGCCAAATGTATGTTTCAACATAATTAACACTAAAACTGCAGAATGGGTCATTTTAATCTAAAATCAATTTTGTTTTAATATTTTTTTCAAAAAGTTGATAATGTTATTGAAAAAAATTTTTTTTTGACTTTTTCTGATTTTATATCAATAACAATCTATGAAAATATTATATACCTATTAGTTATTTTGCTTTTAATACTTATACCTGAAACTGCAGGATGGGTCATATTGACCCCATTATAATTTCAAGTGCCAACTTTGCAATTCAACGTTTCCTGGAATTAGAAATGCTTTTATAGTTTTTTTTTTTTTTTTTTTTCATTTTCTATATGTGAGGAGAGCAATACCTCAAGGTCAAATGGTCAACTTACAAGGACAGGAAGGGAATCGGATAGGTGTTACTGATAACATAAGGACAGTTGAGAATTTTATTGTAATGGTAGTAGACAATGTTGCAAAGCAAATTACTCTATGCAACATTTATATAATATATGTTCCTTTGAACAGTAAATAACTGTTTTTCTCCTACAAGAGGCATCTTGTTATGATTTTGTTTGGGAGAAAATGCCTTTGGTCAGCATGCTCAAAGTGCACTGTCCACTATTTGTTGTTTTGACCAGTCAAATGGTATCTTGCTCATGGTGCAATGCTAGCATTGCCAATTTGGAAGTTTGATGGACTCGCATTAAATATTTATGATTTTTTTAAAAATGCATGCTTAATGATTTTCCATATCTGGATAAAGATGAGAAATGCTCTGAAAACCTTACTCTCTTCAAATATGTTGTTTTGTGTTTGATAGAACCCTTAAAAAATAAAGTAAGAAATATCACTACCGATAATATTTTAACAACACTGAATAAGTTCTAATTGTTAAAAATGATGAACATTAGCCTAACAAATGGAATGGAACGGAATATAAAAGAATTACCTGTATTTGTGAAAAAAGTAAAATGTCTGTTACACCGTACATTGTTACTCATGCATGAAGGTATAATTTTGACAGTTTATGGAGGAAAAAAAGTAATTAAGTCTTATTAAGCTCCCTTCATCCTACAGCCAATAGTGACAAAAATCACCCCAAAAAGGTTCCCGAAATGATATTTTATAACTCAACAAAATTTGGTGTCAACACTGCCACCAACTGACTCAGAAATATTAAGTGAAGCCAAGATAAAAGAGGTGGCTAGTTCATGTATTTAACAATAGTCATGGATTACAATTCATGGATTTTATGCAAAGTTACTGGAATAAGATTTAGAAGAGAATATCTTCAACAACTCGTTGAAAAGTAGCATACTACATATAATATTTGCAAACAAAAATACCAGTCACAAAGACAAAAGCTGATACTACTGAAGATCTGTGCAGATACGAAAAAGAACATTAACAATTGTCTTGGAATTGCAATTGAAAAATACTTAAATTTCTTAGCTTAAAACATTAAAATCCTATTAAAACTGTCATAAAAAATTATTTCATTTCTTTAGGTTTAGTACCTGAGTAAATCTAATTTTTTATTGAAAACAAAATGTAAAAATTTTACCTAATTACACAACTTTTTAATTTACAAACAAAGTGCAATCAAAGTACTAGTATGGAATTTGAAATATTAATCATATTATGAATCCAAATGAGTAAAATGTCAAACTCATAAAAAGGTCATTAACCCACTGAACGGACGCATCGACGGGGGTTCGACAGCGAATTCCTGTTCGAAATCGGACCTGTCGACCCCTTTTCGTTCGCACTCGTATAACTCGTATTGCACACTTTTGAGGAAAAAAAATATTGCAAAGCAATAATAAATGAAAGAAACTAATCTTGAGTAACGGAACTCTTTTACCTTGCAGGGAAAATAATTTAAAAGTAGCCTGACAACTTTTAAACCAGCAACTCTAGTATGGTACGGTAAGTTCCGTCTGGAATTTACGAAAAGGGTGACTGTTTTGAAAGGGAAAAAGGTGGGGAGGGTGGCCGGTGGATGGGTTAAAGCAGTATTGCTAAAAACTTATTTCATTTCTAGTGATAACCATGACACTTATTGGTTTGTGGATTTTACAAAGTGGGCTACATGAACCCTGTGTAAGTTTTATAAAAAATACTGTGAAATTTTAATTTGGTATTGTTGCCAGTATATGTTAATCTATTTTCAAAGTGCTACAAAATATTCAAAATAAGCTTGTTTAAATGAAAACTGTCTAGATCATTCTACTGACTAGAACAGGAAGTGGTATGCTTTTCTTTTTTTTTTTTTTTTTTTTTAAAGAAAAGATTCTGAAAAAAAAAAAAAAAAAAGTATGCTTACTTAAGTACAATTTAAGACTATCTCTGTAGAAACTTAATTACCCCTTATAGGACATAAAAAATTTTCGGAATTTAATGAAATTAATTTATTAATTCATAAAAAATTTCAAAGATGAACTTTTTAAATTTCTGAATTTTTTTTTAAGTAAAACATAAAATTTGGATTTAAAAATATTTAATGCATTTTATTTAATAGGTGCAAAAGTAAAAATTGAGTTTTTGAACATAAAAGTGAGGACAAGTGAATGTCAAAGTATAGTTGATTTTCAACTACATTTAATTTCTTACACAAAAAAAAGTGTAATTTATGTCTCTGCCATTTAAACTAGTGATTATGAGTTACAAATTATAAACACTAATAAAAACTTGCAAATATTTTAATATTTTTATTAAAAAAATTAAAAACATGTAATCCATTTTTTGCTGGCACATTAAAAAAAAACTTAAGATAAAACTTAAGAAACTCAAAAACAATAAGAATAGAGATTATTTCCAGGAAATAGTGAGTTGGTTTTAAAAAAGTGATTCTGAGGCGACCTCATGTTTTTAAAACTTTCAACTACTGGAAGCAACTTGTGTCATATTTTACACATTTCTTTCAATATCCAAACTAAATAAATTTACTAATAGATATACTTACTTTTTAAGAACATCTTGTTTCTTTTGCTCTTCAGATGTTGGTAACCCAAGTTCTTTTTGCCTTTGATCATACATCATTTTTTCAACCATACCCCTAGTTTCACCATCTAAGTCACTGAGCTGTAGGAAAAAATATTTGGTTATGAAACTCCTTACACATTTGTTTCAGATATAATTTCAAGTACATAATGCACTGTCTGTTAAAATTTGTTAGACTTAAATTTAATTATATTACACTAAACAATTTTCAGCTATAAAGTACTACAAAATGTGTGCAATTTTACTATCAATATGAAGATTTTAACAACTACCTATTTTCTATAAATCAAAAAGGAATATATATATATATATATATATATATAAAATACTACCTGGCAATCATACTGAAAATCATACATCAATTTTATTTATTTTTTTTATTATTTTGAACAAATGCTTTTAATCTGAAATTTTTTTCGCATTCTTACAAAACACATTACTGCCTGCTGCTTGACTTATAAGGTCAAAAACAGATAAAGCAAATAGTTAACACTTTTACACTGGAAACAATATTAATACTATGAGATTAGCAGTGTATTTTGAATATTAAAAAATAAAATTCATACATCAGTTTCTGGTGAATTATTTTTAGCTATGATTAAACTCTAAAAAATATTTCAAAGAAATTTCTCAAAGCAAGAAAATTTGCTGCTTGAAATAAAATGTTCAAATTTGATAGCTTTTAAAACATCTAAAATAAAAGCAAATGAATATTATATTGAAACACTAATTGAAACTTAATATGTAGGAAAAGTTACTCATATGCTTCAAAATACACAATTTGCTTGTTACCTGAAGCATATTTACAAACAAGGCATTTTATATTTTTTCTCATTTACAGTTTAACATTTTTATAGTGAAAAAGTATGTCTAATATATATATTAAAATACTATTATTGAAACAGCTATTTAATATAACACAAATTCCATAATAAACAGTCCTTACTTTAGATGGTTCTGGAGAAACCTTTTTGGTATTTATTTCTGGGTCAGTAGTTACAATTCTACTCCACCATTCCATTTTATTCACCTAAAAAACATTTTAAATAGAAAATATATCAAAAATTAAGTATCAAAATTTATGAACTTTATAACATCTTACAGTTAATGACTTAAAAAAAGTACTTGTTAAAAACTGCATGAATTAAGAGTTTATACTCAGTTGCAGGAGAAAAGTAAAAAAGAACCTAGAGACATGACATTAAAACAGCTTAGATTTAGTTATCTATATCTCATTCTAAAATATTTCAGTTCTATGTCATTTTTGTGCAATTTACTACTACCAAAGCAAATGATTGTAATATATGCATATTGCATGCTCAAATTTTACTGTTTATGTACCGTAATTTCGCACGTATAGTCTACAGACTATCTGCATTTAAAAAGCAAATTTCTTCAGCCATGGACTATCTGCTGATTGATCATTTCTCAAATCATCAAAATCGGAAGAAGTAAAGAAGCAAGCCACTCGAGTGAATGATCTAATCTAAACAAAAGCACAACTCACAAGACATCAAGAAAACAACCCATAAAGCAGAACGAATCAGTAGTAGCAAGTAGCACAATCTTAAATTGTGTCCTGGAGTATGGAAAATATCGATAGTCACTATTTACAGCTCCGATTGACAACACCGAGGGGATGGGTTCAAGATCAATGGTCATTTCACCACAAGAATCACTCTTAAGTGTTTTTGTTTTCAGAGTTTTGATTTGTGATAATACTGGATATAGCTGGGTTCTCAAACAAAAAAAAAAGTAGGTTGCTGTGTTTCTACCGTTAAAATTTGTATCCAGGGCTGTGGCAGAAGAAATGGTTTCAAATTTTAAACGTGAAACTAATTGAGTGTAATCCCGAGTTTCGGCACTCTACTGTACTTAGGTTTTTATTCTTAAAATGATTTAATATTGTCATACTAAAATACATATTTTCCATGTATAATCCACGGATTATCTGGTGGTGCAGACTATCCGATGATTTAAGAAATTTTTTGAATAAAAATTCGCACCCGTGGACTATACATGCAAAATTATGGTACATTAAAATGCAAACCTACAGGACATAAAAAAAAGTAAAAGATTTATTCTATTAACAACATTCATACTCAATTGGTAGGGTAAAGAGAACTGACATGAGATCATAGTAATGCAGATTTAGTTAATTCAATTCTGTATTGATTTTATTCTAAATAAATTTCGTGTAATGCATTGACTCATGCAGTGTTAACAAAGCACACTTCCTGAATACAATGATTGCATTTTCAACCTTTATTGTTTATGTGTATTACGATGTGAATTGATACCAAAAAATTAACATTTATACTATGAAGTTAGCTATCCATCAATATAACATCAAAATAAAAATTGTAATAACAATTAAATGAAAACATACTATATTAGCGATGAACAGATATTGCAGAAAATAAATTGTAATTCATTATCAAATAGCTTTGCTATTATTATTACAATAAATATGTCATAATTACGTACAAAGGAAGAAAAAACATTTTTAAGCAGTTCATTTACATATATATATATAACAGTAAAAATTGAAGTTGGTCAAGGTTCTAAATTATGACAGTGGCAATGTTATGTTTCCGGTTTTGATGGTCACATGACAGGGCAAGAGAAGTATTCCATAATTTGTCATATGTAAATACTGTACATATTAAGAAAATAAATAAGCTAATGAAAGATTAATCATTAATCATAATAAACTTAAATAATTTCATTTGTAATGTTAATTTGCAAAAATCAGATTTAAATCCAAAGCCTGATTTAACTAAGAAAAAATCAATTGATATGATTTTATCAACCTTGCTGCCATTCAAATGGGTGACCAAGGTTTTTTTTTTTTTTTTTTTTTTTTTAAAGTTATCAGTTTTATTTAACTACTAATTAAATTAAGTAGCTTAATAACTAAAACCAATTAGTTTTAATTACAAAAACTATAACAATCTATTACATTCCTTTCTCAAGAACTCAAATTTTAAAATACTAATATTATTAAATCAAATTAGATTCTACAGTAAACATTCAGTAACATACTGTAAACATTTAAACTAACTAAAATGTTTTTTAGATATACCCAATTTAAACAGAATACAATTAATAGTAAAAAGAACTATTAGAGGTTTATAACAGTAATAGAAAGGTGTTCAAGGTTGTTTTTTTTTAAAGAACTCGGCAAAATTTTGTTAAAATATACTTTTAAATTTTTATTAAAATAAGCCATACAAATAAAATTTTAAATGACATTTTAGTATACATACTTTAATAAAATAATTTTTAATGGGCTTGGATAAGCATTTACTTTGTAAATAACAATTGTTTTGACCATATTTATAAAAAAAACTACTATTTATTAACTCTTTCCCTGGCGTAGGCGTGATAACACAGTGAGACAAATCCAAATCTTTCCTGGCAAAGGCGTGTTTTCACGCTTGGAATTTTTAATTTTAATGCATGCTTTTCAGCCATTTAATTGTTAAATTGCCTGCCAGACCAAAGTAGAATTTTTAGCCCTCATGTTGCAAAAAAGTAGACCGTAGCACTCCAAACCAAACCAAACCAAGGCAGGATTTAAATACTCCCTGCCTCCAGGGAAAGGATTAATACGGAGAATAAAATAAACGTATATTTACTTTTTCTAATGTAACCATTATATTTTTACTATCTTCCATAACCCAACAACATTCTTCTACTTTAACATTGTTATATAATTCTCCATCTATAATAGGTGGATTTCCTTTAAGACCAACTTTCAAATGCTAAAATAGAAAGAAACAATTAATACCATTTTCAAATTTAAAAAAACAAATAATAAAACAGTAGTAAAACATTAATTATATTTGATATTTATTCAATGTCCCATTTGTAAAAATAAATACCTATATTATACACAGTATAAAAGAATTTGTAATCAACTTAATCCAAAAAAAAGTTACAAAACAGCTTAGTTGAATACTATAAAATTCATCAGATTACCATATCATAAAATTTTCAGCTACAGTGATTTTATGAATTACTCTACTAGCGCTATCATAGATATAATTGGCAAGAAAAAATTATAAATCAATGCAAAGGCTTGATTTCAAGAAAATTAAATCAAAACACATTTTGAACTTATAAAAACAGCAGAAAAAATTAGAAAAATAGCAGAAAATTTTAGAAATACAATTGAGCATATAAATTTTGTATTAACTATTCTGAACCAAAAAATAAACTTTATACTAGAAGCAATTCACACAAAATTACAGCTTGTATAATAAACTTTATTACAAAAATTGTAAATAATTAATGTATTCATTCATTCAATTAGATATACATATTTGAAGAAAAATTTAACTTTCAAAACTAAGATGACGCAGACTACATCAAGAAAATCTAAAAAATAAATTTAAAAACATATCCAAAAAAATCACATACTTTTTTCTGTATATCAACAACAACATCTCTAGCTTTGACTTTAAAGTTGGCTGGAACTGGAACTTTAAGCTATGAATACAGTAAATTGCATTGAAAAACAAAATTTTAATCAAGTACAACAGACATACAGTATCAAATTTAAATTTGTTTGAATTAAAAGAATAAGTAATAAATTTTTAAAAATTGACAAGATTACAGAATATTATTTATTTATTTATGCTAAATACCTATGGTATTTTATGGTTTATGAACTGAAAATGAAAACTTTAACAAGACACAGTTTACAATTTTTTTCTTTCTTTTTATACAAATACTAGCATATAGCCCGTCATAAGACAGGATCAGTAAAATTTTTAATTTTCCAGAATTGTAAAAGTACCCTATGAGGCAGGTAAACAAAATGGTTTGTTTTTTGGCTGAGAATTATGGTTCTACAACAATAATCGATTAAAATTATCACTTATGTACCTAATCTATTATTTAAGCCAAATATAAAAGAAAATTATTTACTTAATATCTAAGTTCGGTGATAAAACGTATGGAAATCATGCAGAAGATATTTAAATAATCTAAAATAAATGATTAAATGAGATAGTTAAAGGAATGACGTCATATGGCTAGAAAAAATTGTTACTTTTTACCTATTTATTATGTGATAAATTGATAAATTTAATAGCCTGCTCCTAAAATAGGGCTTGATATAATGGCATTAAATGCTCGAAAAAGGGGACGAGGTGAATTTCGAACGTTTTAAATATGACAGTATTTTTCTCTGTGATATGACGCTTATTCATACCAATTAATTTTAGAATCGGATCTATAGTTTAGGAAAAAATAAACTTTACTCGCTTTGAATTTTGCTAACCGTAACTCAACAAAAATCCAATATGGATGCTCTATCCATACCACATCCAACCGCTTCATATATTCGAATATAGACGGACAAATAACTTAAGCTATTATTACATTACGAGAAGAAAGTTTAAGTCATAAAAAGTTGAAAAAATAATAAACATTTATTTTAAAAATAATAAAACAATTTTGAAAATAATAAAACAACTTTAGGAATAAGAATTTAAAAGAAAAAGCAGAAAATATTAAATTAATTAGACATTTAGAAAAATTTGGATGAGTCAGGGAAAGAACTGTTAACCCGAGAAGTATGCTGATCAAATGGGCAGACCCTCTACCGAACGTGCTAGGCCTACACCCCATAAAGGAACTAATTAGAGTATATGAGGGTCGAGTAAACACAGTTCAGTTTAAATACTATGCTCCGTCCTCGCTGCTCCCTCTTATTCTATACTAAATTCATACCAAGAACGAATTTAGTATAGAATAAGAGGGAGAATAAGACTTGAAATCATAGCATTAAACACTCGAAAAGGAGGAATGGGGTGGATTTCGAACTCGATTTGAATTTTGCTAATCCTAACTCATAAAAAATCCAATATGGATGTTGTACCCATTCCAGGTACAACTGCTTCATAAATTCGAGGACAGACAACATAGGCTATTATTATATAGGGGATATTTTAGCTTTTATCTATATTAGCCTACATGAAAAAAGATAAACAATTGGATATAAAAAATACACATAAAGTGACTCTTGATTCATAGATAAACAAGTAGAATATTTTCTGCCTTTCCCACACAAGGTTGATTATGGAAAATTTAAATGAAAGTGATACACCAAACTAATATAATAATTACCTCTACTTCAGATAATGTTTGAGTCCACCTGTAGTTAGGGAGATCACAACCATTTCCAGCATTTGGTTTGATTTTACCTTTGTCTGCTTCATCCTCTTCTTCTTCATCTAACTATAAACATAATGTTCACTTATCAGAACAAATGTAAATTCAATTTTCACTACAGCATTTATTAGTTACATATTAATAAACTTTTAACATGTTATGAACACAGAAATTTCTGGAATCAAAAATCAATCCTAGTCTAATAAAAAGTATTTCTACTTAAGTCAAAACATAACAACCAATGCTAAGTAAGGAAAAAAAAAACCAAATCAGTGAATTTCAAGTAAAAGTTTGTAACTACATTAATAAGTGTACATTAGATGTACATTTTACCTCCATAACCCCCTCAATGATGTAGTTCATAACAGAAATAACTGGAGGTAATCAACGTTACAGTGAAATCAGATATAATCATCAATCAATATATAAATTCATTGATTTCTTCTCTATACCATTTCAAAAATGTGATAACACAAATTGTAGAATTTTAGTACATAAAATAAGAAATTCCATATACAGAGCTTAGCTATAAACAGGGTATCTGCCAAAATAAAATATTTCAAATCCACGATTTTTCATGACTTTCCCTGATTTAGCAGATCATTTTCCATGACTTTAAAAAGTTTTCGTTAAAGTATATATGAATAAAACTTCTGACTTACATACAAATAAAATATATGCTCTTAGAGAAATTACAGGAATTTTATCATTAAAAAACTATAAACTTACTTTATAAGTGTTAATAAACTCACATACATAAAAATAAATTGTTGTATCTACATACCTAAGTTTAATCATATAGCAATTTTTCAATCAAAATGTTTCCAATTTGAATTCAGAGTACTTTGGTACTATCCAGGTGACCATGAATAATAGCCAAATATAACCCTATAATGTTTATATACAATATCCCTAGAGATAAACTTATATTTTGTGCAAAAATCTTAACTAATTTTTATTAAAAAATAATTATATTAATAGAATTGTAATCTACAATTTAAGAAAAAAACGAAATAATATACATTTACCCACCCATTAAGCTTTCTTGCTTTGAGTTTCATTGGTGAACAAATTTTACTTGGCAATAGGGTCAATAAGATAATACATAAATACTAAACTCAGTAACTTCAGCCAAATGACATGTAAAAATAGAATTAAACAATTCAATACATCTTATTTAATCGGTAGTTTAGCAGATCCATGACTTTTACTCATTTTACTTGAAAAATCAAGACTTTCCATGACAAAATTAATCTACTGTCTAAATCCATGATTTTCCAGGTGCGCGGAAACCATGGATGTAGTTCATAACAAGAATAACATAGAAATAACTGAAGGTAATCAATGTGATCAGATATAATCATCAATCAATATATAAATTCATTGATTTCTTCTCTATACCATTTCAAAAATGTGATATTTAATTTTCCTCTTTTCAAAATATACAACATTAGTAACGGTAAAGATCAGCTTTAAATTTAGAATTATAACACAAATTGTAGAATTTTAGTATATAAAATAAGAAATTCCATACACAGAGCTTAGCCATAAACATAATTTTTCACCCAAATAACATTATATAAAAATAAAATAATAGACGTATTTTTTAAAGTATGTAAATTAAAATATTAGACATCATAGCATTTTTTAAAATTAAATAAGTAAAGAGCTTAATTAAGCAGACTCAGGACCACAAAATTGAAAAATATATATCAATATTTTTTCATTCCTATATATATATTTACATATTTATCTCTATAGTGCTTATTTTTCAGACATTTCAAACAGCTGCATAGCAAAAATTAGATTTATCTCATTATGACTGCAGCTAAATCATGGTACTCATAGTTATATATTTATGCCATACCCTACCTATAAATATGCAATAAATAAATATATTAGAAAACTAATAGAAACAGAACTATCTTAATTCCATTAAATATGTTTCAAAATTACTGTAAGTTTGAAATATATTTGATAGAATATAAATTAATTACACGATAACACAGTATTCCATATCTTAACATTTTAAGGTGATTAGATGAAAAGATTATACAAGAATAATCAAATTTTAAAATGTAATAGAATATTATTTTTACTAAAATAAGAAGCTACAGTACTTTAAATAAAAGTATTATTTTCTTATTTTTTAATAAACAATTTAATGTAAAATGTATATTTGTGACTCCAATAACTAGGATATAATTACATGCATCAAATTTTCATTAAAATAGCTGTAAAGGTTGTATAGTGCTAAGCATATTGTGTTTCTACTCAACAAGCTTTGGTACGATTTCCAAGCAAGACTGTGTTATCACCTCATATTGTTGGCCACCGATATGGTGCTCAGCAAAAATTTATGGTATTATAAAAACAAATGTTAAATAAAGACAAGGGTCACAGATAGGTTAAAGAAGAAAATAGCTATATTAAAAGACATATTTTTACTATTTTACTTTCTCTAACTTCTCTTTAATGACAGTTTATAATTGCATGTCATTTTAAAATACATGATACATTAAAATTTTGATACATTAAAAATGTCAATCACATAATAAATATTCATTTGGAAATAAGTAAAAATTTAGAATAATTTTATCTGCTTCTGATTAAACTCTATAAAATTAAGTAAATGGTTTTCTATATTGAATAGATTAACAAAAACTTCATTTGATGCTATAAAAAGTATCAACAGAAAATATTACAGGAATGAACGTCCTTAAAGATTCAAAAGACCATACTATTTTTACTTTAGATGAAAACTTAAAAAAATATGTAGAGGTTAACTTTTGTCACAGCATCACTGCTTGGTAGTTTAAATGCTTCAATATTTTAAAATATATCTTAACTTCTTAACAGTCACATAACTATGGCAAATTTGTTCAAAAATATTCGATTTTTATAAACTTTTAAAGTATTTATGAAGTTTTAAAATGTTTAATATAAGTAACTTCATTCAATTCAACCACTTTTTATAGATACAAAATATTTATTAATTTAAACCGAAATGTACACAGTAAATCAGATTTCAAACTGTCTGTATGAGAAAAAAAAAGGGGGGGTTAAAATTTGTTCAACTGGGCTGCCTATATGAGACAAGGCTGTATGACAATAAAAGGGGTTGAGATGTTAGACATACTATATTTGATGATAAGTATTAATTCTTTTAATATCTTTTCATTCTCATACTTTATAGGAAAAATTGCCCATAAATTAAATAATAATTCAACTTACTTTTTTATCTACAGTTTCAGTTTCTTCTCCATTCTCTTTGGCTATCATATTTTCTTTGGCTTTGGCCTTGGCCTGATAAGCATAATAAATAAATAAATAAATAAATAATTCCAGCTCTAGATAACTTGAAATATTAAAATACAGAAAATATAAGTGCTAAACAAGCTTATATTTTTATAAGATTGATTAAATATCAGACTTATCAGCAGCAGGGTTGGCTTCATTTGCCCAACCCGAAAAAACCCGGGCAGGTTTTTTTCAAAAGAACCCACTTGAAAAAACCCTAGTGGGTTTTTTCAAATTTGGGTTCTCAAAATCTTTATTTAAAATTCTATATATTTAACTAATAATAAATATATTGAATTAAATCTGTAATATATATATTACATATTTCATCTTTGACAATGATCCTAGATTTTGTTTAATTTTAGGGGGTCTAAACTGCTAGAACAAACAAAAACTTAAAAACTTTTCAGGGAAAAATAGTTATCTGTATAACAAATACAATAAAATCTATATTAAACAAAGTTAATAAGAATGTATGATGAAAAAAAAAAGAATATTGAAGTATTACATGTGATAAAATTAATTGAAAAATGGACAAGAAAAATTGGGAAAAAAATATGTATAACAACTGCAAATAAATACACATAGGGAAAATATATATAATTAATTCTGCTACTTATCATATATAACTTACAAATTAACTAAAAAAATATCTTCTCAATAATATATTTAATACATTTTATTGAAAAGAAAAACTTCAAATGCAACTATTTCAAAGCCAACTTTTAGTATAAAATAATCGCCATTCAAAACTAGTTTCTTGATGTTAGAAAAATTTTATAATATGAAAAAAAATTATTTTAAGATTTCAAAATTTTCTTTAATTTAGACAAAAATTTCTTATGCATAATTTAAAATTGCTTTTTAAATTTTTCAATTTTAAAAAGTGATTAATATTTTAAATTTATTTTAATCATACAATTATTTATATATCCTGTCCTCTTACATAACAAAAAAACCTGAATAGTTTTCAAATCCCCAAAAAAGCATCTAAAACCCATTAAAGTATAGTAAAAACCCTGATTAAACCTAAAAAAAAAACCCCGAAACCCTGAAAAAACCCACTGGGCTGGAGTTTTTTCTGAAAAAACTCGGGTTTTTGCCAACCCTGCGGAAAACACTGAGAAAAGCAAAACGAATTATTTCTTGTTAATGATAAACATGAAGTACTAATTTATAATTATCAATATACTCATGAAGTGCTTTCTTTGCTATATGATGCAAGTGTTATTCATTTGGGAAATTTACAACTTGTAGGAAAAAAAGTATCTAGTACTTAAAAATCAATTCATCTACAGAAGATTATAGCATTTAAAATTAATGTACCTCCATTTCCATTTTTAATTTTTCAGCTTCTTCATCGGTTAATTCAGTTACTCGGTTATCATTGTCAAGTTGCTGCTGCTGTGCTTCTTCCCGCTGCTTGCGCGCAATTTTTTCTCTTCTCTTTCTTTCTGCTTCCTCTTTTTCTTGTTCTTTCTTTTTGCGTTCACTTAGAGCCATATCTTCATATTTTTTAAATTTTTCCAATAAAAGCTGCAAACGTTTAAAAAATAAATGAATTTGGAACAGAGAAAACGACAGACATGATTTCAATTTCATACAGTATAACCTAAAATTTCAACTCACATTTCTGCACGCTCCAGGAGCGCCTCCGGTAAAAAAGTCTGTCTTACGAAGTAAGAATCCAAATATTGTTTCTAACAGCTAAAAATCAAAAGATGAGAAATAAATTAATGCCGGCAATAAAAACTTATAACTAAAATTTAACTAGATCAGTATTTCAAACGAATTCCGATCTCATAATTATAAACACATAAAAATCCTAACACTCTTATCTAAAAAAATGTCGAGGAAAGCATTACTTGCCTCTTTTTTTTCACAAGACAATGAGAGAAAATTAAAACATCTGCATTATAACTTACATCAGGCACACCACCTTCGTGTTGTTGAGCCATAGCCAACAAAATACCATCAAATTTTTCAGGATCACCCATTTTATCACTTTTATTTGAACAATAAACAGAAGAAATTTACTTTATACAATGGCAAAATATAAAACACAAGCAAAAGACTATTCCAGAAATTGAAAATGATTCATAAATACTCCTTGAGAAAAAGAAAAGGAAGTTGTGATGCCACACATATGAAGTAAAATGATGAACGACTGAAAAGTATTAAACACTCCATTGATGTAAATCAAGTAACAGAGCAGAAAGGTATAAATATCATGCGTGGTTCAGAAATCGCAGTATCTGTGATAATTTCTTCTGTGATTTCTAGATTATTTTAATTTATATTGGTTAAATTTGTGATCTTATGGAATTAATTTAGTTTGTTCTAAACCAACTTGGCACTTTCTTGTTTGATCCCACTTGTGTACTAAATAAATTGTAAATTTCATTGAAAAAACTTTACAGGCTCTGCAGTCAGAAATTTTAAGCAACAGTGGACAGACCAAGCATAATCAGTTTTCAACATTCTAGTCTCAATAACACAATACGAAAACTATAATAAACAGACTATTCTCTTATAATTTAGCCTATATTTTCACTTTGATCATAGTAATTTTTATATATAAACGCTAAGAAAATTCGTGAAAAGCTCTATATTTTTCATCAAAATATTTCATATTCCACTGTGGGGGATCATAGTTCCAGTCGGGCTTTTGCCCAAATTGACTACATTTTTAAGAAGAGGGAGAGCTATCCCATATGGATCTTGTTCTAATCTCCTTGCAAAGCTCTGCTTTGAGAGAATTTACCAACCTTGATCCTGTAGCTCTGCTACCTCCTTTTAATTTTAATCTTTTTGAAAAAAAAATAATTGCTACCAAATTGTGTTACTCTAATTTCTGGTATTAAACTCTAATTAATTAAGGTCTTAAGTATTAATTTTCGACTAGCTGGACTCGTAATGGGTTCGTTAATGTTAATCTTTTATTTTTAACTTGTTCTCACTTCATTATGTTTTTACTTTTTCTTGCCAAAACTCAAGCATCCATTGCCTATTTTATTACTTTGCCCCAGTCGTAGTCAATTTGTAATCATTAGTTGTTTGTGTAAACTCCTAAGTAAGTCAGAACTAGAGGGCTAGGTCCAGGAAGTTCTGTGCACCAATTTCACCGAGTCACCGAGTAAGAAGAGGGCTTTTTCTTGAGAGTTGCTTTGGAGCTGTTTTGTGGAGCTCGAGAAGAGACAACTCATCTCTCCGATTCCCGGAGCTTGCTTTGATTTAGAGACCGGCAGCGTCTCTGCTTTTGCTACGAAGTCGACTTTCGAATTTGGGATTTCATTGCCGTTATCTTAACTCCCGTCTCTCATTTTGGATCGTCCTGCATCCTGACTTTGTTCAACGAACTCCAGCGGGATAAGCACTCTGAGAGTGTGAAACTCAGTGTGGAAGCCGACTGTATTGATACTCAGCCCGGAGGTTATAGTGTCAGTGTTTCGTACCGGCACTAATTAGCGAACTGTTCCAGTGATTTAGAAGAACTAGTTTTACTGTACCCACACAATTGTAATTGTGTTAATGTTATCTCCGCATGAGATCTCAGAAGATTTAGAATCTACTGAAACCTGTGCATAGTTGTACATAAATTATTCACTCGAATGAAATATTTAATACAGAGTAAACAGTGTCCAGCCTGTGTCATTGACAGCTTAGCCTACCCCTACACTGTACGTCACACTTCATAGGGAGCAATGTTGACCTATTCTTATGATGCTCCCGTAATACAAAGGACAACAAATAAGTGGACTATATGGTAAAATGTTAATAGAGGCAAGTGCATCGTACTTGTAAAAAATAGTAAATGTAATGTTATTCTATCGATTTATTGGTTATTACTTAAATATTTAATTCACATTTATAAATTTTGAACTGTCATACAGTTCATTTATGAATAAAAACTATAATTTTTTTTAATAATAATGTATTTTTTTCATTTAGCTTGAAATATATGTATATATAATACGCACACAAACAATGCGGTCATTTGATGCATCAAATGAGCCTTTGGGGATAGCCAGGTCTACTTTAGAACAGGGTTACCAAACTTTCTAGTACAGGTTCAGATTGTTAAAAATTTATTGTTAGTGACGAAATGCTAACAAAGAGACATTTAACATTTCATGGTGGAAAATTAATAAATATTAGGACGATAAAGAACAGTGATACATTTGCAGGCAATAGAATTTATTACAACTCATAAAGTTAATGCAGCGATTTGCAAACGGGGAGTAAAATGAAGATATGGAAGTAGAGGAGCACTGCTCCAATAGACCCCATAATTGTAATAATGGGAGTGTTCTGGAAAGCCCCAGAATTAAATAGAGAAATAGAGAGACAACTCAAATGATGTAAAAAATTAACGTCCTGTGGTAAAATAAGAGTCACAACTTCCTGATTGATTCGACGTGAAAGGGAATATAATAATAACAATAGTAAAGAAAAATATGCGACAAACTCGATTTATGAAGTCTCAATGCATGAAAATAGGCATGTACGCACTGTAAGAAATGTCAAGCCTAATCTGTGTCTAACTACCATTTAGTGAAAGAACACCCAATAGAAACAGAAGAAAAACAACTATCCAAAGTAGCATTTCTTCTGTAGAATTAAAGTAATAAGCATGAAAATAACAACTGGAATTATTTTAATGAACAGTTACCTTATTTTTTGTTAAAAACAAATAAGCTTGGATTAAATATAACTGGAAATAAAAGTTAATAAATGAAAAAGTTTAAAACTTCTGCTAAAAATCAAGCAATTTCATTATACTCTTATTTTCAACAAGATACACGGTTGTAATTTGTGCTGACTTAAAGTTCATAGTAACATTGCAGCATATGTAAAGTTCAAGAACATTAAAGGGACAATATTTTGTGATAGCTATAAAAATTACTCTACAGAAAAACAAGAAGAAATTTTTATTACTATGATTGAGAGTTGATATTGTGTCAACTTGACGTTTTATTAAGTAATTTTTTAAACTAATTCTTATTTAAAGATTAATATCATTACAATACATCCTGTTTTCTTAAAAGATAGAATGTAAGATGAGGCCTCCAGTAGGCATAAAAATGAATCCATGGTAATTAAATGCGTTGTAATCATCTTTGGAGACACTTATAAAGATGGAAGCGCTTTTCTTTTTCCCTTAGAGCAGGGATGGGCAAACTACGGCCCGCCGGAAGGTTTTATCCGACCCGCGGATAGAATTTTAAGTTGCCGGTCTAAAGCAGATTAAAAGAAATATATATTTATTCATTATATATCCATCTCCTTTTCTATTTTGTTTAAATATTATATCCCAAATTTATTATCTCACACCCAGAAGATCAGCGCTATGTTTGCTTCTTCTTATATATGTGAATAAGTGTTTTCAACTTTGAACCTTAGAAAGAATGATTTCAGAAGTAGACTGACAGATGAGCATTTAGCCTCGTTCCTTAAAATCAGCACATCTCACTTCGAATCTCAGTATAAGGAACTTTTAAAAATGAAATCGCAATTTCATTCATTTCATTAACACATTTAAACCTTGTATATTGTTTTTTAAATTTTAGAAAAAATTATCTTGGCCCGCCAAACTTATTTTCTTTTGATTTTTGGCCCACGACCGAAAAAGTTTGTTTATTCCTCCTTTAGAGCAAATAAGTGATATACATTAATTTACCAGTAACTGTAAAAGATTTTGAGTTCTTGAAAGATTTCCTTTGTATGAAAGGATTGATATGTTAATGAAATTAAAAAACACACATTTGAAAAAAATCTGTGTATTCAACCATTTATTGTAGAGTAATAAGAATAGTATAGTACGTTAATAAGTATGTATGGGAATAAATACGTCTAGTTCAGAGCCAGAAATTTCAAGCCTCAATGCAAAGAAGGTATGTGGGTCCTTGACAAGGATCGACATACCTTCTACATAAAAGGGGATATAATATAGAACGGGATAAAATTCTGTTATAAGAGAGCTCCGGAAGGAAAAATAATTATTCCCGTGTCCAAATGCCACAAACTCGTCATCAAAATGGCTGAAGTTCGAGTCCAAGATAAAAATAATTTATCAAAATCAAAGGCTAAAGATATTTCAATTTTTTAATCTCTCCAAAAGCTAATTATATGTTAATAATTGTTACCTCTCCTACTGGTAACGCAGAGTGCAGTTATGTAAATGATAGCAATGGAATTGACGTATGTGACTAGTACAGTATAAAAATGTGATAGGAACACAAAGCTTCATTAAAACATCTATTTATTATTTAAACAAAACATACTTCTATTACTTAGAAATTAAAGCACTGCTGTGAGCAACCCTTGTTACAGCTAACCAAACAACCGCTGTGCTTACATTCGATCCGCCGCCTGCAACACTCGTTTCATTGCTGTACAAAAATACGGCAGTGAAACTCAAAGTTTGCATTCAAATATATATGCATTAAAACTAATTCATTCTGCTACGTTTCAAATAAAATTAAGTCGAATGCACATTTGGATGGAAAGAATAAAAAATAAAAATAAAGCTAGGCACTTCATATTGCTAACAATAACATATACAGTGCGGAACAGATGCATTATAGACGTCGGTCCCGTCCGCCATGTTTTTCTTTTTGGCGGCCAACAGAAAAACGGGTGTTTTGAAATATCGCCAAGAAGAAAAACATGGCGGCGGTCACATGGCATATTTGAAACACAACATTAACAAAAGTAAACTTTAAAAGAAAAAAAACAGATAAATTAATTAAAGCATTATTAAAATAAAATTAATATAATAATTATCCTTTTTTACTTTATTTAAAAAATAAATAACAGATTACTAATATTTATGATATATATCAACAGAATAAATACAATATATAGCATTTTAATAACTACTAATATAATAAAAAATCTAACATGTTAGGGGGTTACCCCCCTAAACCTCCCTCTTGTAACAAAAGAAGTGCAAAATAAATTTAAACAACCAAATACAGTAAATAGAACCAAAAACATAATACAACCTGACCTAGGCGACTGTAAACCAAAAGAACAGCTAAGATGCAAATTTCTGGAATAGTACCGGGTACTGACATCAGAAATCACGTGCACCAATGGGATGCAAGAATACATTAGAGCTGCCATAACCCGCCACCAAAGTCAGGGCAAACACACAAACCCACTCATCGCCCCATAAAATCACCAAAAAATCACCAAATTTGGCGACAAAAAAAAAAAAAAAAAAAAAAAAACACGGCGTCTTTAATGCATCTGTACCTACAGTGCTACCAACTGATTAATTCTAACACTAAAATTAATGACTTTAAGGAAACAAAACAAAATAAAACTAAAAATATATATTAAATCATCAAACTTGAGCGGAAGCTTCAGCCAAACCTGTCTGAGTATTTACCCAGATTGCAATGCTTTCTTGTCTGAGCTGGTCTAGTTATGTATATTCACTTATGTCAACTCTCGCAATAGCGATTACGCACCCCCAGAAAAAAAGACAAATTGATGCGCTTAAGAGTATACTTTTTATAAATATATATATTTTAGATTTTAATTAAAAGTCAAATCGTTTTGAATTATGATAAACACATATACTTAAAAAGAAACGCTTAATATGACATAAAATTGATGTATTAAGTAGTGCAAAACATTAAAAATTAAGCAATACTTATACTTATCCAGAAACTGTTAACCATTTAAATTTTTCACATTTTTAATCCTATTCAAAGAAATGTATCATTGCCAAAATTTCATCAAATAAAGTAACATCAACTAAACTTACGCCGTGTTTTTTTTTTGTCGCCAAATTTGGCGATTTTACGGGGCGATGAGTGGGTTGGTGTGTTTGCTCTGATTTTGGTGGTGAGGTATGGCAGCTCTATGTTCTTGCACCCCATTGGTGCACGTGATTTCTGACGTCAGTACCCGGCATTATTCCAGAAATTAGCATCATAGCTGTTCTTTTGGTTTACAGTCGACTAGGTCAGGTTGTATCTTTTTTTATTCTTATCATTTTCTGGGATTTAGTAAGCAATTTTTTTTGTTCTTATTTTCTGCGTGTAGTTATTTCGGTTCTTATTTCTTATTTTACTATTTTTGAAATTGCTAAAAAGTATCAGGATATTCTAAATCAAACAAGATGTTTTGGTTTGGAACCTTTTTGCTTTGTTCTTATTTTTTGGGATTTAGTTAATTCAGTTATGACGAGTGTATTTATTTCGGTTCTTACTATTTTTGAAATTGCTAAAGTATCAGGATATTCTAAATCAAATAAGATGTTTTGGTTTGGAACATTTTTTCTTTGTTCTTATTTTCTAGGATTTAGTTAATTTAGTTATGACGGTTGAAGTTATTTCGGTTCTTATTTGAAATTGTTAAAAAATATCAGGATATTCTTAGGTGTGAGGTGGGTTTTGCATTTCATTCTAAACTGCAAGTGTGATGGAACAACGGTATTCCGAATCTTCAGTTTTTTTTAAATTTGGTATAAAAGAATTATTTTAAAGTTTTTTTTAAGGGAGCTATGAGTGTTGAAGAATCTGTTATTTATTTTTTAAATAGCGTAAAAAATGATAATTGTTATGCTAATTTTATTTTAATAATGCTTTAAATTGTTAATCTGTTTTTCTCTTTTAAAGTTTTGTTAATGTTGTGTTTCAACTATGCCATGTAACCGCCGCCATGTTTTTTTTTTTTTTTTTTTTTTTTTTTTTTTTGTGTGTGTGTGAAATCTTTTAGATAACGCGTACATCCGCCATGTTTTTCTACTTGGCGATTTTTCAAAACAAGCGTTTTTCTGTTGGTCGCCAAAAAATAAATAAATAAATAAAAAAACATGGCGGAAGGGACCGACGTCTATAATGCATCTGTTCCAAACTTAAATCAACACAACTTTTTTTTTCTTTCTTTTGTTACGTTTAGTTTTCTAAACTTTTCATGACGTCGTTAAAGTTTATAAGGCAATTTGTCGCAACGTCACGAATTACTTAAATGCCCTTCCCATTCATTTTCATGTTTACAACAGGTAATAGACAAATAATAAATTGCCCTTCCGTTTGAAACTAAAACCAGAATTGTCATAATTTGAGAATTTGCCCTACTGCTTGAAATCGCCTTATCAACTTTTGCTCAATCGCAAAAATAACCATTTTCAACATTTTCAGTTATTTAATTAAGCATATCGCTATTTTATGGTTGTTTTTTTTTTCGAATTAACGATTGTAAATATTTTTAGCTTCTAGATATAAATAGTTATATTTCAGATCTAAATAAGTAATATTCAAGCTTATTTAATTAAGCATACCATTATTTTATGGTTATTTTCTTAAGATAAAGGATCTTAAATAGTTTTAGCTTTTAGACATAAATAGTATATTGTAGACATAAATGTTAATATTCACATTTTTAATCCCGGAAAGAGAAATTTATTGTCACATAGTTATCCTGAAATAAATTTACATCAACTAAGATAAAATCGGAAGAAACTATTTATTTATTTATTTTGATCACTTTTAGATCTCCAAACTCTTTTATGGCATCTTTTAAGTTTATTTAATCAAGAACTTTTGCCCAATCTTCAAAATAGCTATTTTTTTTAACATTTTTGGTTATTTAAGCCTCTAAGCGTTAAGCAATTAATTTCCTTTCCAGCCGATGAGGTATATAAACGAGTTTGCACATGATTTTGTAAATTTTACTTTTATTAATATATGCTATTAATTAATATATGCTTCAAAATTATCCCTATTTATAATTCTAGATGTATGAGAAATATCTTACTTCTAATGTTAAAAATAATCGAAGTTAGATTGATATCCGAAACTTTTATTACAAGTACAACTGTTATAACCACTTAGTTAAAAGGTTTTTATATTGATCTAAGTCATCTTATAACTCTTGCACACCCGTTTTTTCTTCGGTATTTGCTCGTGGATTATGCCCGTGGCTCGACGGGCGCACTCGGGTCTTTTAAAGGTGACCGGCGCAGTGGAGTGGTCCAATACTTGATATATGTCCACCACCACAGGCAAAGGTGGTGATGCAACTGGACCATATGGGCCCAATCCAGAGGCTTCTGTCAGTAAGCACAAAAATGACAACGAGCAGGGAGACGCTTTAGAGGGCATGACAGTTATATAGACCTCGTTCTGTGCTTAATTATGCACGCCTGTTGAAAAACATCAACGGATGGGGAGAATGTTACGTGCGTAACGCTTAGAGGGTTAATTTACCATACCGCTATTCTATGCTTGTTTTCTTCAGAATTAAGTATCGTAAATTTTTTTGGCTTTTAGACATAAATAGTATAAATATGATCTTCAACAAAAGTAAAAATGTGTGTTTAAAATTCCATTAGTTATGTATTTAACATATTAACTCACAGACTTACAGCTCCACTCACAGCCAAAATGGAGTCTCTTAAATTTGGTGCCCCTGACATAAATAGTAAAAATATGAACTTCAGCAAAAGTAAATATGAATGTTTAAAATTCGATTATGTATTTAACATATTAACTCACAGACTTACAGCTCCACTCACACCCAAAATGGAGTCTCTTAAATTTGGTGCCTCGGACATAAATAGTATAAATATGATCTTCAACAAAAGTAAAAATGTGTGTTTAAAATTCCATTAGTTATGTATTTAACATATTAACTCACAGACTTACAGCTCCACTCACACCCAAAATGGAGTCTCTTAAATTTGGTGCCCCGGACATAAATAGTATAAATATGATCTTCAACAAAAGTAAAAATGTGTGTTTAAAATTCCATTAGTTATGTATTTAACATATTAACTCACAGACTTACAGCTCCACTCACAGCCAAAATGGAGTCTCTTAAATTTGGTGCCCCGGACATAAATAGTATAAATATGAACTTCAGCAAAAGTAAAAATGAATGTTTAAAATTCGATCAGTTATGTATTTGACATATTAACTCACAGACTTAAAGCTCCACTCACAGCCATTATGGAGTCTCTTAAATTTAGTACCCTGGACATGAATAGTATAAATATGAGCTTCAGCAAAAGTAAATATGAATGTTTAAAATTCGATTATGTATTTAACATATTAACTCACAGACTTACAGCTCCACTCACAGCCAAAATGGAGTCTCTTAAATTTGGTGCCCCGGACATAAATAGTATAAATATGATCTTCAACAAAAGTAAAAATGTGTGTTTAAAATTCCATTAGTTATGTATTTAACATATTAACTCACAGACTTACAGCTCCACTCACAGCCAAAATGGAGTCTCTTAAATTTGGTGCCCCGGACATAAATAGTATAAATATGAACTTCAGCAAAAGTAAAAATGAATGTTTAAAATTCGATCAGTTATGTATTTAACATATTAACTCACAGACTTACAGCTCCACTCACAGCCAAAATGGAGTCTCTTAAATTTGGTGCCCCGGACATAAATAGTATAAATATGAACTTCAGCAAAAGTAAAAATGAATGTTTAAAATTCGATCAGTTATGTATTTGACATATTAACTCACAGACTTACAGCTCCACTCACACCCAAAATGGAGTCTCTTAAATTTGGTGCCCCGGACATAAATAGTACAAATATGAACTTCAGCAAAAGTAAAAATGAATGTTTAAAATTAGATCAGTTATGTATTTGACATATTAACTCAGAGACTTACAGCTCCACTCACAGCCAAAATGGAGTGTCTTAAATTTGGTTCCCAGGTTTACATAAATAGCATAAATATGAACTTCAGCAAAAATAAAAATGAATGTTTAAAACTCGATTAGTTATGTATTTAACATATTAACTCACAGACTTTCAGCTCCATTCACAGCCAAAATGGAGTGTCTTAAATTTGGTGCCCCGGACGAATGTCCAAGATGTCCACCCTTATTTGTCCTGGTTGTATGTTAAACTACTAAAACGATCTGAAGCAATTTCTCTTACGATACTATAAACCTTACAAAAAATTCAATGGTAAATCATTCATTTAAGCATTGGTCTGATTAATATTCCGAGTCTTATTTTAGTTTCAACTATCTTGCAATTGATGGGAAATACGAGAGTTTCGTCTGTTATTTTCTTTTCCCTTTACCCACTTAAACTAAAATAATCACGAAAAGCCTTTGTTCAAGGTAGTACATATTTCATATATGAGTCAAAGTCAGCAAAAGAAGTTTGTATAACACTCAAAGAACGTCTGGCTTCTAATTTCTCGTGACAAGGAATGAAATAATCTTTTCATTGCAGTGCTTCGCAACGGTTGCTAGACAACCACCAAGTCAGGCCGTATACAAATAGGTGAGATTAAATGTTCATCGTACTAGCTCCAAAAGTAAGTCACTCCTTCCTCTGCTATTTTTTTCTCCGTTGTGATTCAAGCATGGTATTCTAAAGCTGTAAAATGCTTGTGCATTCAGGCCATTTCGACGTTAAATGTTGTATCATTTATCCAGTTCGATTCAGTGAGCTTTTGTTTAGTAATCTAGTCATGTTACCGAGCGAAAAAAATCGACTTAATTAATGCTAGAAACCGTTTTTAAATTAAAAGAAAGCTAGACTTTCCTGCATATTGACTCATATGTTCTTATTCTTTGTAAATCAATAGAGTTAAAGATGTGAAACGATTAATTAACTGAAATAAATAGAAAGGAAATACTGAAAATATATAGATTAAACCTAGATTATTTTGTTATGTATTATCATGAATCAATGTTAAATTTCGTATATAGTTTTAAGTTGTCAAGACTGAAATCTGGAAATGAGCCAATAGCAATATCTTTCACTTACAGCATAATTTCCGGACAGTTCATATTTTAGAAATATAAACAATATCAGTTTTGAAAACTATATAATTCTTTTATATTCTTAAAAACTCATTTAATAATTCATGTTTTAAAATTCTTTTACACATAATCAAGGAAAAATTGATTTTTAACTGAGAATAATCTGAAGTTAAACAGGACTTTTAAAGGAGTTGTGAGGTAAACTAAATATTCTATATTTTAAAAAAAGTATTCTAATAAAGTTTTGTGTTTAAACTAGTTAAAAAAAATTGTGTTAGTATTTTTTTTTTACCTGCACTTAGATTAATTTTTGTAATAAGGCTTTCTATAAACTTATTTTAACCTTACAAATTTCACAAATTGCTCTGAATTTTTGTCTTAAAATTGAAATTAATTATTTAAAATATTATTTGAGAAACCTTTAAACTATTAAATTAAACAGTTTAAAGTATCAGCTTTAGCTTTATATTGAAATATTTTTAAGCGGAATACTTTATCAAATAATATAAAATTGTAAGGGAAAAAAAGGACTTTTCAATTTAGACCACGAATCACTGAAGCTGAAAAGATTTTTAATACTAGTTATTTATCTCAAAAATATTTATTTTGCCTTAAATATTAGTCTTTAAAGACATCTGGTTATAGTCTATTAAATTCAAAGATATATACAATAATTTGAAGAAAATGTTTTAATTTTTTTATTGCTGATTAAATTAATTATCCAGGATAATGTGGGTGGAATGGTTATTTATGCATGTGTAAGCTTGACTTCTCTTTATAATTCAAGCATTGAAAAATTACAGAAGTTACATATTAAAAATATTTTTTTTTATTTTCGTAATTTTTATATTTCTCAGGATATTAACAGATTGTAGTTTCTTTATCTTTAATGATTTTGCGTTCTTTATCTTACTGATTTAAGAAATTTGCATGAACTCTCTGCATACTTATTAGTCCCGGTTCAGTATATAAATATATATGTATGTAAGTATATATATATATATGTGTATGTATAGATTCATATACATATAATATATCAAAATTATTTAACTTTAATATTTCCTTAAAAACCTCCTCTCTCCCATTCTAATTCCTTAAAATCTTTTTCCCAGCCTCTAAATGTCTTAATCAAAGGAGCGTCCTTGACTTAAAATTCTTACGATACATTTCCCAAAGCTTTCTGTCCTATAGATGTAAATTTTCTGTCCACTCAACATGTTTTCCAGATGTCGCCGGCAAATTGCTCGGCTATTCTTCTGATCTTAACAGTTTAATTCACTGAGTAAGTTTTTTCTACCTTGGGAAATTTCTATCTGTCTTCGCTCTTGGGTGCACCTCTCTTCGAGCACAGTGATTTTTGTGTCTTTCTTTTGTCTGTCATTGAATAGTAAAGATGTCCTTTTTTAGCAGATCTGAAGTAAAGTTTTAATTAGACTTTTGCCATTCTCTTCAATGTGGCCAGACTACATCTTTCGTTATTATTGTTAGCTAATTAGGCTTCTCCTTGCCCAGTAGCCCAGGCAAGTAAAAACAATAGGGGACTACATAATTATTGTGACTAGAGGAAATAATTATTACATACATATACTTGAAATTTAGAGAGATAACTTAGAAAACACAGTCCTTATTTGGTTTGCCAGGACTAGTTGTGTACAAAATTCCAAGAAAACCATTTATTCTATTAGTCACGAATCTCAGACGGCATCGTCCATCTGTCTTTACATGACCAGATCTATCGAATAAGTACAACTGAGAATGTCATCCAAGGGCGAGAAACACGTTACCCCTAGCTTGAAATTATCTTAACTCAGCATTTTAAGGTGTTAATAAATGCCAACTAGTCGGAAAAGGGGCCCTCACAGTGTTTAAATTCAAAATATGTTATCAAGATCTTATGAAAACTACACTGAAATATGGAAAACACTGCAAGGTAATGTTTTTTTCCCATGTGAACTGAAAAGTAATTTCGCTGTCTTTGCTGATACTGTTTTTTTCCTCATGATGAGATTTTAAAATTGGGGGAAATGATTTTTAACTTTATTGTAATGTATTTACAACACAAACACCAGTGTTCGTTCTCGAAGGGGGAGCACAGTAATATATATGCTATGGAATTAAAGGTAAATGCTTTATATTTAAACTAAAACATTTATTATGTACATTATTTACAGATTAATACATGACTTGATTAATATATGACATGACCTGCAATTATTTGGTTTTTATATTCATTAATACTCTTATATTGGTATTCCTTATCAAAATGTTATGAGACCCAGGTAATAATCATGTATATTAAGTCGGTTTACCTCCAGTAATTACAGGGGAGCAGGTTGGGGCGCTAGGCAGGCTGCACGTCAGTGCTGGAGTAAAGGTCGTCTCTTTGCTGGACGTCGGTGCTGGCGTAGCGGTCTTCCCTTTGTCAGATGCGGAATAGGGAAAATATTGCTGGCCCGGGCTCTCTGGCTTGCTCACGGGATCTGGATGCATCCGTGTCTCCGCACCTCCGACCTCTACCACCTTTTCTACTTTTTTCCACAACTTTACATCTTGGTTTAACGCCCTTTTTTCTCTATTCCAATCACTTGTTGGTGAAATTTCCCCCCATCTGCACCCCTTTCGGGTGTGCAGGTGAGCTCATTAAAATGGCCTCTGTGGTGAAAATTGACATTATTTCCTAGCCCCTGCTCTCATACCTCACGGCTGCATCCCTGCCTGGGCTTGACCGTTACACTTGTGTCGCTCCATCAGCTATAACTCCTCCGCAGGGGTCCCCATTAAAACTCCAAGTCAACAGCTGCATCTAAATTCTTCTTAGAAATTTAGTCCATAGATATGTGTGTACGTGCTGACCATCGTGGGAAAGTACATCGGTACAAACTTATTAAGGTAATTTTTAAATTTTTTACACACACATACATGTAATCCAGCAGAATAATACAACTTCCTGTCACATTAATTATGTAGCCCCTATTGTTTTTATTTGCCCGGGCTATTGGTCAAGAAGAAGCCTATGCAGCTAGACTAATGAATAATGTTGCACTTGGGCCACACTGAAGAGAAGCACAACTTTTAGAACAACTAGAAACTTTATGGAGAAAGTGCTAAAAAGACATCTTTGCCAGTCAACGGCAGACAAAAAAATGATATGAAAAACACTTTGCTGGAACTGAGCAGCACCCCATAGCTAGTCAGGTAGAATTTTGGTAGGGAAAATTGGTAGGGACAAGAAACTTAGTCAGCGAATTTAACTGTTAGATCAGAGTAAAAACTGCTAGCCATTTGCCGGCGACAGCTGGAAAATGTGTTGAATGGACAGAAAATTTACATCTATTGCACAGAAAGCTTTTGGGAAATGTGTTGAAAGAATTTTAAGTCGAGGACACTCCTTTGATTAAGACATTTCGTTGCTAGGGAAAATAGATTTTAAGAAATTAGAATGGGAAAGAGGAGGTTTTTTTAAAGAGATATTAAAGTGAAATAATTTGATATATACTTATCAGTTCACGAAATTTCATAGTTCTATTATGAATAGTTTGTAGTATATCATGTGCCCTAATTAAAAAATATGAATTCTGAAAAAAAGCAATTTAATGCTTAAAGATGTGTAAGATTGTGAAATATGATGCAAATAATTTATTTTGCTTCAAGTGTCATTTGATTTGAGATGTGACAAAAGTAACGGTATTAAATGTACAGAAGTGTTTACAGTTTAAAATTTTCTTAAAAAACCAAAAATTCAGAATTCCAGAATAATATCTAAATTTTACACTGTCGAAACCTTTTAGAATAAAAAATAATAATGTAAAAACAATCATATTTATTAATGATGCTACTAAATTTTGCCATGAATTACACTGCAGGTGCGTAGAATCTCAAAATTTTATCTACTTTTTTCTTCGAGATTTCTGATAGACTTTAAACATGATTTGGCAATAAAGATGAAAAAAATATGAGAATTTTTTATATTAATTTTATTTTGAATTTTATTATAATTTAACAGAAAAATTTAGAATTTTTTTATTGAAATTAAAATTTTAAAATTATTAAATATTGATATTTTTTCAACGATATTTTTTTTTCACTTTTTTCAGCTTATCATTAACAAGTTTAAATAAATTTCAAATTTATACATATAATTAAGTTTAGATGGTTATTTATTATAATTGGTTAGATTATAACAAATAATCCACTTTAGTTATAATAAATCTTTGATGGTTAGATTTATTATAATTAAAGTGAAAAATTTATAATTTTTTTAATGAAATTCAAATTTTAAAATTATTAAATATTGATATTTTTTACGATTTTTTTAAAGTTTTTTTTTCAGTTTATCATTAACAAGTTTAATTAATTCCAAATTTATACATATAATTAAGTTTAGAAGGGTAAATTAGTTTAGATTAGCATATTAGTTATGAAAGCTATGCCTCGAGTAATATCATTTTTAAACTACTTTTAATAACAGTATGCTATTAGATTCAACTTCCTTTTTATATTACTTAAAATTTGAGTTTTTATAATGTTTTCATAGGAATTGGAGCAGATGATGAAAAAATTGTTATCAAATAAATTAAATTTAGAAAAATGGATTTTTTTAACCTATGAAGATTATCTTCCAATTTAAATAATAATGTAGTTTATGAAAGTGACTTTTTTTTTAAATTAGATTCATCATGTCAAATTCTCTACTGAAACCTTCTGGGTGGTATTTGAGGCCTCCCCACTTAACAAAATCTGCAGAGAATAATGCCTTACAGAACACAAAAAATATTCCTGATATACCTGCTCCACCTCCACCTATTTATGTGTCACCAGATGAAGAATTTTACATTAGAGAGTGTTGCCCAATTACTTTGAATCATTTACTCCCGGACTTGTACCTGACACATAAACATGATCTCGAAAAGTATGGATCAGAGTTCGATTCAAACATGCAGATGAAGTTTGAAAATCATCTTGATAGTTCTCATCGAGCCCTATCTTGCACATCTTCCACAGAAAATGAAGAAGAATTAATGGAGAGCACAAACACTGAAGGATGCTTGGAGAATGACATAAATATGCATATACTCCACCACGTGAAACCAAAGCCCTGCAACAAAAAGTTGCTAAGACCGCATAAAGTGAATTATCCTGATTCTACCATGAGTGAGAAAGATTTACCCGGCATAACGTTAAATAACTACGCATTCAATTCAAACAATGATATATTTTTATCGCCTTTGAGACGAGCCAAAATTGTGCCAAAACTTTCTACCGATATGATTAAATCTCGGTGTTTTGATGAAGCTAACACAGAGTTAATACTTCCTCTGAAAAACAAGCAACTTCGGCCATTGCAAGGGAACCTGTCAAGTTCTCAAAGCAGAAAGAGTAGAAAATCTTCTGCTGTAAGCCAAAATAATCTGTTAGGAGAGACTTATTCTACGCCAATACCAAGAATAGAAATTGATTCCAGGTATTCTTTTTTGTATTCAATTCTATCGCAAGTTCATTTGTATGTTAGATATTTACTTTTCTACGTTTGTATCGCATTTTTATTCTTTTATTGCTTTTTAATCTCACGAAACTAGCCAAAAAATTATTCCCCTTAAATACCAGGAAAACTTTAAACATCCTTACTAGTAGATAATTATTTAAATAACAAGTAATAGGTAAAAATACCTTTCAGATTTTTTTTATAAGTTAAAACTTCCTCTTAGTTTTAAAAGTTTGAAGAAGTTTGTTTCTTGGTGTAATTTTCTCTATACATTCCTGAATCTCATTTTTTGTACAAAAGCTAAAAATATATTTAAAAAAAATTAAAATAGCCCTCTAAAGGGTTATTAAAATACCTAGTGGCATTAATGATTATGGTTGGACTTGAAGTGGTTGGTTTTAATTAAAGTTTAATAACATTCATACCACTTGGATATCTTATCAATAACTTTTCTAGTTTTTCAGGTTCTCGATTACAGAGTTTTGCTTCCGATGTGTCTTCAAACCTAATACCCAAGTCTTCGCAGTATTCTCCAGTGCCCACTTCCAGATCTTCCTTATGCGTGTACCATCGTCGATCCAGATCCTTGTCTCCCTTCAAGACAGCGTCCATGCGTTCTCGATCTCCAATGTTACCCGAGAGCACGGACGATCTCGTTTTCCCATCTCCTCATCTTCTACAGTTGGCAAGGCTGAAAAGGGAGGAACTAAAACTCGAAGAACAAATGTTGCTGAGACAAAGACAAATGCTTGAAGCAGAGAGGTTGAAGCCTCCTGTCGACAGATGGTAAGAAAAAGATGTTAAAAGAAGGGAAATCATGCAAATGTCGAAACAAAAAAAAATAATGGTCCAAAAATTGATATCACTAGATAACTACAGTGGACCTTCGATGTATCGTCCGGCGTTAAACGTGCGATTCCTTTGGTTCCCAATTTCTCCCCATGGAACCAATATTATTTTTCTCGCATTTATCGTTTCCTAATTCTCCGTTATCATGCAATTATCGTCGGAATAATTTTTTCTGTGCTGATAAGAGTGTTGGAAAGAATGTCTTTGAAAGAGCAAAAAAGATTTCTGACTCATTAGCAGTGTTGCCAACCCCTAATGACAAAATTATGTATTCTAGATCCTAAAATTATGGCATTGGCATAAAAATTATCTTTCATTTTAAAAAATTTTAAAGTAGTGTCAATTGTGTCAATAAAATAATTTAAAATAGTGTAATAATTTAAGATAGTGTCAATAGATGACGCTTGTACGAAATATTTTTCTCCATAAAAAGTGTGTTCCCCCACCCCACACACCAGTACACAACATTTATCAAAAGTCAGAGAAAAGTCAGTATTTTAGTTTTCATAACAGTTTATTGTGCTACAATTTACTGGATTTATTTTTTCTAAGCTACATGCTATAAGTTTATATTTTGTAATTTTATTAAAGCTATTTATTTAAACTATTAGAATACACTATTAAATTAATTATGCTTTTAAATGAATAACTTTTCTAATACAGTTAATAATTAACACAACTTTTAAATTTAATTACATCTAAGTTAAAAATACGTATCATTTGGTCAGGGAAATTTGTGAGTTTGGGTCAGGGAAAGTCAGTAAATTTATCCGTTAAGATTTGCTGGGAGCTTTACATGATGTTAAATTTGAAAGTCCCCTGAAATGTAGAGCATGATAGTATAATTATCTTATTATTATTACATTTTAATTAATTTTTGTTTAAAAATAACCTCTAGATTTTTTATTAGGTTAAAATGATAGTTACATTTTTTATTTTGACTTCAAACGACGAAATGTTTTGGCATAATTTAAGGTTAAAGTGTAATTTTTTTCCTGACGTAGAGACCTTTTTTATAGCTGTCAGTTGTGTTAAATCAGCAAGACCTAGACCCTTATGTAGAATAAATTAAGTATTTGGTTATTAATCAACCAGTTATCTGTCAGTGAAAAGACTAATGTGAAATATATCACAATGACAGAGACTATATCTAAGAACGTTGGCTTGGCTTGTCCAAAGTAAAAGGCTTGATTTGAAAAGATAGCTATATCTTTTTTTTCCATGGGTTAGAAATAATATTTTTGTTGTCAGATTGTATTTTTGTATTAGGTCTTTTAATACAATTATGTAAAGCATTTCTATTAGGAGTTATTATGGTGTAAAGTCCTAACCAACTAGAAAAATTGTTTATATACCCTCATATCACATTGATTCAATTTAGAATCTGGTCAATTACCGGATACCATTTTGAATATCGACTGAATAAGCAATGGAATTTGTGAGTTGTTTGGGTTTCTAAACGTTTCATTGAGTGATTTACTCGTAAACTTATGATATAGAAAGTCATATTTCTGATCAATAAAGCTGATATAAATACAGAGAAAACTGAAAGTAATATTTGTTTAGAAAGATGAATTCTTACAACATAAATAATACTCAGGAAGTATGTTTCATTTATTATATTTTTTTTATAGTAGAAACCAGAGTTAAAATTGTGATTTTTTCTATTGTTTAGGAGTTACGAGCGTTTGTTTTGGAGTGGTCTAAATTTTTGATACACGAGGGCTAAGCAGAGCGGGACGTGCTGCTTAAAGCCGATCCTCATGGCAATGTACTATTTATGAACGCATTAATCGATTCCAGTGACTTTAGTGTCTGAAAAGGGAGGCTAAGTCTGCTGTTTTCGGCCACTGGGATCTTTCTGTTTGTGCCTAACTTCAAATGGCTTTGCAATAATTGTAACAATTTGGCACAAAGGTTTTACAACCTCTTATAATCTTAACTAACCATTTCACAACTTGCTTTGTGTCTGGGTGGTTAATCAGGACTGATTTGACATTTTAAAAGTTACGAATTTGAAGTTGAAGAGACAGAAATATGCCAAATAAAAATAGATAAAATAAAATAATTAAAGTAGCTCGAGTGAAAAAGCACCAAGACATATTACTTTAAGAACCATTTTAAACATTAGCAGGTAAATTAAAATGCTTAAAAGTTTTAATAATTTTAGAAGTTGTTAACACATTGTATGCGGGACACGTACTAGTACGTTTTCTGACGATTGATACTTGAGCGCGGGTCACGTACTAGTACGGGTTAGTGTAACAATATGGTTTGTTTGTGGGTACAAAAATAACCGTATACACAGGAAAATGAAGCCAAATGTTCTTGTCTACTACACAGATTCTGGAAAAATTTAGAGAAATAAAAACTAGTTTTTACATTAGTCGATGCGGAACCACAGAACGGAAAAAAATTAAAACTATATATTACTATTTCTATTTGATTTTTCATACTTACGATACTATTATAAATTTATCCATTAAAAAATATATTTTTTGTTTACAAAAATCTTATGGTTGTTGTTTATATATTTCTATTCATATATTTATTCGTATATTTCAATATAAAATATGAAAAGTTGGTTAAAAAATTAAATAATTTTCTATCTATTGAGATTTAATTGAATAACTAAATTTACGCCCAAAACGCCTGCTCCCGGTACAATTCCGCTGCTAAATGTACCTGCACACAATGTGTTAAAAGAAAAATATACCCATTGGAACTTAACAATATAATCGATAGACTCGTCAGAGGGCTAGAAATGAGTTCATCTATGTCATGACCTTGACATCTAAACAATTTGACTCGCCCAAAATCTTCACAAGGTTTACCTAAATCATTATGCAAAATATCGGGAAGTTCGGTCGAGGTACTTGGAAATGCAATGCGAACAGACAAGCATACATATGCACATACATACAAATAATTATATATACAAATAGTTCAGTATTATATGCATTTTGTATGAAAAATCTTCTAGTATCAGAGTGATGCCATTAAATGTTTTCTTTTCAGGTACGAAATGAAGAACTACAAATTCCACCAAGAAGCGCACAGGTACAATGCATATCTAAAAAACGAAACCATTCTGCCTTTGGTCCACGAGAGACGTCGCCAACTCCTAGATTCTCTAAGGACTTCGAATAGCTAACTGGAAGTAAAATGAATGAGTAGCAACAATTAAATTTCATGCTGCTGCTTTTTTTGGAACAGTATGAAAACAGGTGGGTTTTGGTTTGGAACGTCACAGTCAATTTTTTGGTACAAGATGCTAATTAGACCAGAACCTCCTGCTTAATCACCTCATTCACAGAGTATATGAAAATCGGAGACGTAAAAATTCTTTTGAGAAGTGGTATACTTAAAATGGTTCTCCAAATGTGCAAAAAAGGAATATTTTTTCTGTATGATCTCATTTAGTGCAAAATTCAAAAAGCCTCACAAAGGGCTTCAATCGCTGGGAGGCTGCATTTATATGTGCGTTTAGAAAAATTAAACAAAAACAGATAATAAATTTTATACTTTTATTAAAATTTCACATTTTTATAAAGCGTGTTTAAAAAGTTATTAGAGACAAAAATCAAAGCAGAAATCTAGTGTTTTCTTTCTATATTCATTTCTTAAACAAACCTGAGACATTAATTTTTCAATCTTGTTCTATGAACTGTTATACTAAATTGAATTTGAAACCATATGTGAGGTCTAGATATGTATGTATAAGAAACATCCCAAAAGTTTGTTCAGAAGACACTTTTTTTTTTTCAAAGAAATCCATGTCAACAACCCCGAACACGGGTGCCAATAAGCAGCGGCCTACAGAATCGTCTTTCAATAGTAACTTTTGTGTTATTAAACAGTGATAATATGTAGAAAGATTTTTATAGAAATATATTGTAAAATATAAAAAATATTTCACTTGTTGCCTTTTTCAATAATATACTATGAATTTTTTTTTATATGTTGGTAGATATATGTTTTCATATTTTGCCTTTAGTAGCTAAAAATATAATTGATAATATAAAAGAGAAAGTTGTTTTGAAAAAAAATACTGATAATTTAAATATGAACCAAGTTCTACAACGCTGAAAAGCGAAATGTATCAATACATTGTCATTTTTACTTTGAACTGCTAAGAGATTTCCCTTCAGAATTGCAATATATACAGTGACCTCTCACTTATACAATTCTCAAAAGACGGGAGAAAATAATCATATAAATAAAATAGTTGTAGAGGTGAGAGAGATTACCAATTTTATCAGGCTACAGTTGGGCTGTGCGTCATATCATATGTTAAACTGGCACTGATTTTATTAAAATTAATTTAAACTACAAAACTTAAAATACATTAACATGAAAGACCAATGAATGTCTTAAATTAGCACATAAGTGTTTTGGGGACGCTTTCACGCTTGCAGAAAGTTTATGTAACATTTTTAATAAATTAAGAGGATAGGGTACTAATTTCAGTCAGGGAACCCCATTAAGATTATTAAGAGAAGAACGCGTTTCCATGTCTATTCGGCAAATAAGCCCTGACTGTCCTTAAAAATGAAATATCAATAAAAGAACTTTTTACACAAACAGATTTAAGTACAAATATTATTAATAAAACAAAAACAAAAAAAGATGGAATTTAGCTTGTATTCCTCCCCTTTTCACTTCTTAACAAGAATATTTCTCTCGGTAAGTGTTTTCATTCTCAGTAATTGATAGATAGAAGAAAAGGTCATCTATATCTCACAAAACTTGTAAAAATTCTAAAAGGGGCTTCGTTCGTTTGACCAAATAGTTATCGTAAGTGACAGGAAATCGCATTTTTTAACTTTATAAAAAGTCCTACAAGTGAAGAGAGTTTGAAACAGGCAAGAGACAGCCGGCCATCTGTTGATTTGGTAAAATGTATTGAGAAGGGGCGAGGGGATACATGACTAAATTCCTAAAAGAGAGAGCTTAAGCGGTAGTTCTTCTAACCACAGTAAAAATAACATCAGCGACGATAATGCATACAACGACATAAAGATCTGCGGTTTTTCTGAGAGAATTGACTTTTGGTTTAGAAAAGTGAAAGGAAGAGCCACACATACCAGTAACTTATTCAAACTGGTTTTGAGGAATGTGGAAAGAATGCAATCTCAATGATTCATGTCTTAAATTTCATTTGGGTGGCTAGAAAAGTTAAGATTAGAAAAATGAACATGAAATTGGAGAATTTTAAGAAACTGCAGGGACAATATTTTTTTATATATTAAGTATGTATGCCTATATATGAATTCATTCACAAGTATCTATACATATAATATGAAAAAACATGCATGATTTATTGAATGAAAAACATAAATGAAATAAAATGCATAATTTGAAAAACTTATCCATACATTCTTTTTACATAAACCGCATAAAATGTGCTATATAATACATAAATCAGTATAAAGAAATTTAGAAGCTAAATGATATGCTAAATTATGTTTCATACACTTATACAATGTTTCAATCCTAAAATTAATGTAAGATCTCTCTCACAAAGAAACTTATTCGAAATTACAATAGATGGCAGCAGCTGCTAAGACTTCGCTTCATCAATCTTTCATCCTTTAGTTTAGGACAGAATCAATGGCATAGCTTAGAGAAGGGGGATTTTATTATAGGAGACATATTGATATAGATATATGTATTGATATAGATATCTGTAAAAAATTGGACATCATTTAAAAAATTCAAATATATATCATGCTTGCACACATGATTACTGATTCAATCTACATTTTACATGCAATATATCACCTGGTAAATATTTTATTAAATTGCAATGTTATTTTAAACTAGAAAATTTTAGTTTAAAAGTTATTTATTAATATTTTTATTATAGAAAATAGCTCATTTGAAAGTATTTCAGAATCTAAAAAAATTTTCTTGCATCTCAAATGTCTAAATTCGAATTCAAATTAACATTTCTGAATTTCTGTATATACTGGAAAAATTTCATGGAAATAAACTCAATAGGTCATAATCTTGAACGTTTCTTTGCAAAATCATGCTTTGATAAAAATTATTTCAATTAAAGATGCTTTACTAAATATTGTTTACATAAAGCAGCTGATACGTTTTTCCTGTAACTCATTAAATTACCGTAAATTGTGCAAAAACAGCCAAACTACCAAATGTACATTTTTTAATGTAAAATCGAAATTTTTGACTGTTTGAAGCTAGTGGGCCCCAAATTGTATGAACAAAATATGGGTTTTAAACATTCGTTCAGATGCCGGATGAATAAATGTTTCTTGAGAGCTTTTCAAAATGTAATTAAAAATTGTCTTAACAATAGAATTTTTTAAAATTTAACAGGACAGTATTTCTTACTACATGCTGTGCAATCAGCTTCGGTAATGGTAACTAAGGTTATAAAATAAAGATTATAACTATTTCAAAATTCAATTTAGCTTTTAGATTATATTACGCTAAAAATATAAGGAATTTCAAGACCAAAGCAAATCACTTTAATGAAACGAATAACATTAATTTAAATTTAATTTTCATTTTAAATAATAAATATAATCTAACGAAATAATTTCTCTTAAAATCAAATGAATTATATTTGGCGATTTATCCTAGTGTTTTGACAGATAATTTAAAGAGAAGAAATGTATCTATAAATAAAAATATTGCTCACACGACACAAATGTTAAATATTTTTTCAAACGATAATGCTGTTAGTAATGAAATAAATTGGTGTCTAAAAATTTGATAAAAAAAATGGCGTAATTAAAAAAAAGGGAAAATATATACTCATCACATAGGCTGTGATCACACAAAAAAATATACTCATATTTTTTTAATATGAACTAATAATATATATATGAGTATATATTTAATATGAACTAATAATAAAAAAATATGAATTAATATTTTTTAATATGAAAATATATACTCATCACATAGTTAATCACATAGGCCACTGTTGTTTTTTGGGTATTTCAGATTGCTAGATATGTCCCTTAAGGATAGTATTATATCATCATCTATTAGAATAATTAACACTACCAGACAGATGGTCAGGTGCTTTACAGATACATTGTGTTAACTGAAACAAAAACTTTAAAATATGTACCAGCCTCTCGAAGTCAAAGGAAACAAAGGAGAATGTGCAGCAAAAAATAAGGTATCATGAAGTTTAGGAGTGAAATAGAGATATACTGAAAAAGAGAAATAGGAAGGTAAACATAATTAGAAGAAGAATGTTCCATGGACGAGATTTTGGAGTTGTCTCATTTAAGACTACATACCTAGAAATAAAAAAAAAAATATTCAAGATCCTTTGAACGTGTCGCATATTTTCATCCCAAACTGCTTTTGCAACAGCAAGATTCTTGATGCCCAATTCACACTGTAATTAAATACTTAAACATTGTCTTTCTATCTGCTTAATATTCCTTCTTTTAAATTTAGAAGGATTTTCTAACTTCTACATAATTTTCAAAAATTCGTTTTTAATAAAATTAGCCTAACAACATAGCTTGAAACAGATTGACATCTAATTGACTCCACGGGAGTCTTATGGCAATGGACGCGAACTTACAAGTTAATGGCCCACTAAGATGAAGTAGTGGACAGGGGTCACCTAAGACTAAGGGGTCAGAACCTGTGGCCAAGTGCAAAGTCAAGAGGTTCCCATGGGAAAAGTGATATAGGGCCCTGGTATGCATCTGCAAGAGGATCCGAAATGCTCATAGCAAATAGAAATAGGGTTTAACGCTTTTTCTATTATTTATTGCTATGGACAAATCTTATTGGATTATAAGAACGATTGGACGTGAGAAGGAGAGACGAGTGTTCTAGAGTGAGGTCTCTGCTGATTTCCTGAGCCGTGCCCTGAGCAGTTGCCGGCCTCTGCTATTTCGTGCGCCCGTTCTCCTGCGTCTAGGGAGTGAAGACCCAGCTCCGTTCCTGTCAAGAACGCCCTAGCGTCAAACCCGAGTCTTGCTGGAACTCACCCTGAGCCTCCCTACTACAGATGCCGGCTACCAGTATTAATGATTCGCCCATTCTCCGGCATGCGTGTAAGACACTGCCTTGAAGACTATATTCAACCACCTCATAGATAAATTATCACATTTTGGTCAACAAAGGTTCACCCTTCTGAAGGCAGAGAACAAGTGGGATCAGATCACAAGGCAAAGATCCCAAAATGAGTGATAACCAAGGAATTATCACTTTCATCCTGCATTTGATTGAAACGCTCACCAGATAATGGCATTATAACCGTTTCCAACAAAATGCAAAAATCTGTATTGAGAACATACCCCAAAGCAATTTGATGTTTTAATTAGAGTAAAGAGAGACATCAGTAAATATTAAAATTTATTATGTTAGATCTTTTATTAAGACACATATTACTTTTAAGAAAAATATAAATAATTTCGCATGCACAAGTTGTTATTTGTCTCTATAATATACTATTTTAAATAAAAAATACGAGACCAACATTTGTTCAAAAACTTCAGTCAAACTAGAAAACATAAATATTTTAAAAGTGTGCTTAATATCTGTCAAGAGTTGTATACATTCATGGAGGAATCAGTTTAAATATTATGTGTAAAACTGTGCATAATTACTGTATCATATATAGAAAACGGATAGTTCTGTATTTAATTAGTTTTTAACTAGTAGTTCTTTAAGAAACCTACTTTGATGTTTGTCATAGGAATATATATTTGTTTATGCATAGTTAAAGTAATTATCTTTTATTTCTGATCTCTTTTAAATTTCTCTAGTTTGAAATCGAGTATAAACCCTTAATTTGGCCAAGTCCGCTACAATGAACAATCAAATAAATAAAATCTACTATATAACATAATTGTTAGTGTTCGCCACAGCGGCCATTAATTATCTCAAAACTGGAAAATAATATATTTTTTTTTTGTTTATTTTTCAGAGATCCTAATGTTTATATAGACATGGGAAAATAACAGAAATTAAAAAATATTTGAAAAACATCTTGTCAAATTAAGGGTTAAACCTAATACTACTTTTCGAGCATTTAAATTGAATAATGTTTAAAGTAACGCAAAGTAATCTTAACTACTGGAATCCAAAGACAACAATAGAATCAAAAGTAAATTATATTATTTATGGCAGAAAAATATATGTTTGTGAACAGTTATCAAAATAATGTTATCTCTGACAACATCAGGTATTTATTGTGTAATCTGTTATAGTCTTATTTTATTCAACTTAAGTTAACATTAAAAATGAAGTAAGGTACATTCAGTTTATTGATGTTGTTCTTGAAACAACAGTTGAACAAAAACCTGTAAGAACCTCTTCCATAACCACTATATAAGACTTTCACGTAAGAGCTTTGAGGTCGCATCTGAATTTAGTGGAAAAAAATAGTTTTAAAGAGGAAATCTGTTTTCCCGGAGTTTATTTCCTCTGTTATTCAGCAGATTCCATTGTTCGGAAAGAGCTTTCAGTGATACGAGTTTTGTTCTTCTAAATTTTATTTTTAACAATGCAAATTACATTCATTTTTTGAGAGCCGATTCCTTAAGCATTTTCTATTTTCAGAAGCATGGGTACTTTTCTCGTTTATCTAAGAGAATATTTGATTTTCAGATGAGGAATAATGTTTGAAATTGTAGGTTAAGCTTTGTAAGAAGTATTTTTTTCGAGATTTTACTTTCTGAGAAGCAGAGCATAGAGATGGTTTACTAGATAATTATTTTGAAAGTGGATATATATTTTTTTCTTCAGAAAATATGTGGATTATCCCATGACAAACGAAATTTTTCCCAAATGATTCTCTGGTACTTTAAGAAGGAAGTTTAAACTAAATGACTGAGAAAAGGCCAAAGTGGTTTATATGTCGTGATGACTTGATAAGAATTAAAGATCTCTTCCGCACTTCTTTTTACCTTTCTACCTTTCTACCTTTTCTACCGGAAACACATGCCCATCATTTTTATAGGATAGTCTTAAAAAAACACGATGCTCCTAGAAATTCAGAGGTCACATTTTTAAAACCAAGCTAATGAAGTTGGGAATAGAGATAAGAATTTGAGATAGTATTTATAATTATGTAGTTTAAGTAAATTAGATATAATTCCTGAAGACTTTTTTAAGTGGAACGAACATATATATAACAAAAGAAATTTTTCCGTTTTTTTTATATATTTTCCATGAAGGCTTAATTTTAAATAAAGTAAAAGAAATTTAGTGTATAAACAAAAATACTTCTTTAAAATACTTCTTTAGTTGATTTTGAATTATAGTGCTATCAGTGGAGTGCGGTCCATATGTGCAGGGTGTGCACTGCACACCCTAGCAAAATTATGAGAGACAATAAATTTCTGCACCTATGTCTACCTATCTTTATATG
>CM063508.1:158170394-158192894 GCA_032207245.1 Pardosa pseudoannulata
ATCGTTAACGAGTTCCATCTATTTTTAATCATAACTCGCTTAATTTTTAACCCCCATTTTTAAACCTGATATATATACATGAATACATTTAGTAAGCGAGCACACAATTGGTATTCCAGCTTTGCATCATTTTCCTCGTCAATGAAATTTATTTTCACTTACTTCATCATTTTGCCTTTTTCCAAATATTTCAGCCATTTCCTGCATATTCTTGTGGTTTTCGTGGCCCAAATTTCTTGAGCAATTACTCGGTAATATGCCAGTTATTAATATCAAACGAGAAACTCTTCTATGTTGTCAATCAATTTTTCAGTTCAGTGACCCGTGTCAGACGCCACGTGTGGCTACTTTTATCTCGCTAAGCGTGCAAAAGTCAACCAACACACCTTTCCCAGGTGCACTGGAAAGCAATATTGTTCTTATACGCACCCGCGCACACACCTATATGTGTGTGGGGTTGTAATGCATTAGAAATTCTAAATTTCTACAAAATTTTCCCATTACACGTTTTATTTTTTAATCTTTACTTTCGCAGCTATCCAAATTGTAAACAAGGACGGGATTCGTTGAGACTGCATTCCTTCCACACTTCTCAAATCTAAAGATTGTTACGATGGCCGAATGGTAGAGCGCTGCTCTTCGGAACCGGAGTTCGCGGGTTCGAATCCCTCTGCTGGCATGAATGTTTGTAGCAGTTCGGAATTGGATTTAAACTGTAAGTCCCGGTCTCACTGGCCCTCGTGTGCAAAACAGTAGACCGCAGCACTCCAAACCAAATCAAACCAAAGATTGCTACGTACGACCTTCTTATTACTTTTATGAAACTGATGTAATTTCTCCCAGTACATCTTTTCGATCTTTATGTCGTTATTGCCGGCATCAAATTTTTACAGGCATCAGTAGAACAACTTCTTAACCTTTTTCTGACATTAAACTATCCCAGTGATTTCCCTCTCCTCAATACAGTATTTTCAAAAATCGACAGAGGAATGGTTGTTTCTTGTCCAGTAACATTCCTCAGCCTGATTTAATAAGACACTCCTGCAATGTTTCATGAAGCAACAGCATCAAACATCCGGATTTCTGGGTCGTATTTAAAGGAAATGTTATTGTTCTGGCAGAAATGTTTGGAATTTAAAATTTTCTAGTTTAGGCTGATGGTCTTGCTATTTAAAACATATCTAGTGAAAATTGCTCAATAGTTGAAAGGGTAAGGAAAAAATAGAAAATAGAGATGAATGTAATATTAGGTGGATATAATTAGAACACTTTCAACTCAGATTAATCGGGTTTATTCTATAATATTGTGCCTAATAAATGTGAGAAATATTATTATTATTTTCTTGTTATAAATTCTATTTAAGGTTTATCTCAACTTAAAAATAATTTTTTGCAGTTTCTTGGAATTCATTAAATCTTGAGTTACTTTGTCTGATTACATATTGATGAATGTCTTATTTTCGTTGATTGGACTGACAGTGTAAAACAAATATAAAATTGGAAAAGACTCTGAATATTGTCTTTATATGTGATCAACTATAAGTTTAAACAGCAAACGATACTATTTATGAAAAAGGAAAAACGTCGCGAAGAGATGTGTTTGGTATCATACGTAAACACACTGATGTAAAGTTTTGTAACAGATAAATCTATTTATCATGATTTAGGTCGATGTACCTGCTGAAAAACTAAATGTATATATAAGGCTCAAAAGTCATAAAATTTTGAACAAAATCACAAAATTATAAATAATATTTGATACTAGACAAAATGGGAGATTGTTTATAAAATTGCAATGAATCTTCTCTAAAAAAGATTAATCTTCACTAAAAAAGAAAATTGTTCCGAGGAAATATAAAAATTCTCCAAACTATTATTTAGCTGTACCTAAAATGGGACTGTAGGCATTAACCCCTTCCGGTAAAATGACGAGTCTAGCTCGTCATTAGTTTTTCATTCCATACCGCACAATGACGAGCTACACTCGTCATGCGATTAAAGTTATTGTTAAATATGATAATTAATTTAGTTTAAAATTTCTAGTGTACTGAATTTGGCAACACTTTTATCACTTGTGAAAATGACAAGTCACTATTGCATATTGTTTACTTGGTACAAGTCATTGCCAAATTAATGAGTCAGAATAAAAGAAAACCTACTAAGAAATGCCGTGTGTGTTACAAGAATCAAATTAAAAGTGAGACTACTTGGCGGTGTAAACAATTAAGAATTCCTTTGCACTTTGTTTTGAAAAGTACCACTAGCTTGAAGACTATTATCTGTATACCTTATTAATGTTTTGCTTTGATATTTTCTTAATTTTACTGTTTCTGATATTATTTAACACTATGTAAAAAGTGGATTTTAATTAAGAATATGTAAGAATTGTAAAATGAAACAAGTTTTTTAAATAAAAATTAAATGGTTATTTCATGCACAGTTTTTCATTATTAAATCATACCGGAAGGGGTTAATGAGTTAAACAGAGAACCAACTGTATATAAAAGAAAGTGAATTGTGAGGAGGAAGTATTAGATGGGATTCTGAAATTGTAACATATGTCGTAAATATACAAATTTCTCAGCTGCTCTCTATCGTTTTAAATCACATAATTAGACCCGAATGAGAATCAAAAAGCCATAATCGAAGTCTGTAACAATGAACGACCGAAAAAGGACTCCTGGTCACGCAAGTTCCGTAACATATATAAATAACTGTTAATAATTCTCATAATTTACTAAAGCGGACACAAAAGTCTGCGGGCTAACTTTAGTGACAATAAAAGCACTTCAAGGTAACGACAAATAAACATTTCACTGACGTAATTATTTTCCTGTCATCTGCGGAACAAAAGCTTTCGTGATATCATCAGCAATTGCGGCGTGATCGCGCCAAAACACAATTCGCTTACAGTTCCAATACCTGTCACTTTCCTTTCAAAGGTATCGGCAATTGCTTGACCTGACCTGGTACTAAAAACAGGTTCCTTTGAGCTCATCTTTCTGTTATTTCACACTCGGATCGATCACGAGTCGTATAAAAAGGATATAAAACGTTTCCTTCTGCCAGAATTTATTAATAACTCCAAATGTTGTGTTCATTCATTATCTGAAGATACATGAGCAGGAATTTTTCCTTTACATGTTTCTTGCATTGAATTCCGCATAATGTAGTCAAAAATTCCCCCGAAGAACCTAAACATTAGCGGCTTTAACAAAGGTTTGATTGGCTTAAGGCTCTTTTTTAGTTTTCCAAACTATTACGGGAACAGTTCAGTAGAAAGATTAAAACATCATTTACAACCGGGATAAATCCCTGTGTAATTTTTTAAATGGCATCGCTCTCTTTGTATACTTTGTGAATCTTGATAATTTAATGACCAGTTTATTGAAATTTTCGGTTATTTGAGACGCATGGGTGATTTATTAAAAACAGATTTAGTCTTTTGAATGCTGAATAAACTGCTTTCTGCTTTGCTCTTGCTGAAGATCTGAGGAAAGATGGAACGAGGAAAAAATTAGGATAGGTTGAAAAGGACTGGTTGGTTGGAAAGCTACAGTCTAAAGAGGAATGATTACTTAAAAAAATATCTTTTCAGGTTTGAAATTCAATCCTCTATATAATAATAGCCTAAGTTATCTGTTAGTCTGTTCTTGAATTCATGAAGCGGTTGGATCTGGAATGGATAGAGGCATCCATATTGAATTCTTGATGAGTTAGGGTTAGCAAAATTCAAAGCAAGTTGAAAAATGTTCGAAAATCACCCCTTCCCCTCTTTCGATCGTTTATGCCATTATTTCTAGCCCTATTTTCTCCGGTTAAGAGCAGGCGATGATTAAATTCATCAATTTATCACATAATAAGGAGATGAAAATCTACTTACAATTTGTTATTTTTCTAGCATTATGACGTCATTCCTTTAACCATCTCATTTAATCATTTCTTATTTTAAATTATTTAAATATCGTCTGTATTATTTTCACACGTTTTATCACTGAACTTAGATATTATAAATACTTTTTTTTTTATATTTGGCTGAAATAATAGATTAGGTACGTTTGGGATAGTTTTAAATTTAATCATGGATTATTATTATTATTATTATTTTTTTTTTTTTGCAGGGAAAATTTTATCAACGGTATTAACAACAAATTATTTTCATAAAAGTCTAGGAGTCTATTTCACGGACTAATAAATATCTAGCTTTTAAGTTATACATCTTTGAAAATTAAGAAGTTTGTTCGTTTGTGTGTTTGTTTTTTATACATAACCACACGGTTTGTGATCGATTCGCTATATTTCGGACATCATTCATATACCCCGCCAAATAATCACTGCCAATATTAAAACATCTACTATCCATCCTATCACGTAATATAACAAGAAAAATTAAAGTTGGCAATTAACAAATATAAAGATAAACAAATTATTGAGCTTCTATCAGATAATTCTCAGCCAAAAAAACAAACCATTTTTTTTACCTGCCTCATAGGGTACTTTACAATTCCAGAAAATTTAAAATTTTAATGATCTCATCATATGACGGGCTATATGCTAGTGTAAAGTATAGTCCTTCAGTTTCTTTCTTTACAGTCTAGAACCATTCGGTGTTTAACAAACATTTTAAAACCATTGATTAACATATGATGATGAGGTTGAAACTAAGACATCTAAACTGGCATCCGATTTGGAGAAGCAGGAACAAAACAAATCAGCTTGTTGTTATTTAGTAGATGGCATAAAAGCTTACCAAGAAAGTATTTTCTATGTTAGAGTCCAAATTCGGAAATACCCCTAAGTCAAACAATAAAACTTTCTTCACAGTTTTCTGTTACTTATTTCTGGATATTTATTAGTACGAAGAATAATGGATTTTAATATGTCTTCGGGGAAATGACTACAAACTATAGATCAATGACGTAACTCGGCTACTATAGAACCAGAGAAACATAGGCAAAAAAATGCCCTTCAAAAGGATGAAAAGGACTGAATTCAATAAGAGTAAAAGCAGATTTCTTGAAAGAGGAAGTTTGAACATCTGTTCCATAAATTAGATTTCACTCATAAGCAGCAAAGAATTTGTTAACATTTAAACCCGTTAAAATTGGTGATTAAGAAATTATTATAAGATATTGATTTTTTTTATAAATTATAACATCTTCATTCTCATTCTAGAGTATAGCCCCAAAACTCTAGAAAGTCACTATTTAATATGATGGCTCAGTCAGACATTGGGGTTTTGGCCCAATTATCCATATTACTAATGACAATTGAAGTCATACAAATTATAATTTATGTTGAGATCAAATCTAAAATGGTCATCAATGATTTTAGAGTTGTAGCACTAGTACATAGCGTCTGACTTTCAAATCAGAATTTATTGCCACCCTGAATGTTAAAGACTGTCTTTAGTTCTGTAGTAATGTTACAGTGTCTATAACTCATCCATAATTACTGTAGTAACAAGTGGTAATGGATCGTACAAAAAAAAGGTACTTCCAAGCCAAAAATTCTTCCGAATTCGAATTTCACAGTTTGTGCTATACAACCTTATATTAAGAGTTCTTCGAGACGTTTAAATCTTACATACCTTGGAATATAAATGTGTAGATCTAAATTCGTCAACTCCAATAATTTTTCATTAATCTATAATGCATCGAGCTAATCGAAAGCATTATTAAGTTTTGAATTAAGTGGTTTTTAAGTCGTATATCTCTCCCAAAATACGATTACATAAAGTTCTTTTCAAACAATATTAAAATATGAATAACACTGTTATTTTAAGATTTATTTCTAGATGTTCTCAAAATTGGTTATACCTTTTACCGCCACACACTATTCAATATTTCTCATTTTCATTCAATTTTTCTTTAGGAATTCTGATGATAGTGATGACAGTATTCCTACGATGAAATCGACGACAGTGAATTTTGGGTTTTCTATACCAATAATTAGCGTTTCATCAAATTAACGCTAATTTTTGATGCAGATTTCCACTTTCTTTATTATTGTACTAGAATACGCATAATTATAGCACTTTCCTTTCACATTCATTGAGTTCACGACAGTCGGTCATGCTAGTCGAAAATTACTATCAATGTGCTCCTATTTTTTATATTTTTATACAAAAGTGATCGGCAGTTATTGGTGCAGGTACTGGTAAGTTGATCGTTCAGGAAATATTAACGTCCCCTCGGTTTCTTTGCAAATGTAGGAAAGTAGGGGATTATAATCTGCCCTATATATATTCAGTGTGATTGCTATTTTTTCTGTAAAAGATAATTTTTTAGAGGAGCAAAAGGTTAATCAATATCTTCCCTTTTTCAACATGAAGACTAATAACACCGTCACCCACTACTTACAGTAGCGATAAATAACCAGAATCACAAAAGAATCTACTGATATTTGAAGCATATATTTTAATGCAGATATTCTCAACCTTTTTTAAGTTGTCGCCCTCATACGGAATTCAAAATGTGGTTAATACCCCCTCTATGCAAAAATTTAAATATAATTAATTTAAATATAATGTAATATAAAGTATAGGGTAGGAGAAGTACTCAGTTATAATACACAAAATGTGATTTCCTTCAATAGAGTTAGACACCAAATTTGTGTTACTGAGACAAGCTCAAGCAACGATCAAACGTATGTTGTTGGTTAAATATATTTTTCTAAATGTCGGCCCAATTTCACACATGAGAACATAGGGGATGAAAATTACTGATTCTGGTACTACGGCTTAAGTTCGTTTTATCACTGGTAAAAATAGTGTATATTGCATAATTAATGTAATAAATTTATTTGGTATCTTTAAAATTAAGTTTGAAAGCCAAAACATGCCCACATTCCTACCACTCGAAACAAGTTCACTGCCCATCAGTATTTTAACTTCACAGGATCCTCGGGTAGCATGTGGGTGTCAAAGTGGTTATGACACGACGTACAGCTTAGAAGCAATAACAAGGTTTATTCTTGATTTAATGGAATATACACAAATTTTCCAAATGGAAATCACAGAGCTCAGGCGGGCTGGTGCGGACCTGAAAATCCACAGGTTCAAGTCGAATCTAAAAAAACAGACAGGTGCCGACAGATACCGTTGTACAGGGGTACAACTGGGCCTCTTGAGTCCCACAAAAAGCTGGAGAAAAATTCTCGAAAAAAAAACCAACTCTCCGGTGAAAAACTCGCGCCGCCTGACGTCACCTTTCGCCTCTTCCCACTGGCTTTTTCTTTCCGCGTCGCTGTCCTGGAAAACTCGGAGTCGCTGCTTCGGTGGTGCCTCACTGTCTGACATTTCGTTGTCCTGTTCGTCCGTCCGATTTACCTTGGACATCTCAAGGCGTGGTTGAAGCGACAATCCTTTGTGGTGTTGTGTCAAAAACCCAGACAGAGTGTCGCCCTGCCCTGGGCTTTGACAAAACCCCTTTGTGAAGCCAATGGGGTGTAGAGACGTCACACTACCATCCCACCGCCCCCCCCCAGGGGACGGTCTCACTTCCGTTGAGAATCTGACTAATCTAATGCCTGCGACGATTTATGCTAGAGAGAATCTTTCGAACCACTAAAACCATAATAAATAGATAACATCCGTACACCGTAGTCTCTTTCAGCAATATCTCGGCTTAGCAGTTCCTCATATTGCATATTTTATTATATCAAATAGAAAGTTATAAAGGTTTTAAACGCCTTGATTTTGAAGTCCAAATTTTTAGGAGATAACCATGATCTTTCTACACGCACTTGAATCTAAACAGTAAATTAATACTCTACAACAATTTCTGAAGCTACGAATTAAAAACCAAACACCTCTCATACTCCCATGAGATGATATCTTACCAGCTGCTAAACTGGATTGCCTCATTATTCCTTACGATGTGTTGTTTTAATAAACATAAACCTCTTCTTTCCACATCTGCATCAATTGAAAGTGAATCCGTTTAATTCCTTTCGAGGTTTTCTTGTTTGTAATGATGGGAAAGTAACATTTAAACTCGTTCTTCAAAGAATTGGTCTTTTTTGGGGATATGGGTCATCGTTCAAGATTCGACACAGGTGCTCTGGAAAGCAAGCCACGTTTTTGAATAACTCAAAATAAATTTATTGTGGGCGAAAGTTAATCAGTTTTTCTTAAGCAGGCGGATTACAGATTTAATTTCCGTTAATGAGGATTATTCTTGAAGATATATTTTTTTGTTGTGTATATTATTTGTGCGGCTTATTTGAACTACCTTTTTGTTGATTCCTAGGCTTGAGGAAATAAGTTCTAAACAAACGATTTAGATTCAATGATGTTTAAAGAAGATTTAGATTACAGTCATAAATAACAATAGTTTCTTCACGTTGGATTTTAGTAAATATTTCTTAAGCTCTATTGTGGCAGTGTAAAAGTCGTATAAAATTTAAAGAGCTTCTTCAATTTTCCCAAAATGTTATTGAAGGCGACAACATTTTGTTATCAAACTACATAACACGGTAATTGAAAAAATAAAACTTTATGGAAAATTGTACTATAGAAACAAACATTCCATGTTGGTTACAGTCGTAATATTTTATCCATACTACTTCAAACCTAGCTTAGTGTATTTAAGCTTAAAATCAATGATAGCTAGATTACTGATGCTATAATTAAACAGTAGTTAATAACTTATTACTCGTAATGGACAATAATTACACATCCATCCATACACATGTGTATAGCACAAACATATATATATATATATATATATGAACATATGTATATACACACACACATATATATATATGTGTGTGTGTGTGAATGTATACATACATACATACATATATATATATATATATATATATATATATATATATATATATATATATATATATATATATATATATATATATATATATAAATGTGCTATACATTAATGATTATGTCATTTTAGGCTTACTGTATTAGTAAAATTGTGTTACGAAAGTGAGAATCATGTGACCCTGAATATGTGTAATTAATGACGCTATGTTGTCAGATTTATTGACATGTTGTCAACAACATTTTATTGTCAATCTTCATAAAACGGTAACTGAAAAAAAATAAACCTTTATGAAAATTGTACGATAGAAACAAACATTCAGTGTTGGTTACAATCGTAATATTTTATTCATATCACTTCAAACATAGCTAAGTGTATTTAAGTCCAAAATCAAAGACAGCTAGATTACTGGTGGTATAATTAAATGGTAGTTAGTGACTCATTACTTGTAATGGACAATAATTTCACATCCATCCCTACACATGTAAATAGCACACACAAACACACACACATATATACATGTAATATATCAAAATGATTTAACTTTAATATTTCCTTAAAAAATTTCTCTCTCCCATTCTAATTCCTTAAAATCTTTTTCCCAGCCTCTAAATGTCTTAATCAAAGGAGCGTCTTCGACTTAAAACTCTCGATAAATTTCCCAAAGCTTTCTGTCTCATAGATGTAAATTTTCTGTCTATTCAACACGATTTCTAGCTGTCGCTGGCAAATGGCTTCGCGTTAATTCGCTGAGTAAGTTTCTTGTCCTTTGGGAAAATTCTTTCTGTCTTCTCTTTTGGGTGCACCTCTGTTTGGGGAGAGGGATTTGTGTCTTTCTCTTGTCGTTGACTAGTAAAGATGCCCATTTTAGCAGCTCCAAAATAAAGTTTTAATTAAACTTGTGCCGTTCTCTTTCAATGGCCCGACTGCATCGTTATTACTGTTAGCTGATTATTCTTCTCCCTGCCTAGTAGCCCGGGCAAGTAAAAATAATTAGGACTATAATGTCCAGTAGTTTTTTACATACACACACATATATATATATATATATATATATATATATATATATATATATATATATATATATATATATACATACGTGTGTGTGTCTGTGTAAGGAAAATTAAACTAGATACGGAAACTAATGTAGGCCTTTTATATAAAACCCCTAAGACACCCCTAAAAATTCTCAGGGGTTTTCAAATCTTAAGTCAAGGGCAAAATTCCCTCGCCCTTTTGTTTTTCCCTTTTTAACCCCTAACCTAAATTGACCACTGAGACTCCAGTTTACGCCCTCAAAGAAGGAGTTTAACCAATTATAATTCTACATTGACCATAGCGAACAATTTAGGAAATTTCCAAACAAAAGGGAGATCCACACTATCGCACTCAGATTTTCATAGAGATTTTCCCACAGATTTTGACTGATTTGTTGACCCAGGTGTTAAGGGCCTTTTACTTCATGCTAGCTAACCCAGCAGTATGTTCTGTCCCTATGATGAAGTGGGAACCAGTCCTCCAATGATCTGTTAATAAAGGCCTTTAACAAAAAAAAGGTGATTATGTCATTTTAGGCTTACCTGCATTAGTAAAATTGTGTAACGAAATTTAAAATCACGTGACCCTGAACGTGTGTAAATAATGACACATGCTATCAGATTTAGTGACATATTGTCAAAAGATTCCTTTTTTTTTAAACAAACCATAGAAAAAAATATCTGGAGAATGCAGAGGTCTTGTGCCAGCCGAGGAGTGCAGTACACATACACATATTTATATATACGTATATATTATACAAAAGAATAAACACATATAAACTCTTTCTTCTTGTCATGTTCCGCGGAGTGTTACGAAATATTGAAACAAATGAAAACAAATTCAGTCGAAAATATTTTGAGTTAGTATACGTTATAAAATAATCAAATAAATTTAAGCCCGTTTACCTGGATTTTAAAATTTTGGATAAATCCAAGCTTCAGTTCTTTTAAATACGGAAACATGTACACAAACACACATACACACACACATACACACATACATATATATATATATATATATATATATATATATATATATATATATATATGTGTGTGTGTGTGTGTGTGTGTAATATAGGCATGTATATATATATATATATATATATATAAATATATATATAATATAGGCATGTATATATATATATATATATGTTTGTATATATATACATATATACATTCAGTGTTGTAGATCTAGGATCCCCCCGAGCTGAATCTCTTAGATTTTTTTCTATATTTTATATACAGAAGTAGTTTTTTAATCAACTATGTCATTTTAAAGTATTAATAAGAAAAAAATAAGAAAAATTTTACTACAGATTTTCTTTTCTTATTTTCTAATGCTGATCAGTCTTAAAAAGACACAGTCATTAATACAGAAATAGAAAAGTGTCGCGTTGATCTTTCTATTTCCTGTAGTGTTATGATATAACACTAACATTCTGTTCATGTCATTATGTATTAAAAATTAGCTTTTTTGAAAGTATTTAAATTTATATGAATTATTATGGGCTATCGGAAGTGTGAATCAAATACATTTTTATTTATAGCTCAAATTTAGTAGAGGATAGTACAAACAATATGCTTTAATTAAAATTTCTCCTCCCACATTCACAGAATGTTTATATAAACGTACCAGTTGCCATAGCAAATCAATAAGACGGTTAATTTCAACCTGAAAAAAACGTGAGTGGTCAAGATCATTGTCAAGTATTTCTAAAATCTCAAAAAAAAGGATTTAATTACTATTAATTTAAGTTCATTTTTTTAACATTACTTGTTTCAAAATATTGTTATACAGTGTACTATAATCAAAATTCTACAATAAATTTTCGCTTCCATAACCAAAAACTATCAAAATTTAAAATTCTTATAATAAAGAAAAATGCCTTAAAAATTTTGAGAGTATGATTTAAAAGTTTATTATTTTAGGCTTTGAAGTTACTTATTGATTATGAGATTGGTTTATTTGTTAGATACCTTCTGAGAAAGAAATTAAAAATGCACAAAAATAACATATTGAAATAGTTAAATAAGTCAAATCTTCGTTAAATTTATCTTCAATATGCATTTATATATAACTCAAAGTAATTTCATAATAAAATCTCTTACTTCTTATTTCTTAGTTATACCGATGCGCATTCTGCAAACATAAAAATATATATCTAGTTTTTGTAAAATCAGATATCATTTGTAATCCGCATTAAGAGGTCAGAAAAATATTTCTTTAAATCAACATCTGTTGCAAGAATAAATAACAGAAGTTGATTTGACTTTAAGAGGACTACTTTCGTGAGCAAAAATGTTCATCTTAACAATTGTTTTTGATTCATTATAAAATTAAAAGTTTTCTTCTTTTCACAGTAAAACTTTGTAAGTTACTTAATAACACTCTAACTTTAAAATAAATTTCTTAGTTTTTTTTTACTTCAAATAATCCCCTTTTGAAAATACTATGTATATGTAAACATATATGGCACTAAGTGTAGTTAACTTTTACACCTTTAGAATAATATATTTAAACTGTAAGAAAACAACTCGATTTTTTATTGAAATCACTTGCCATGTAAATATTCTGTTAAGTTTATCTGCTCCCGTTTAGAAAAATTTTCTTTTCAATTTTATTTTTGCCCTACATTCTGGTATGAAATGTAATAGCTAATACACACACCTTCCCATAAGATTTTTACAGATTTTGCAAGTTATTTTTTTTTTTAATTTTTTCATTTTCAGAATGAGCATACAGTGTTCATTTAAGGATGCATAATACCTTTTGAGACTAAGTGTTTTCATTACAACAGCCTCTTTTAGATTCATAATAAAAGAAAAAGTTCTGCCCCATTTAAAATGAATTTTTATAGGTAATACTCTAACATTAAAAGAATTACTTACTCTTGATTTTATTTTAGCATATTTTCAAAACAACATAAGAAATATACGCCTGACTAAAAAAATTGTGAAATTTTCTAACTCGAAAGATAAATTTTCAAATATGTGCATTAGAAACTAAATTTTTATATCAAATTGGAGCTACATATATGTTTAATCCTGCCAACTAAAATTGTAAATGTATGCAATTTTTAATTCAAAACAATTACAAAATTTAAAAATTATAAAACATTAACACTTACTATGCGATAAAATTAAATGTATCACACTTATTTATATAATTTTAGTTCACAAAATAAAATAATATTAAGTTTCTATTTAATGTAAAAATTTAGTTTCTGAATTACATATTTCAAAAATTATTTGGTGGGTAAGTAGATTTCTATTTTTTTTCCCTTGGCATATATTTAGTTTTTTTAAAACATTACTTCATATAATAAAATCACACAATTTTTATAAAGTTATACCCATATTAATGATCCGAGAAAATTTTTATTTTAAAAAGAGCAAAAATTTTTATCACATAATGAATTATAAATCAGTTATTAATAATGAAAACATTTTAGCTCGAGATATATTTTCATTTAACGACTCATTTGAATAAAATCAAAAATATTGGAATACATAACATGACTTTGTAAAGATATTTCATGTCCTGTATAGATTCAGTTAAGTTCATCTGTTCCCATTTAGAGTAATTTTCCTTGCAATTTCATTGCTTTCTGCTATAAAATGTAATAGCTAAAGTACACACCTTGCCATAAGTGTTTTTGCAGTTTATCACTTTCTTATTTTTTTTCATTATCAGAATGAGCATAGTTCAATACAGTGTTCTTTTAAGGGTAATTACATAGTACATTTTGAGATTAAGCATTTTCATTGTAACAGTCTTTTATTGATTCATCATAAGGGAATTTTTACAAGTCGTTTAGTAACTCTAGTGTAAAAGATTTTCATTGCTTTCTGCTATGAAATGTAATAGCTAAAGCACACACCTTACCATAAGAGTTTTTGCAGTTTTTCACTTTCTTATTTTTTTCATTATCAGAATGAGAATAGTTCAATACAGTGTTCTTTTAAGGGAAATTACATAGTACATTTTGAGATTAAACATTTTCATTGTAACAGACTTTTATTGATTCATCATAAGGGGATTTAATTATGAATTTTTATAAGTCGTTTAGTAATACTCTAACTTTAAATGATTTACTTAGTTTAGTCACTAGTTTAGCATATTTTCAAAATAGCATAAAATATTTAAGACAAATGAATAAAAGTGAAATTTTCTTACTCAGAAGATAAACTTTCATGTATGTGTATTAGGAACTAAATATATGTTTTACCATGTAAATTAATACTGTAAAAATATGTGATGTTTTAGTGTATAAAACAATTAAAATTTTTAATAAAAAAATTTTAAATTAACATTTATTGTACTATAAAATAAAATACATCGCACGTATTAATGTAGTTTTAATTCACAGAATAAAAAAAAACAACAAACTGTTATTTGAGAAAAATATATAGTTTCTACTTTACACATTTAAAAATTTATTATGCTGATATGTAGATTTACGTTTTTCATTTAGTGTATATAATTTAGTTATTTTTATGTATTATTTCATATAATAAAACCAAATAATTTATACTTTATTAATGATATGTGTAAAATTTAATTTAAAAAGAAAAAAATTATTATACTGTAAATCATAAATCAGCTTTTATACTGAAGATGTTACAATTCGAAAGGTGTTATGTTCCTTTAACACCTTATTTGAATATGTTAAAACTGTTCGAATACTTAACTTCACTTTGTAAAGAATTTTCATGCCCTGTCTATACTCAGTTACGTTCTACTGTTCCCGTTTAGAGTAATTTCCCTAACAATTTTATCTCTACCCTACTTTCTGGTATGACAATGCAATAGCTAAAGTACACACCTTGCCATAAAAGTTTTTCACGTGTTTTACTTTTTCATTTTCAGAATGAGCCTACTTCAAAATAGTCTTCATTTAATTCAAACGCTTTCAAGATTAAATTTAAACTCTTAGAATGACTCCTGCCCTGATCTGCAGTTGAACAACCTGATACCCAAAATTCACACACCAAAAGAGAAAAAAAAACACCATACGGATGAGCTGGACTCTCAACCAGTTTCTTTTCGTCTAGGTGTTTTTACTTTCTCCTTCCGACCCAGAAAGAGCTGACTAAGGTCAGAAATGGCAACATTTGTTCGCTCGTATAGGCTGTCAATAAGACACGCAACGATCATCTTCCTCCGTAATACCCTGGGCTAATTTACTTCCGCCATTTTGTTGCTCGTCATTGGAAGTTATATTTATACTTTTCTTTTTCACGTCGTATAATAAATGTTTTATCGAGAATAAAAAACATGATGTAGCCCGTTTAAGGGTGTATATTGGGAGAAAAAAAATATTGTTCGAAGTAGTCTAATTATCTTACTTCCTGAATGATCCTATCAAGAGTTCAAGCCGGCATCTGAAGTTACTAAATTATGAGGTGGTAACCCCAGTAACTTTAATGATTATTTTGTTTCAAGACGCTTCGCTGATGCTTCATCACTTTCTCGTTTTTGTTGAATTAGAAAGCTACTGGTTTGATTAATCTAAGATGGATAAATTTCTTTTTTAAAGGTGTGTAAATTTGCATTGTAGAATTTGACAATTTTGTTTTTATATAAATTAAGTCCATCTCTTTAAGGAGCAGTGCACATGCCTCTAATATCAATTTTCAAAATATTTTGATTTTGATTTTATTTTTAATATGAGCATAAACAAATCTGTTGCTTAAAATGCCTGACATAAAAATCTACATCTACAGAATTTTTGATTAAGCTATTATTGTCTTGAGCGTGATTCCCTTTTTTGGAATAGCTAAAAATTAGATTGTAGAATTTTATGTCTTCTTGGAATGAGTTTTCCTCTTCATCAAAAATGGATAGTAAATATATAAAAAATTCCAAACTTTTCATGAATGTAATTACTGATATTTTTGTCATTTAGATTGGCATTTTATGATTTTTCGAGCCTTTTACATAAATTTACTTTTCGATAAGACAAATCCTAATATCTATATCTATTATAAAAATTTCAGTTTATAGTAGTATATTACCAAATAAATCTTTTATCACAAAGTTTTAATTTTTTAAATGACATCCTATAACGTTTAAGAGAATAGCTGATCTATAATGCATTGAAAGCTGTTTAAATTTCATATTTGTGTTACTGTGTAAAGTTCATATTAAATAAGATTTAAAATAGTCGTGAATCTAAATAAAAAATAGCTTTTTTAAAGTAATAAAATGATTGATCTTTCATGACAAAAAGATAGCACTGACCAATACTCCATTCTTGATGTACAATTCAGTGGTATAATTCAGAAAAATTAGGGTTTTTTCTTGCCAAGTATAAAATTTCACACAATATTACTTGCATATGAAGTGGAAATCGCCATTATAAAATAATCAAACAATATTCTGGATAATTTTCTTCAGAATTTGTTCAATTCTGCTCTGTATCTTTTATTTCATATGTTTTAAGTAAAACATGTGTAGAAGCATAATACTAAATTTCTATAAACAATCGTTCTCAGCATGTGGACTTAAAACTTTGTAATAAGCACTTACGACATTTTTCGTTATCCTAGAAATGGCATTATTTTGTGAATTAAATTCCAATTCTAAACTGTATTTTTTGTGAAAGTGTAAACATCAAAATAATAAAATAATTTCAATTAAATTATTTATTAAAAAAATAGTAGGTTTACAAGATTGTAGAAACATTTCACTAAAACATAAATACGGTACAAGAAATGATAACAGGGAACACATATTCATGTATGAAGCAAGGAAAACAAAATCTAAACTCTAGTTCGAATTTTCCAGAAATTCGTAAGTAGAATGTTAAGATACACTTGCGAAAACACATAGCTTATGTTTAAATATCAAATAATTTAGTGTTTTCAGTTATTGTTTTGTCCTATATTACCTTAAATTTTTATCATTATTTGCAATGTACAATGAAATTACATTTAAAATTTAAGTTATATACAATTGAAACTATTTTACAGAAAAAACAACAACTTTGATTTTCAAATCACATGTAGTAAAGTATACAAAATTTACAGAAAATATAACTTAACAACTTTTAAAATTTTAAGAACAGCAAATTTCAGTATATTAAAAAGGAAACAAGTTGAAAAGTTTGTGTACATAAAATGATTAGAAGAAGAAAGATATATACACTATAAATTTGTATATTTAGAAAAATGATATAAAAATATTGATTAAAAAATTTTTCAAAATTAAGAGACATAAGATTCTCTGAAAATTTATTTGCAATTTTTGATAATATGTCAAAATCTAGGAACTATAAAATTCCCACCATCGATGTAGGGAAAAAGGATAAAAAAAAATTTAACAGGAATACTTAAAATGAAAATTTTTACCTATTCTAGTTAAATTTCTTAATAAAATTTTTGACTGACAGATTCCTACTTGAGAATGAGTTTTGTTTGCTGAATTTTTTTCAAATAGCTTTAAATTTTATTCTTTTAGCTGATGAGAAAAAATTATCTCTAAAAAATCACCCAAAGAATTAAATCTTTCCATATAACTATTATAATGTTTGATCAGTAATAACTAGAATACTTAGAATTACGATAATAATTTTTAAACATTTTATAAAGTAAATGAGAAATTAATTTTCAAGAATTAGAAATTCATGATTTAATTTTGATTTAAATATCAAGTTATAATAATAGAAATAGAGGAATTTTTAACACTTTTTTGGAAGGTAATTTTTTGTCTAAAATTCTGACGAGCATACAAAATTTCAGACTAAAATATATATAAAAAAAATAGTTTGGTGTCCATATAAGTGAAAAATATAAAACACAAAATCCTAAAAGACGTCAATATCTTTGAAACAAAAAATAATCAAGTGTAAACCATACTAACATCACTTAGTCCTTGAGCGTTGTGAAGATAAATTTTTCAGCATGAAGCTCATTTCAGTATTTTGGCACGAAATAATCAATACTTCACAACTGGTTTCCACCCGTTGTAGTTCATCGACGTTGGTGATTCCGGATTTGGCGAGTTGTATGTTATAGCATCAGCTGCATTTACAGGAGATCCTCGTAGATCTATTTCTGCATTTGATGACGGTGAAATATTGACGTTTTTACCATTGCGGTGATTTTGGGATGAGGAACCTTTAACTCCTGAATTTACATTACGGTTATCAACTCTTGCAGAATTTGAAGCTGTGTGAGGAACATCTGATTGGTGTATGGCTTTGTTTTCATTTTTGCTGTCTACAGCTCCTGATCCGCTGTTCAATACCTCCTGACTCGTTCTTTTAATATCTTGTTGATCAGATTCTCTCCTATCAGCCTGAATGTTATTTTCAGGACCTTGATTCGAATGGGGCCTATTTCCTGTTTGTAACTGAGAATGTTCTTCTCGTAACTGATGGCCATTAGTGACGAAAAAGTTATGGTTTGAGGGACTTCTGTCATTAGAAAATCCACCTTTAAGACCTAACGGTGGATTCTTAACAAAGTTTACAGGAATCTCACTTCCAGGAAAAATTACAGCATTTTGATTATTCTGTCCATAAGGTCTAAAACTTAGCCGTTGTTGATCATAATTTCTATTCTGAAATCCTCCTCGGTTCATCATATGAATCTGTACAGGCCTGAAGTTATTTAAGCGTATTTGAAAAGCTTCGGTAGGATTCAAATGTCCTCCATTTGTCGTGCCCACTTCAAAAGAATTTTGGTCGCCAACAGAGGAAGCAAATTGATTATGCTGTGCTAAATTTTCTTGTCTCCTTTCTTGTTGGAAGGTGCTCACTCTGTGAAAATTACTTTGATGGTTATTTTCAAAAGATGCAGGAATATTTTCTTGCTGTATGTTTCTTACTCCTGGGAAATTCTGCTGATTATTAATACTGACTCTAAAGTTATTTTGTCCATTGTGCTGATCTGGTCCTGGTACATTTATGTATCCATTTTGAGTAATTTGATTTCTGCCGTTTCCAGACGAATCAAAAGCATTTGATTGGGGACCATTAAATGTAGAAACTATATATTCTTGTTGGATTTCGGGTGTATTAGTAGGATTTCTATCGCGTGTGAAATCAGCATTTCCAAAATTATTTTGAGAATTAACTTCATTATTCGTTGCTTTTTGATATCCCATATTTTCACTAGAAATGACTGGACGTTCATTCGGTCGATCTTCTACTACAGGATTTTGCCCTAAATGAACGGATTCAAAATTTTGTCCTCTATCATTATTGTTTTGCACTGTAGAGACGGATGGTACATTTGTTTGGTCTCGAATAGAAATAAAGCCATTTTGAGCTCTATTATTTCCAGGATAGAAATCATCCCTTGTATTTTCACTGAAAGGAATGGATAAAGAATGTTGTTGAATATCTACATTAGCACCTGTAAAAGAATTGCTATCTCCAGCATTGTTGCTGACAAGAATTGGTCGGGTTTTTTCTGCTGTCTCTTTGTTCATTTCATAATTTGTGGGTTGGTCCTCTCCAAAATGGGTTGAAATGTGCTGTTGTTCAGTCAATTGGGGATTGTTTCTGTCAAGAGCGTCCGAGCTTCCAAATGAAACCATTTGATTATTTCCATGCACTGTGCTTCCTCTATTAGGAGTAGTTAAAAATTCTTCTTGCAAAATATTGTTAACGTTGCTACCGTCATTACCAGCAACATTTTGTCTAAATTCATTTAAAGGTACAGAAACATGTTCTTGTTGTATTTCCTGATTACCACCGGTATTTTGAAACTGCTGCCTGCCATCACTATTAAATGGATTTTGATCATTTGGTTGAAATTGAGTGGTAGTTTGTCTCTGATTATTTATATCTATTTCAGAACCAATATTTTGACCAGAAGCGAAACTACTTGGATTATTATTATCCCATGGTGTTATATATTCTTGCTGTATGTTTGGTCTCGTTCCTACATTTGGATTGCCACTGTTTTTATTCCCATTATTAAGTGCATTATGGGCTTGAGAGACTTCCTGTCCGTTTATATGACTGTTACTGTTCTTTTCATTGTTTCCCCTATTATCCATGACTCGGAAAACACTATCTCTACTGTTTCCAGAAAAAGAAGATACTTGTTCTTGTTGCAAGGGCTGATTGCCATCAACGTTTTGAGTGTTGTAAATACCATCATTAGATGATACGCCCTCAGAAGTTGTAAAACCACTAGTTGTAAAGCCACTAGAGTCTTCCTGCTGTCCACTTTCAAGCGTTTTACTAGTATCATAGTTTTCTTTGGAAGTAAAAGCCTTATTTTGGTCATCAAACGATGAAGGTATGTGCTCCTGCTGTATTCCTTGATTGGAATTGGTGTTACTTGTCATTGATCTCGAATTACCAAGGTTATCACTGATACCTGGTCCAAATGATGTAGCTATATGATCTTGAGTAAATGTGTTTTGTGATTGCGGACCCAAACCTCCCGAATTCTCATTTTGAAATGAATCTTGAACATTATCCCCAAATGCATTAGAAATATGCTGTTGCTGTACATTAGAAAAATCATCCGTATTCCTATTGTTTGAATTCTGATCATTCCTTACACCACCTTGATTAACATCGAATGGAAATCTCTGGTTTTCTGGAAACTGCTGGTTATAGCTTTCATCTCTTTTACCTGAGAAATCTGAATTACTACCAAATGAAGAGCTATATTCTTCTTGAACTACCTGTTGATTAATATTGTCTCTTTGATTGTTATCAGACAGTGGTCTTTGGTCTTGACTTCCAAAAATTTCTTGATTTCCTTGAACATTACTATTTCCATTTGGATTAAATGCTTGGGGTTTTTCGCCATCGGAAGAATTGGGTAAGTTTTCCTCTTGTACTTTTGTTTGAGTAATATAACTTCCGCCATTATTACTTATACTGGAAAGAATTTGTTGATTGTTATCTAACCGGATGCCTTCATCTGAACCTGTACCGTAATTATTTTGGTTATTTTGTACCGATCCGGAATTTGAACCACTAAAGTCATTTCCGTTGCCAAAGTCTGAAGAGACTAATTCTTGCTCATTGTATTTTTCTTCTAAAGCTTGTTCATTAGAGTTGGAATTTCCTAAATTTCTTTGCGAATCAAATAACGGTCTATTTTGATCAAGTGATTGAATATTACCGTTGGATTGGGGACCATGGCCCTGATGATCTGGATAACGAGTACCAGAATCACCTCCAGATTCCCTATTGGATCCATTATCTGATGAAACAGGTTTATAGGCATTTTGATCATTGGCATTTCCCGTAAATTCTGGAGAGTTTTCTACTCTGCTGTCACTAAAAGGGGAAATGGTGGTAAGATCTAGTCCTCTTGTCGGAACTACGACATCAGAGGAAAAAGACGACGGATATTCTACATTTGTATTTTGGTCGTAAGCTCCTTGCTGGGTGTTCTGGAAGACATTTCCTGCACTGGGAAGGTTTGGTTCTCCTTGAGAAAATGCATCTTCATAAGTTTGTTCATAAATGTTACGATTTTCATCTCTAACAGCAGAATTATCAATAGCAGTTGTGGATCTAAAGTCGTCTTTTTGATTCCCAATTTCACCTGCCCCTAGTCGAATATCTTCATTACTTCCAAAGCTCCCTTGTGCACCGCTTTGCAAGTTAGAATTTTCAGTATTTCCAGATGGTACATTTAGCATTTGAGACGGGGTAAAACTGTCCCAATCCCAATATAGGTCATTATTTAGGTTATAAAAGCTTGGAGTATCAGAACATCTGAAATTGTACCACCAATCACATACGAAATATTTTTGGTTGAAAACTGTGCCGTTTGGACAAAGGAAAGAGTCCTGTCCTCCATTTTCTTTGCACACATGGAACACCTGTAATTACATATAAAAGAAAATAATGTTAATATATTATAATCATAAGATAATTATAATATTTTCTCTCAAAGAGCCAATTATTCTAAAACTGGGTACAAATTTTAATTCTTTATGTTCGCATTCATACATCTAATATCCACTGTAATAAGTACTTCAGACTCACCCAAAATATACATATTAAGAAAGGAAGAGATATATAAATAGAGAGATAGATAGACACGACATGAAACCAAAATTTAGGTGTCTGTTAGCTCCATTCAGTTAGCTGTGACACGTTAGAATGAAGGAGACAAAAAATTCCTAATGTTATATGACCTAGGTTTTATTAGCAGCACATTGTAGATTGGTTTGCTGGAAACGTCAGAAAAATTATATATAAAGTTTATGGAAAGGATTTTAGTAACAAATAAAAAATGTTAAATGAAATTCACATCAGGACGCGAATGACAACAGTAAAAGCATCAGACTCAAAAAAGTTGTGTAAAAAATGTTGAGTGTGCATAAAATGAGGTTTGTAATTTAGATCTCTCAATTACAGCCGCTAATTTGTAGAAAATAGAATAGAAATGTTACCAAAGGTTGATTTTTTTTAGGTTAGAATTGTCAAAATTTATTTTGGTTAAAATATTATTACATACATCTGTATGCATATATATATATATATATATATATATATATATATATATATATATATATATATATTTCAGGATTTAAAATGTAGATTAATTTTAAGAGATTTTAATTAGGGATTCTTTAACTGAGAGTGACGCTGCGTGAGGAGTTAGCCACATAAATACGGCTCACGCGCAGTGATCTGGGCAGAGAGCAACATGCACAGTCCACGGTCAGACCTGTAGCTCCCCGAAGCAGT
>CM063508.1:158195394-158240394 GCA_032207245.1 Pardosa pseudoannulata
GAATAAGAGCATTAAACTTCCTCTCCACATCATACAAATGCTTTTCTGGAAAACTTTTACCGTTCGTAGGTAATAGATAAAAATAAAACATTTGAGCAAATGTTCCGATTGTAAAGAAAGAAAGATTTGTGTTTGCCTCGTCTACAAAATATTAGCATCTTTTGAAATGTGAGCCTAATAATTAGATTGATCTTTGTAATTTTGTCAGATAATAAATATATTAGCTAATAGAGAGAAAACAATCATTCTCATAAATTTTGTTATGGGTAATATGCATTGCCTACCTAGCCTACTCAAATGACACATCTCTGATATATGTTGATAGATATATGTTGTTTATATATAGATATATGTTGTTTTTAATAATGCGTGCATCATAATACTAATTATATACTTGTAAATATTTTGAGAATAATTACCTGACAAGAGGCTTCTGTATCTCCGAATATACCAGCTGAAAATGGTTGATCTTTGCAGTTGAAAGACGTATCAGGAACTTGATAAAGTATGGGATAATCCTCACCAGGGTTTCCAGGTACATTGTATCTCAGACCTTCAATGGGATCTGCGTATTGGTGATATTGACCATCATCTGAATTTTGGTGTCCACTTTCAAAAGAACCAGTTTGAACTCCAGAAATTTGAGGTTTCTGATCATTGTTAAAGGATTCTTGAGAAGTTGATTGATCAAACTGAGAATTGCCTACAAAATTTCTCTGTGAATCATAACTGGCTCCTTGAGAATTTGATTGATCAAATCGAGTATTCCCTCCAAAATTACTCTGTGATTCATAACTTGCTCCTTGAGAATTTGATTGATCAAACTGAGTGTTCCCTGCAAAATTATTCTGCGAATCATAACCTGTTCCTTGAGCAGTTGATTGATCAAACTGAGAATTGCTTACAAAATTTCTCTGTGAATCATAACTTGCTCCCTGAGAATTTGATTGATCAAATTGAGTATTCCCTGCAAAATTATTCTGTGATTCATAACTTGCTCCTTGAGAATTTGATTGATCAAACTGAGTGTTCCCTTCAAAATTATTCTGCGTATCATAACCTGTTCCTTGAGAAGTTGATTGGTCAAACTGAGAATTGCCAGCAAAATTTCTTGACGTATCATGACTTGCACCTTGAGAAGTTGATTGGTCAAACTGAGAATTACCTACAAAATTTCTCTGCTCTTCATATTTTATACCACTATCAATTGATGTCTGTTGTACTGGAAGAACTGAATCCGATGTACTTTGTTGACTGGGTCCAGAAAAGCTATCTTTTTCTTGAGTTTGAAAGCTTCCCTCAAAATTTTGACCATTACTAAAATCTGAAGACTCTTGTTGAGCTGTCAGTTGAGTTTCCGGTTGAAAATCATTCTGAACTGATCCTTGATTATTAACAATTTCAGCATTTACTTGTTCTGGAAATTGTTCGGGTCTTTTACGTCCTTCCTCACTCTGAGAATTAACGCTGTTTTTATCGTAGTAGTCACCACTATCAACAGATTGCCCAGACCCAAATGCTTCTTGTCTGTGAGGTTGGTCTTGTCCAGCAAATTGATCTTGTTGATCGTGAGAAGAAACAGAAGTTCTATGTGAATCTCTTTCAAAGGTAGCATCAACTTTTGTTACACCTTCTATTGGAATTTGCCCATTTGGGGTGAAATTCACAGTTGAGCAAGCCCCTTTTACTTGGCATCCCGGTTGTTTAGAGCTCTGATCATTTTTCTGTATTCTGGCACCAAAGTTTGTAATTGCTGGTAGATGAGAATGTCTTCCAGGAGAAATCACAGTTTCGGGTAATTGCTGATTTTCTGTCGTTTGATCGATGGGCAAATTGGAGCCCTCCTGGTTTCCAGATTGAGTAGAAATATATCCATTACCTTTTCGCTGAGTAAATTGACTCTGCTCATTATGGGAAACAGGAGACGATGACAAGTTGGAACCAAAACGTTGTACCGGGGATTGGTTAGGATAGATCTTTCCGTTGGAAGACAAGGCCGATTGCGGAACCTGAGTTACTCGTGTAATAGTTTTTATACGCAAAAATCTACTGGGACGAGGTACGATTGGATCCTCTTTGCCCTAAAAGAGAAAACGAAACACATTTACACTTTGACCTTATTATATTTGTATTGTCGAGTGCCATGTTGCTTAACTGTTATAAAATGAGCACTGTGATGTAACAAAAATCAGTCTGCCTTAAAGTAAAGTAAGGTATATCTTTAAGCCTTATAAATTGTAATTACAAATAATTAATGTAAAGAAAAATATGGTGTTTAGTTCTGTAAGTAAATATATTTGAATATAATATATATATATATATATATATATATATATATATATATATATATATATATAGTTCTTATATCTTTCGAAAGTTTATCTTTCGAAAAATTTATTTAAAATATGCATATGTTAAACTTGAAGTTGCTATTATATACATCCTCCTATTAATTTATGCTATAAAGAATCTTTATAAATTTTACCCTATACAACAAAAAATATACAGTTGAAAATTTTAATTTTCAACAAAAATCAATTTAAAATTCTAATTATGTTATCTGTTGGAAATCCTAATACATATACTCCTAATTAAAGATAATTATAGACCTACAATACTTAAGATAATGATAATGCTTGCTACTCCTACTTACATTATAGAACAAATAGTATATTTGACTGTACTATTAAATAAAAATGTTAAATTTTACACCAGGTTTGCTAATTTTATGCAACTAAATAGTTTTTAAAATGTCTCAATTTTTTTAAAAATTCTTAACTTTAAATACCATTAAAAATACAGATATGCGTAAAGAGTACAATAGTGAAAATTTGACTTAAAATTAGGCACTTAAAATGCTTGAATATTCCCTTTTATCACTCTTTATGGAATTATTTAATGAACAGTTTGTAAAATGTAAGTAAGACATTTTGTGAAGGTTATTTTTAAGGCTTTATTAGTGTTTTATTATTGCTGTGTTGTTCTAACCTTAGAAACTTTAAATGAAAATAAAGCATTCAAAGATAGGTTTATTTTAAAATTTAAGCATTATATATACATGTATGTATATATATATATATATATATATATATATATATATATATATATGTATATATATATATATACATATATATATGTATATGTATATATATATACATATATATATATATATATATATATGTATATATATATATATGTATATGTATATATATGCATATATATATGTATATGTATATATATATATATATATATATATATATATATATATGTGTGTGTGTGTGATGTTTGTTTTTAATGGAGGGAAGAGTTAAGCAAGTTTACTGTTATTCGGGATAAAAAAGAGTCTAAAATAATTTATTCTTAAAATAAAATTATTTAAGTTACCTTTATTGGTGATGAAGTCACTGCTGAGATCAAGCAGCCTGAAAACAAAAGAATAAGTACAAAATTGCATTTCTAAATTAAAATTGTGATTTTTAAATATTCAAATAGATCCTTAATTAGATATAAATTACCATATTTAATTTCCAATAAAATTTTAACTTTTATTTCAGCTAAGAAACTTTGCTCAAGCAACCTTATGTTTATCTCAGTTATCAGTTATGTATTACTCATTTCAGACATCTAAAAATGTAATAGTTTTAATTTTTATCTTTTTACTAAAAGAATGAAAGATGGACAGTATTGATATATCATATTTAATAAAAATTATTTACTGGATAATTTTTTTCAAACCGTGAAACAATTTATTAAATTATTTTGTAATTGATTTTTATTCTCATGTTCTCATCGTCGTGACAGTTAGTAATAGATACGTGATTTCCCGATATGTAGGTTAGAAAACAAAATACAGATATGTTATTTTTATGTAATAAAGAACATGACCAGTTTTCTTCACGAACTAAAGTTTGGATTCAACAAAACATTTCGGAAGATCACATTATCTTGATACCTAATTAGCCAAGATAGGATATGGAATTTCGTAGTTAATTTGGTTGAATTTGCCAACTACTTCGCAGTTCTCTTGGTTCTCTTTTCAATAAAACTCTTGTTTGTAACTGCTAATTTAAAACCAGTTATATTCTGTAAATATAGGGGGAAATTTCACTTAATATTAAAACTCCTGTATGTAACTGATAAATTTAAGGGAGTTATAGAGATGCATCCAGAAAGTAACTTTCCCTATGTAAAAGAAAAAATAAGAATTCAGGAATATATTTATTGGCAACAAGTACAGCTATGTTTCATCTATTTTTCTACATAGCCACCACCAGAATTGAGACACTTGTATTGTGGGATCAACTTTTGTATCCCTCTGTCGTAGAACTCTGCCACCTGTGAATGGAACCAGCGTGTGACAGGCGTCTTCAGCCCTTCATCGTTGCGAAAATGCTCACCGGAAAACAGGAATTTCTTGAGGTGCAAGAAAACGGGCAAATCACTGGGAGCAAGATCAGGGCTATAGGTTGGATGATCAAACAACTCCCAAATTTCGTCAAAACAGCTGCTGTGCTTTGAGCCATATGTGGATGAGCGTTGTCATGGATGAGCACAACACCTACAGTAAGCATTCCACTCATCTTGTTTTGAATGGCACATCGTAATTTCCGCAGTATTTCACAGTAACGGTCAGTGTTTACTATTTCACCACGTGGAAAGAAGTCAATGAGCAGATTGCCCTTCCCTTGCAGGCGGCGGGAGAAGCAATTAGAACTTTCATTTTGGACCACTGCTGCCACGTTAGTGGCACGAGGCGGGACCTGTCCAGCTGGCATATGATTGATACGTCATAATCTGTTGCACATGCTCAATCGACAAGTCTAATTACGTTTATTTTAAATTGGAAAACATCGGGAAACTTACTTTCTGGATGTGCCTCGTATAAGCAAGAATTTCCTTAAGATATCAAAAATCCTGTTTGATAAATTTTAAGTAGAATACACCTTAGTATTGCCTGTACAAATTAGATTTAGATATGAAAACTTCCTTCATCAAAGGATGGGATGAGTTAAAGTAAATTAGTTTTATCCTTCAGTGATGAAGCACCAGAGGTAAAGTTTTTACGCGGTTCGTCTTTACATTCCTATCCCTATAACTGAAGTTTAAAATTAAAACAGGAGACATTTTCCCGAAGAAAAACTAGAGATCAAATGATACTTGTTTAATTTTCATTGACACATCTGTATCTTAATTCATTATTTATAGATATTAGTAGCTATCTATAAGCACTCGAATGTCGAATGCCGTCTCATATAAAGTAGGATTCTGTTCTAACTTTACCTCACTTAGGATATAAACATAGTTGAAAATGGATATATCATACTTTAAATTAAAGAGTTAAGCAAGTTTACTGTTATTCGGGATAAAAAAGAGTCTAAAATAATTTATTCTTAAAATAAAATTATTTAAGTTACCTTTATTGGTGATGAAGTCACTGCTGAGATCAAGCAGCCTGAAAACAAAAGAATAAGTACAAAATTGCATTTCTAAATTAAAATTGTGATTTTTAAATATTCAAATAGATCCTTAATTAGATATAAATTACCATATTTAATTTCCAATAAAATTTTAACTTTTATTTCAGCTAAGAAACTTTGCTCAAGCAACTATATGTTTATTTCAGTTATTGGTTATGTATTACTCATTTCAGACATCTAAAAATGTAATAGTTTTAATTTTTATCTTTTTACTAAAAGAATGAAAGATGGACAGTATTGATATATCATATTTAATAAAAATTATTTACTGGATAATTTTTTTCAAACCGTGAAACAATTTATTAAATTATTTTGTAATTGATTTTTATTCTCATGTTCTCATCGTCGTGACAGTTAGTAATAGATACGTGATTTCCCGATATGTAGGTTAGAAAACAAAATACAGATATGTTATTTTTATGTAATAAAGAACATGACCAGTTTTCTTCATGAACTAAAGTTTGGATTCAACAAAACATTTCGGAAGATCACATTATCTCGATACCTAATTAGCCAAGATAGGATATGGAATTTCGTAGTTAATTTGGTTGAATTTGCCAACTACTTCGCAGTTCTCCTGGTTCTCTTTTCAATAAAACTCTTGTTTGTAACTGCTAATTTAAAACCAGTTATATTCTGTAAATATAGGGGGAAATTTCACTTAATATTAAAACTCCTGTATGTAACTGATAAATTTAAGTGAGTTATCGAGATGCATCCAGAAAGTAACTTTCCCTATGTAAAAGAAAAAAAAGGAACATATTTATTGGCAACAAGTACAGCGATGTTTCATCTATTTTTCTACATAGCCACCACCAGAATTGCGACATTTGTCGTATTGTGGGATCCACTTTTGTATCCCTCTGTCGTAGATCTCTTCCACCTGTGAATGGAACCAGTGTGTGACAGACGTCTTCAGCTCTTCATCGTTGCCAAAACTCTCACCGGAAAACAGGAACGTGCAAAAAAACGGTCAAATGGCTGGGAGCAAGATCAGGGATGTAAGGGTGGATGATCAAACTCCAACCAAATTTCGTCAAAACAGCTGCTGTGCTTCGAGCCGTTTGTGGACGAGCATTGTCATGGATGAGCACAACACCTTCAGTAAGCATTTCACTCCTCTTGTTTTGAATGGCACATCGCAATTTCCGTTTCACAGTAACGGTCAGTGTTTACTATTTCACCACGTGGAAAGAAGTCAATGAGCAGATTGCCCTTCCCTTGCAGGCGGCGGGAGAAGCAATTAGAACTTTCATTTTGGACCACTGCTGCCACGTTAGTGGCACAAGGCGGGACCTGTCCAGCTGGCATATGATTGATACGTCATAATCTGTTGCACATGCTCAATCGACAAGTCTAATTACGTTTATTTTAAATTGGAAAACATCGGGAAACTTACTTTCTGGATGTGCCTCGTATAAGCAAGAATTTCCTTAAGATATCAAAAATCCTGTTTGATAAATTTTAAGTAGAATACACCTTAGTATTGCCTGTACAAATTAGATTTAGATATGAAAACTTCATTAATCAAAGGATGGGATGAGTTAAAGTAAATTAGTTTTATCCTTCAGTGATGAAGCACCAGAGGTAAAGTTTTTACGAGGTTCGTCTTTACATTCCTATCCCTATAACTGAAGTTTAAAATTAAAACAGTAGACATTTTCCCGAAGAAAAACTAGAGATCAAATGCTATTTGTTTAATTTTCATTGACACATCTGTATCTTAATTCATAATTTATAGATATTAGTAGCTATCTATAAGCACTCGAATGTCGAATGCCGTCTCATATAAAGTAGGATTCTGTACTAACTTTACCTCACTTTGTTAGGATATAAACATAGTTGAAAATGGATATATCATACTTTAAATTAAAGATGTTAAATAATGTATTCTGTAAGGTATCCGTCTACGTTCGGAGAACTTTTTTCTTTAAACGTAGAAACTAGTTCATGTTTTTACATTTTTAGATTTATTTTTTATATTATCACAGAGAATTGCACTTAAAAAGTTTATATTTTTAATAAATTAAATTATTTCAATATTTTTTGATGCAACACATTTCTTATACACTGGACTAGTGAATCACCTAAAATCTTTGCTTAATTTACATTTGGTAAAAAATTTTGGTCCTTCAAAATCATACACATTGAATTTTTAACGAATTTTCCTTACCTTTATATCTAACTATGAGTGTAACATCATTAAAAATTATCCAAATTTAAAGCTTTTAGGTCATTCACTAGTAAATATTATCAAAAGCATTCATAATAATTTTCAACAAAATATTTTAAGAACTTTTTGAGAAATCACATTTCAAGTTTCAACATTTTATTAAAAATACCGTTCTGAGAAAACCGTATTTGAAGTTTATGAAAGCAGCTTTAAGTATTAAAGAATTAAAATACATTTTTAAAGTTCTCCACACTTTCTTGCTTTAAAATTTTCTAATTGCCAAGTTGCTGTAATTATTAAAAATACTAGAAAAATGTTTAAACTAATTTTCATGAAAATTTAAAAAGTTTTGCCCAAAAAATGCTCTTTAAAAGGCTTTAATTTCCCAACGTCCGGTTCCGAAGTCACTACTTTCGTTTTGTTTTGACAGCTGTCACTGATGTTTAAACAGCTGTAGCTTTTCTTTAAAATGCCGTAGAGACAAAACAAACACAGATTTAGAAGCCTAAAAGTTGATCTTTTACAATAGAGAAATGAAAAAAAATATGATTTTTGGCAAAAAAATGACGTTTTTAACATAGACCTTAAACAAGTAATATTTATCTGAAGAACTATTTCATATTTGAAAATTTTCTTTGTCATTAATTGCAAATTTATTCAGTAGATGAGTAACATTTGCTACTTTGATTGCAATCCTAGATTTCTAAGCATAAGATGAATTGAAATTTTATAACTTAAAACATTAAAATGTAATCAAAATATTGAGGTCGATACAGAAATTGCTTGTAAGAAGAACTTGATGACAAAAAGTATGTTTCTTCAGATAAATTTAAACATCGATAAACATTTTTATACATCCTCAAGGTAAAATAGAATTTTTGCATATTCCATTAACTTTTTTACACGTACCTCATATAAATCATATGAAATCCACCCGCCATTATTTTATTCATTAGTTTTAGATAATGTTCTTTTTACTGCAGTACATCATTATGAAATGCAAAATTCAATAAATTTCAACATCAAACCCATCTTTCCAAAATCAATGATTGCATTAGCATTCAATAAATCGTGCATGTATAGATTCATTGAAAGTCAGGACCAAATTTATTAGAATTTTGTATAAAAAGACATTGTCACGATTTAATCGTAGTGCATAGACGATATGGGGGGAAATGAACAAAATTTAACTTCATGATTAGAACCTTAAGCAGTATGATAATATACTCACCTAACAACAATAATCCAGTAAGAATGTTCACAGTAGCCATTGTTTCAAATCCTGCCAATGAGAATAATATAAAAATCTGAATAATTCGAAATAAAATAAGGCTCATTGTTCAAATACAAGTTACACAAATCAAAGTGAATTTTTCACCAACTTCTAACAATTTTAGAAGCAGTAAGAAGTCATCAACAATCATGGGATGTGGAACACTTTTAGACCTTTCTTTTCCAATGTAGGTTAACTTCCGATGTTATCAGTTTAAAGAAGAATGTAAACTACTTTTAGTAATTTTTATTTTACTTTCTCATCCCATAAAAATCTAAAAAGGGAAAAAAGCTAAAGAAAAACCACATTACGTTTTTTAACATTGTTTTAAACCGCAGACGCTGTTCAGAAACGTAATGGATTTCTCGATTATGTCTTAGCTGGTATCACAATAGATTATCAGATTACAGTAGTCATATTAAATGTCTACTCAATGAAGTGACGAATTTAATATTAGAGTAGAAAATGCAATAAATAATATGGACGATATGTGTCTATTAAAGTAACTCAAGTTACTAAGTATGTCATATTATGGATTTAATCTTCACTAACAATAACAAAGCATCCCTTTATAAAGCAAATGGTAGTTTGTTTTATATCCATATTATTAAATAAATTCTATTAAATGGCGAGATATTTAAAATAGAATACAATATTATGTGTGTTACCAAGTTATGATGTAAATATCCTTCCCACTATTGTACTATTAAATGTGATGTAGCACTAGTTGGAAAACCCTAAATTTAAATACCTATATATAAAAATAGTAAAATATATAAATATATTGTATTTCATCCTCGTTATTCACATACATCAATGTGAATAATAAAATTAATACCCTTTCAAATTTTGTACTTTTATTAGGCTTAAGCCAACGTGACATGCAGAGTTATTATGAATTTAATGCCAAAATTGTACTTTTTATAATAAAATTAAGCATATAATTCTAATCAAAAGAAAAATGGCATTTTTCTTTCCATATAAAAATATATCCAATCACAGAATTCAGATTTCATAATAAAATCCTGTACAGTGAAGAAAGGGAAACAAGCCTGATATGACGTTTCACCGATGATTGTGTCAAGATTCGGCGATAAAATTTTAAAAAATTTCAGATACATTGATCTGAGACAACAACACGATGACAAAATTGTTTGAAAAACAATTTGTTCTAATTTGTTTGTTTAATTGTTTGAAATGACTAATATACTAAGGAAATGTCTCTGCTGTATTGTGCATTAAATAACTTGTTAATTTAATAAATTGGTCTCTCAAATTATTCTTTGTGCATGCATGCACGTTCAAAACAAAATCTTAATCGGTAAGTTTATGCTATGATTTTACAGGAAAGTATTAAAATTTCAAAATATTTCCATCTTTGCAAGTGGTCAGCGTATCGCACAAAATTTCTTTGTGGACAGTATGTTCTTACATCTGATCTAGCTCATTTCTAGTATAAATCGTCATGTTCATACATTCGCAGAATTATTTTCTTGTTGGGGACTAAAACGTCGGTATTCATAAAAATCTTGACATCTAATTTTTTGACAATTATTATAACTTCCATCCGTTACTTTGCTTCGCTTACGAGAAAGTTTATAATTCCAGTCCTCTCGGTAACACTAGAAAAATTCCATGACTTATGAAACTACCAAAAGAAATTCTTCGTCATTTCTTCCCAATGACAATGGGAACAAACTCACTTGCCACAGTGAGTCAATTTTCAACACAACAAGAAAAAGACAAATTGCAAAAAAAATTTGCGTTTATACTTTTCACACAGTCGTATTTCTTTTCAATAGTTAGATGAAAAAAAGCATAACATATAAGGCTACTAAAAAAATTTTTTTGTCACTTCTCGGTTACAACCACTTGCCAAAGTGAGACAATTTTCTAAAGGCATACAGAGAAAAGGTCAATTATAAAAATTATATGTATACACTTTGCTTACGAGAAAGTTAAAAATCTACACTCAAGAGCCAAAACATTATGACCACTCCTAGATTTTGCAATGAACTCGCCTGGATGACGTGAAAGGCACGTGATCACGTGGAAGTGGTATTCAACTGCTGCTGGAGAGTCTGAAGAATCATTCTTTAACTTAATTCTGTGTGAGATGGGAAAGGCCGCGGATCTAAGCGATTTTGACTCACCGGATCTCAATCCGATAGAACACATTTGGGATATTATGGGACGGCAGCTCAGAGTTCAAAGACCTCCAATTCGCAATATCTCGGATTTGAGTAACCATTGCTTAAACAACTGGTACAATCTGTCTCGGGCCATCTACCAAGGACTAGTGGCATCCATGTCAAGGCGGGTTGAAGCTGTGTTGTGCTCCAAGACAAGAAAGAAAAGAGACTAAAACTTGGGTTTGGTATATTTGGCTGGGGATAAAGGCATAACCTATGATGCTACCAAGTGAAATTTTTAGTCACTTCTACTCAGTAGGTATCACTTATTGATGTGAGATAATTCTCAATGGAAAGAAAGAAAAGGATAAACATAATAATTTATGTATATTCTTCCTTTACGCGAAATTTTAAAATCAACTCCTCTCCACCTCTTCGTTTCATATGATAGGAGACTATGAGATCCCGAATTGTCTTGCAATATTTAACTGGAGAAACACTCTTTGACCTATAAGGTTACCAAGAGGAATTCTTCGTCCCTCTATCCCAGTAGTAATCATCTTCTATAGTGAGGCAATTCTCAATGCAAGCAGATAAAATGTTAATTAGAAGATCAATTATTTTCTATGCATATAATTTGGTTACTACAAAATCAAGAAACAACTTTAGTTACCATCTGCTTCGCATGAAAAGGAAAATACGAGACCAGACTTCTGGTTGTCTTGGAAAATTTAGCTGGGGTTAAAAAGCATGAAACGTTACCATGACAAATAATTTGTCTTAGTAGCCTTTATTAGCAACATTATTTTCTTTTATATTCGTATTATATTATTCGTCCCTTCTACCGTGTGAAAATCCATTGATACAGTGAGGCAATTCCCAATGGAAAGGTAAAAAAGAATAATTATAATACCTTCTCTATGTATGTACTTAATTTACGAAGAAGTAAAAAAAAACTGTTATCCTATTCATTTCCTACAATAGGAAATGAATTGAACCTCGAATTGCCTTGTAATATTTAGCTAGAGAAAATAAATCAGGACCTAAAAAACTCCTAAAAGAAATTTTTCATCATTTTTTCATAGAGATAACCAATTTTTGAGAAAAGACGACCTACTATGATTAAGAAAAAGCCTAAAAACTAAAAAGAATTAGATTTTGTCCTTGTTTCTTATATCATATTTTCTTTTTCATAATATTAACGACAGGCACCAAAAATATTTTAGTCCAGCTAGGATGATTGATATAATTATGATTATACTTTTTAAAATATTGCTTTAATCTGAATTTCTCTTTAAATAATGATAATAGATGAGGCAAAACAAAATCAATAAATTAAGACACATAATGTATGTTCTTTAAGTAATTTCGAATAATGTACTGTGCTATTTATCTACAAGGAAATTGAATATGTCCTAAATTCTAGAGGGGTTTTTATTTTTTATTTTTTAATTTTTTGTCTCATATATACTTCCTCATTTTTTATCTTACAATTTATTTTATTAGCAATGAACCATTAATAATTCTCAAAATTATTCCAGTAATCGTTTACTTAACTGGTAAAAAACATTAATCTTTTAAACAACTATTCTGCCAGCTAGCGTGTTTTCATTTTATAAAGAACTTTTATTTTTGTTGTCTCCTTAACTTAAGGAAATTCTAGCAAAATGACTTACCTGTGTCAAATAAAAATATTAAACCGCTATTTTACATAAATTTAAATAAGAAATTAATGTTTTCGTTCACGATGCATATTTGTTTTGTTATGAGAGGATATGAACATTACAGCATTCAGCGGAAATAATATTTAATCCTAATTTGATTAACAGGTTCAGTCGACATTTTAGGTCTGGTGGAATATTTATAAACAATGAAGACATATGTTGATTGATTGTAAATGTAATTAAATTTGAACCAAAACAACCAACTTAATACTTCACTTGCGGGCAACGTATTTTTACGTTCTTTGCAGTCTGTCACTGGAGCGAGGGTCACGTAAAAATGCGTATTTAGTAGATTTGTGGTGGATAACCGCTAACCACCACAAATCTACTAAATACGTATAGTTATATGAATGTCTTTTCACAAGTTATGATTGACCAGTTACTTGGCCTTTTGTTGAGTTATTTCGTCTTCAATCGAATTCTTAGCTCCAGAACGTACAAGTCGTGTTTTGTCAATTTGAAACTTGGTTTTTTTATTGTTGAATACAAAATTGATAAAATGAGTCGTTGTGACAAAGATAGTGATGAAGAAATATGCGCTGACAGATTATCGGACTTTAATTTTAAAAATCGTTTATTTTTGTGATTTCATAAAAATATTTTTTTTGTTAAATAATCATACAGTATATATTAAAGTGTAAAATAAAAAAGTTTCGTTCATAAAAACAAAGTAGTTTTCGATTTACTGCGATTTTTCTGAATAACTAAACTTTCGCGCGATTCACGAAAAAACGCCCGCTGCAAGCGTAAGTTGGCGGTGAAGTATACCCGTATGCCAAGTGTTAACTATAACTTATTTTAAAATATATATCTCTCGATTCTGTTCCTAAAATTACCACCTTTGGCGAAATATGTTTGTTTCTCCTCTAATTGTGTTAACCTTTGGTGACTACTTGAACAACAAAATTAATTTATGCTTAGATGACCTATTCTTATATAACTCCTTTACGTAATTTTGATTCTTGTGTCCTCCGTGTAACTAACCCTTAACATTCTCACTATATAGCTGGGCAATTTCGCCCCCACAGCACTACAGAAGCGAATGTAAAACGTTCTTGTCGGCGAAGTGCCGAAACGTATAAATTCAACGTTTTTATTTCAAAGTTCTCGGGTTTTTTTGTAACGACTACAGTATACAGCATGGATAATATTTCAACTTCGTAGCGGATCAGAAACACCCGTTTTAATACTCGTTACAACATTAGATGCCTCCGTGGACGAAAGACTTTTTCTTACTTGACTGACCGACGTTTGTGTTTCGTTCAAAGCCTTTACTTTCAAGATTTGTGACATTTAAAGGGAAAATTTCAAAGTGTTCGGCAAGTTAATAAGCCTGTGATTGTTTGTTTACAAAAACTAAAATTTTTTCATGATGCATTTCCGATTTCGTTTGGCTGTGATTCCTTCACAATGGAGAGATCACCAAAGATGGATTGTTTAAATAAACTCACAATTTTTAATCTTCAAATTTTCGTGTTTTCTATAATGACCTACACTAATATAATAGATCCCTTTCTCACTCTCTCTCTCTCTCTCTCTCTCTCTCTCTCTTTCCTTCTCCCTCTATCTCTCTCTTTCTGTCTCCCTTCCCTCTCTTCTCTCTCTCCCTCCTTTCCTCATTCTCTCTTTCTCCCTCTCTCTCTCTCTATATATATATATGCATATATATATATATATATATATATATATATATATATATATATATATATATATATATGTGTGTGTGTGTGTGTGTGTGTGTGTGTGTGTGTGTGTGTATCGTGATCCAATGTTAAGGTGAATAGAAAGCAGTCTTTCTTGATAATCATAAGTTTATTAAATCATCGTTCTATTTAAAAGCAACTTGCGACATTTTCATTTATTGGTCGAAGACACGTTCGTGTTCATGGAGTGTGTTCACAGTTCCATGTCCACGCGCTAACTGACTCTTATCTGTTTGCAAAATCATTAAATTTTTCCAGAATGCTTCAGCCCAACCAGATGATCCCAAAATCTTACGCGAGCGTGGGTCTTTTTCATTTATTTTATTATTATAAAAGAGTTCCCTTTATAAAATCGTCTATAACTCACGTAACTTCCAACTACCCCTTTTGTAGACGTGACATCATATATATATATATATATATATATATATATATATATATATATATATATATATATATATATATATATATATATATATATATATATATATATATATATATATATATATATATATATATATATATATATATATATAATATATATATATATATATATATATATATATATATATATGTATGTATATATATATAATATATATATATATATATATATATATTAATATATATATATATATATATATATATATATATATATATAAAATCATTTAAAATTTCATCTTGTACTTTGATAAGTTCTTGTGTCATTTCTCAAATAGGTTCCTAATTTATTGATAAAGATCTTTTGCAGGTAGAAATGTAATAAAAATACAACTGTAGTGCAAGATGAATTTTTTACAGAAAATTTTTCATTCTAATACTTTTTTATACAGTAAACTTCCAATTTGATTGAACTTCTGAACCAAAAACTTTTTGAACTAGCACAAGTAATTCAGTTATAATTAGAAAATACAACTGAAAAAATATTAATTTTAAAAACTCATTGATGGTTGAAGGAAGATCCTTAATAAAAAAATCCTTATTAAATCTACAATATTTCATAAATTTTAGTATATTTCAGATTTTTCGAGCTGAAGGTAAGATAACATTGCAAAACTACAACCAAGGAATCCTTAACTTTGCTCTCATATTATTATTTAAGGCATTTCGGAAACTGTATTCATTAACTTTCGAGATTTATTGGATATTGCAAGATTTTTTAGGTTTAACATCAGAACAAGGTGCCCTAGTCAACTTGGCGATAAAGCTCTAAGCATGGTAAAATCTTCTCCCGACCTCGGAGTGTTCAAACATTTATATATTGATTTTTATTATACTGGTATCTAGATCTCCTTGTGCAACCCACTTCTTATACATTAAATGAGCGTAATTAAAAAAATTAGGTATATTAGTAGATGTAGAGTTTCAAAATTAAAATTTCTCAGTACAAACATATCGATGTAACACTGAAACTAATCAAAGCATAGCCAGGAATTGTTAAAAATAAGTATTTTGTTGAATTCTAAGCAATGAAATCTATCGTGATTAAAACATTTCCTTTACTTTGTACAAGGAAAATGTGGAAAAGTACTCAGAATCAGAAAAGAAATAATGTGTGCATTTATCTGATTTTAGGGATGCAAATAGAAATGAATTTACCTAAATTTAGCTACTGACTCATGCAGTCCAGTACTTTAATAGTACGAATTCATTTAATTGAGCTTTTAGTTCTTTTTCTGTTACTGTAGTATATGTTTTCTTAAGAATATAATGTTTATATATATATATATATATATATATATATATATATATATATATATATAATAGTAAAAATAAAAAATATTTTAATAAGTAAGAGAAAAAATTAAATTAATCAAATCTATTTGTCTCTCATTTTTTTCGTTATTAAATTTCTCTATTTTGGCTGCTTAATTAACTCTTAGAATCAAAGGTAGCTATGAATTATTGATACGTTTCAGTCAACATATTATTCTATTTTGTTTTGATAACCCTTCAGTGGTTTATAGCCCCCAAGAGGATTTGGCTGAAAGAGATGTTACACCAAGAAAAGAGATTTGACTTTGGCAAAGTATACTTTCATAAGAAAAAGAACATTGTACGCAAAAGAAATAACTGTTTATGCTTTTCTATATAGTTATTATTCGCCAACGAGATCGCCAATGTTTCTTATCCTAATATATGTGTCAAGCTTTAAAGCATTAGCTTCCAAACTAAAGTAAAATTAATAGTAAATGCAATACATTCTTTACGATGCGGATTGATCGTGTATCAGCTAGATTATATCAATATTTTGATCGCCAACTACATGCAGATTATATAAAAGTTGTGTGTCTCTAAACCTCTTTCTCTCTAGCTATTTTGTGTATTAAACTCACTAATCGGTTTTTATAACAATTCTAGCCCCTTTTTCTAGTTGTTAATTTCCTGGTTCGTTGTTACGACATGGTAACTCCCAGTTAAATCCCAGGATTAGTGGGAAAGACCTAAACAATCTTATTGACCGACATTCTGAGGGTCCTGATGGACAACCATACAGAAAACCTAGAGCGAGAGAACTGATCGATTTCTCGCTCAAATGCCTTTCTTTAAGTACACTGGTGGGCAAAACTGAAGCAACAGGTGAGTTTTTTGCCATTACTCTATGAGAAATAATCTGAGAGACATGAAATTCAGAAATGAGGCAGAGTATTATGTACGTAAAGGATGATGAAAGCATCGGAACTGATAAAGGAATACAATGCATATAGTATGGAATCAAACAAAATCAAGTTTTATTGAACGCATAGTATCATGACTCATGATTGTCTATCCAAGAGGAAGAACAACAAGCATATGTCCCTTAATATGGGATATTGCTCCTCCCCCCTTAACTGCAGTGGTTCTTCACAGACTCAGAACTAGCTGGTCCAACATTTCTTGTGGTAGGAGGGCCCATTCCACAATCAGCATTTGTTTGAGTTGTTGGGTGTTCTCCGAAGGATGTAAGCGTGCTGCAATGCGTCTCCCCAAAGCATCCTACACCTGTTCGATGAGATTTAAATCAGGGGAGTATGCTGGCTAATCCATTCGAGTGATATTTTCACTTTCAAGTAGCTCCTCAAAGCACACACACACATGTTGAATGAGATTTAAATCAAGGGAGTAGGCTGACCTATCCATTCGAGGGATATTTTCACTTTCCAGTAGCTCCTCAACAGCAAGAGTCCGATGTCACAGACAGTTGTTGCAAAATGATTGGTATACCACTGCGTTTTGATCCTCAGTAAGCGTGAAATGTTCTGTAACGTTGGACTTTGTTGTTTTTGATGACATAACGACTGCATTTCGACTAAGAGTTCTTTTTACCCAGCAAGTTTGGGCAAACTAAATAATAGGGTCTTATCTCCCGTGTACACGGTGAAGAGAAATTTTATTGGTCACGCACATTATATATATATATATACATATATATATACATATATATATACATATATATATATATATATATATATATATATATATATATATATATGTGTGTGTATATACATTACTCATTGAATAACAGATAAGAATGCTTTTATAAGTAAACTTCCCTTAGTAGATGGACTCAAGGATCTCTAGCTTTTAAGAATAGTTCTACAAACTTCAACAATACCATAGCTAAAATATGTTACTATGTCGAAGGCAGGTTCCAGGAAGCAAATAACGTTGATGGAGGACCTTTTGAGTTCTTTTGTATATAAACACGTCCTTCTCAGTATGAAATACTCACTTGTGACCCACTCTGCATACTTCGACTTTTGTTACAATACACCTGAGAAGCCTCAACTGTGCAACACTGATCACGATCTGCAGCAATTATCCTCACAAAGTGACACTTAAATTATATATCAGAAAAAAGGAGAAACGAAAATCCTGAAATATTTTACGAATGTAATAGGGGTCTTTATATTTAGAGGCCTATACTTTTTATGCTTACTTAATTACACCTCACAACATGTGAACAGTATGGAATAGTTCTAAAATAAGCAATGCAATAAGATGAAAATCATTTTGTCACTTGCTGAGAAGAAACGAGGTCAAAGCTTTTTACTTTCTCCTTAAATGTTTTAAAAGGCTCTCACTCCGAAAAAAGAAAGCCAAAATTCCTACCTTCAAACGTGCACTCGACTCATTTCATGAAAATTTTGTTTACAAGGTTATGACCTCGCTTTGTTTTAGGAATCATAAAAGATTCATCACGAAGAGAAAATAGTGGCTGAAGTGATAAAAGCAATTATCAAATGCAATGTAGCATTTCAGAGTGATTCATTGTAAAAACTTGAAATGACTGGTATATTTCACTAATTATCCCTCAAAAACTCTTCCTACTTCTTTTGGATTTATTTATACCTTCCGCTGTAAAGTAAAAGTATCACAATGACTAAATTTACTTCCTGGTTATTAAATGCACTGTTAGCTATCCTTAAATCTGAGAAGATTAAACTAAATTATACTTGAAAATAGCCTAAGCTGTATTAAACTTTGTCTTATCTCCCCCTTTGGTAAAATAACCATGAATAAATAACTTAAAGAAGCTTAATAAACATTAAGCTCTTTCTTACAACTAATAAAATGAGGTGGTGTTAGATGTAGTAAATTCATCCAGAGTATTTAAAAAATTAGTCAAATGTTAATGCAAAAATTTAGCTTGTTACAATGTGTCTTTAACATAAATAATAAACAATAAAATAAGTATAAACAATAAATAAACAATTTAATATAAACAAATATTAACAATATAAACAATAAATGTGTCAATACATCTTGGTTATTGTAAAATTTAAAGTAACAACTGCTGAAATTTTATACTTCAAAAATTTTTATTTTTCTATGAAATAAATTACTAAATCTACGTTTTATTAGATACTCTTGTTTATTGCTCATCATAAACAACTTTATGAAATGAAAAGGGAACAGTTTAGTAGATTATATTAAAAATTAAATTACTGAACCGTGCTTTAATGCTTTATTTCATCCTTTCCCTTTTTTTATGCAGTATTTAACACTTGACTGCTACTCATTCTGATCTGAGTATTTCATTTCTTTCTTTCAGCGTCGAACACTCCAATCTGAGTGGCGTTGCAGAGACAGCATTATTAATTACTTCATTTTATAGCTGGTACTGATAAAGGCTAGTGTGCAGACCACGTTATTGTCTATTATGATCATACAAGCATATAGCCCGTCATATGACGGGATCAGTAAAATTTTTAATTTTCCAGAATTGTAAAGAACCCTATGAGGCAGGTAACAAAAATGGTTTGTTTTTTTGCCTGAAAAATAACTTTCAACAAAAATAATCGATTAAAATTATCACATATGTACTTAATTTATTATTTAAGTCAAATAAAAAAGAAAATTATTTATGTAATATCTAAGTTTATTGATAAAACGTATGAAAATAATGCAGAAAATATTTAAATAACTTTAAATAAGTAATGATTAAATCAGATGGTTAAAGGAATGAAGTCATAATGCTAGAAAAAAAATTGTTATTTTTACCTATTTCTTATGTGATAAATTGATAAATTTAATCGCTTGCTCTTAAAATGGGGCTTGATATAATAGCATTAAACGCTCGAAAAGGGGACGGGGTGAATTTCGAACGTTTTAAAGAGGACAGTATTTTTCGCTGTGATACGAAGCTTATTCATACCAATTTACTTCAGAATCGGATCTATAGTTTAGGAAAAGATAAACTTTACTCGCTTTGAATTTTGAAAACCCTAACTCATCAAAAATCCAATGTGGATAATAATAAAAATTATAAAAAGTTGAAAAAATAGTAAAAATTTATTTTAAAAATAATAAAACAACTTTCGGAATAAGAATTTAAAAGAAAAAACAGAAAATATTAAATTTATTAGACATAAAAGAAGATTGGCTGCGTCGGGAATAGAACCGTCAACCCGAGAAGCGTGACGATCAAGCGGGCGGACATTCTATCAAACGTACAACGCCTGCACGTTGTGTGCAAACTAATTAGAGTATATGAAGGTTTCAGTAGAAACAGTCCAGAAATTTAAATATTACTCTCCTCCTTTGCCATCCTATCAATAATGAATTTCGTATAGAATAAGAGGAAGGATAGGGCTTGAAATAATATCATTAAAAGCTCGAAAAGAGGGGATGGGGTGAATTTCGAACTCGCTTTCAATTTTGCTAATCCTGACTGATGAAAAATCCAATATGGATGTCTGTATCCATTCCAGGTACAACCGCTTCAGAAATTCGGGGACAGACAACTTAGGCTGTTATTATATAGGGGATAAGTGTATTAAATGGTTTACAAGTTTTTGGTTTGTTTGCTTCCTTAAAATAAATAGTTCTGATCATTGAAACGGATTGTAAACTGGAGATATCTTGAAAAAAACTCTCTACGACTATAATTGTAGAAAATAAATTTAAAATGCTAGCCCGGAGTAAACTGAAAGTTAAAGTGCAAATAGTGCCAGAGAACGATTTTGGTAGTAACGACGATAAATCGGGTCAACATTTTGAACACAAATTATATATCATTCAATAAAAATATTTAGCACACTCTGTGCGAGTACATTTCGCAGCGGTTTGGTTTGGTTTGATTTTGAGTACTACGGTCTACTTTTTGCAACACGAAGGCTAATGAGACCGGGACCTACAGCTTAGAGCCGATTCCAAAAGGCTACGAACATCCATGTCAATGTGGGATTCAAACACTCGAACTCCAGAATCGAAGTCCAGCACCCTAACCAATTGACCATCGTTCGGCCATTTCGCAGCGGAATTGTACCGGGAGCGGGCATTTTGCAAGTAAATTTAGTTATACAGCTAAATATCAATAGATCGAAAATTATTTAATTTCTTAATCAACTTTTCGTATTTAATATTGAAATATATAAACAAATATATAAATAGAAATATATATATATATATATATATATATATATATATAGAGAGAGAGAGAGAGAGAGAGAGAAAGAGAAATATATAGATATAGAAATATATAAACCATAAGATTTTTGTAAACAAAAAATATATTTTTTAGTGGATAAATTTATAATAGTATTCTAAATATGAAAAATTTAATAGAAATAGTAGTATTAAGTTTTATTTTTTTTCCCGTTCTGTAGTTCCGCATCGACTGATGTAAAAACTAGTTTTTGTCTAAATTTTCCAAGAATCTATGTAGTAGACAAGAACATTCGGCTTCATTTTCCTGTATATATCGTTATTTTTGTACCCACAAACAAACCATGTTGTTATGCTAACCCGTACTAGTACGTGACCCGCGCTCAAGTAGCAATCGTCAGAAAACGTACTAGTGCTTGTCCCGCATACAGTGTGTTAATACTTCACTTCTACAAAGTTTTTTAAGAAAAACATTTAAAAATAATACCATCTCCCGGGTAAGTACTAAAATTATAATTGGCAACCAAAGTGTTATAACCTTAATTCATGAGAGGGGGATATTTTACAATTAAATCAAAGAATCTATAACAAATGCAGTGACCTTTCTGATTGAATGGATATTACAAAATCAACTCTAGGAATTTTCCCAAAACGTACTTTTTGTATTTTCCGTGTTGTATGAGTCTATGACTTTTTGAAAACTGTAATCCTGAGTTAGTATTAAGCTTGAAGTAGACGTTTTATTCGAGGCTTCGACAAATGTGAACAATTCTCTGGAGTTGAAGCAGACTAAAAGAAAAAATAGTCAAAGAAGTGAGGGTTGATTCTCACAATGACGTGGATGAAACGGAGGTGGTTACAGATTCTACAAAAGTCACAGAAAAAGATGTGGCAAAAGCAACTGATATTCTAAGAACATTTCTGGGATTGCAAGAGGAGTCAATTAGTCAACCATTGCCAAAATAAGAATAACTACATACCAAACGGAAATGGTTTGAGATCAAACTGTATTAAAAGACTGTTTCCCACTGGAGAAGTGCGGGTTGATTCCCAAAATGATGTTGATGAAACGGAGGCAGTTACAGATAGTACAAAAGTCACAGAAAAAGATGAGGCAAAAGCAACTGATACTCTAAGAACATTTCTGGGATTGTAAGAGGAGTCAATTAGTCAGAATGGTTTCTCCACCATTGCCAAAATAAGAATAACTACAGACCAAACGGAAATGGTTTGAGATCAAACTGTATTAAAAGACTTTTTCCCACTGGAGAAGTGCGGGTTGATTCCCAAAATGATGTTGATGAAACGGAGACAGTTACAGATACTACAAAAGTCACAAAAAAAGATGTGGCAAAAGCAACTGATACTCTAAGAACATACCTGGGAATGCAAGAGGAGTCAATTAGTCAGCCACTGCCAAAATAAGAATAACTAAGGAGCAAACGGAAATGGTTTGAGATCAAACTGTATTAAAAGACTTTTTCCTCCTGGAGTATGTAATTGTATACTTTATTACATTATTTTCTTCACTAAATATGTAGTTATATCTTGAAATATTCGCTGCTCTGGACTTACATAAAACATAAAATTGTAAAACCTCCGTACCTCAAAAACCTATATTTCTCGATTTTTCTCGATTTCTTCGCGAAATACGAGATAGTCAGGTTACAAAATGCTATTTTTCTTTGATTTTAATATAATAATAGAGCCCAGAATATAAATAACTTCGCTCAAGAATAACATTAGGAAGCGTATCTAGAAAGACAAATGACAGATTAATCTTTTCTCAGTAAGATGATATCGTTTGAAGAAGTTAATTTTTCATATGCATGAAGACGATCAATTAAACTCCTTTCAAAAAAGTTTTTCCTGTAATTTTAAAGATCGAAACGGCGATAAGCTTCTTAGAAGTTATTTAATATCCACTTCTATCCAAATGTATGGTAATAAACTGATTACGCATGTGTAAGTGATTTGTTCCCTAATGTATTCTGAAATAAAACTCTTAAAAAGAAGCCTCCAGTAGTCTTGCATAATTAACGTGATCCCAATTACAAATATTTTGAGGTTTTCCTTGGTCACCTTCCCGGGCAAGAGAAAAAAAAAATGTTTTAGACAATACGGGAGGAAATGCCATTAATTGTTTATCGCTTACGAAATGGGGAAAAGGATGATTTCCCCAAATGACTGTGCCCTAATTCTTATCTTAAGCCTGCCTTAGGTGAAAACGAGTAGGTAACCACATATTGGGGATGAGGGATGATCTTAACAAAATTCCTCAACAATCTTGTTTCTTGGAAATACTTACATTTTCTAAAAAAAAATAAAAGAAGATTATGTTTTTCGCTCTGTGTTTTGAAAGATTAATGAGGTCAAAGAGCTCTGACATGAACTGTGTGTTAAAAATGACGAGCAAAAGTAGACTCTGCAACAGTTTTTAACGAATAATTATAATGTAGGTATTATGGTAAACAAATAAGGATATATGCAAAATGTAAAAGCCAAAAAATATCTGGACACCACATGACTTTGTTTTACGGCTATTAAATTATATACATTTTTGTTACACTTCTTTTAAACTTAGTCGAATGGGAGATACGATATTCCAATTCTTCAATAAATTTAACAATTACACGATTCTTAAAATATTGTTTTTTAGTAACATCAAATGGTTATACAGAGCTAATTCAAATATATAATAAAAATGTATTCATCAATCACCAGAGCTCAAGTACTGCCATCTGGCATAAAGTAGTATTTTGATACATTTTATATTGTTATGTTTCGTTACTTACAATGCAGATTGCAATAAAAATTGAAAGTGCACAACTACGTATTACAATAATCTTAATACTAAATCTCCTTTATTCTTAACTAGATTAATTTTAAGTTACGATTGGATTAATTTGGTTCCGATTACATAGTATCTGACCTCCAACTTGTGAACTTTTCTATTTTGACTTGAATTTATTATATTGTTGTATTTATTAATAATATTTCAGCAGAAAATAAAGATCTCTGACTCGCTTTGTGAATTATTCTAGCTAAAAATTGTAATGTCTAGTTAGTAACAATCCCTAATGCACTATTTTTTCGTTTACATTTTAAAATCATTTTATGAAGAACATGGATGAATATTTGTTACAGACATATATCTGTATGCCAAACATAGTTACGAAGCTATTACTCAATAGTACCACTGTAGCACCAGTAAAGGTACGAGCACGTATAACTTTTCCCTCCCCCCCCATTAGGTCCTCGTAATTTAAAAGTACGGACCAAGGGATGGCTTCTCAGGCTTGTCATGCTACTTCCACTGGTATTGTTTGAAATTGGAGGATATTGCGACCACGAATATATTTTACGTGCCCCAGCCTCTCTTCGTGAAAACGGGAATATTTTTCAGGCAAAAGCCTCAAACCATAATCCTCCAGTTATGATCGCAAAACCTTTGCCGACTGAACTACAATGGGTCTTGATAATAAGAACGTAATTTTTTTTCTTCTAATTACATAAAAGTATTTGAAAAGAACGTAAGTCAAGTATCTTTGCTGTGCTTTGATTGTTTTGGTTTTAAATTATAGCATCTAAATAGTATGATACAAAATTCAGTGTTTTTTTCGGTTACATAAGATAAAGATTCCAAAAAGAAAGCAATGCATGAATTTGTAGATAAAATAAAAGCTCAAACAACTGGAATAATCCCTGGCAAACATATATAATCTATCTATCTTGCAACTAGATTAAATATGAAGGAAAATGCATGACAAGGAAGGAAAGAAAATCTGGTGAAAACCGAAATTTATTTTCTAAATGACCCAAACAAGAACTAATATGAAAGGAAATACATGACAACGAATGAAAGATAACTTGGTGAAAACCAAAATTTATTTTCTAAATGACCCAAACAAGAACTAATATGAAGGGAAATACATGACAACGAATGAAAGATAACTTGGTGAAAGCCTAAATTTATTTTCTAAATGACGCGAACAAGAACTAATATGAATTGAAATACGTGACAACGAATGAAAGATAACTTGATGAAAACAAATATTTTCTAAATGTCCCGAACAAGAAATAATATGAAGGGAAATACATGACAACGAATGATAGATAACTTGGTGAAAACCGAAATTTATTTTCTAAATGACGCGAACAAGAACTAATATGAAAGGAAACACATGACAACGAATGAAAGATAGCCTTATGAAAACCTAAATTTATTTTCTAAATGACGCGAACAAGAGCTAATATGAAGGGAAATACATGACAACGAATTATAGATAACTTGATAAAAACCGAAATTTATTTTCTAAATGACGCGAACAAGAACTAATATGAAGGGAAATACATGGCAAGGAATTATAGACAACTGGGTGAAAACCGAAATTTCTTTTCTAAATGACGCAAACAAAAACTAATATGAAGGGAAACACATGACAACGAATGAAATATAACTTGCTGAAAACAGAAATTTATTTTCTAAATGACTTGAACAAGGACTAATATGAAGGGAAATACATGACAACGAATGAAAGATAACTTGGTGAAAGTCTAAATTTATTTTCTAAATGACCCAAACAAGAACTAATATGAAGGGCAATACATGACAACGAATGATAGATAACTTGGTGAAAACCGAAATTTATTTTCTAAATGACGCGAACAAGAACTAATATGAAAGGAAACACATGACAACGAATGAAAGATAACTTGGTGAAAACAAATATTTTCTAAATGTCCCGAACAAGAAATAATATGAAGGGAAATACATGACAACGAATAATAGATAACTTGGTGAAAACCGAAATTTATTTTAAAATGACACTAAAAACCACCCCAACGATCGCTTAGTACAACGACATAACATTTCTTATTGTTATCTTAAAACTCAAATAGTAAAATATTTAAAAACACATTAGTCATCATAAAGGGAATCAAAAGGGCAGATCTGAATATTTTAAAAAGCCACAGGTGGCCTTAAAGAGCTTGTTCTGCATTCCTGACCTCCAAACAAACTTGACTTTCAGAACAAAAATATTCAATTCCTTTTTCTACTGTCAACAGAATGCTAAGAAAGTATGTCGCGTACAAGAATAGAACCAATTGTATATTCCAGCTCATCTAAAAATTTAAGAATGTGTGAGAAAAATATATCTGATGATACTATAAAATCTGATTATGGAAAAGAAAGGCATTTGGAACTGAAAATATGGGAGACTATATTTTGGACAACAATTGCTAAGCGTTTTTATCTTTTACTTTTTCTAGAGTTAGTTGAACTGTGCTTTAAATTCAATGTTGTATTTATAGCAAATGATTATTACTGGGAACATATCACCTTTAAGCAACTTTAAATGGAAGATTTCTTTCCTTATTTTTCGACTTACCATATCTTTCTCAATTATTATCTTAAATACATGGAATTTTCATCATTTGTTCTCTATACTTATTTAATTAGTTTTGCTTAATTTACTTTGTTTTTAAAAAATAAGAAGTTTCTATATGAAGAGAAAAATGAGAACTTGTTTAAAAAAATTTTAAATTTTTCTGACACACTCTGCTTAGACTTTTCAATACAAAAAGACTTTCCTTAAAATTTTTCCTTTTTTGAAATAATAATTATTAGTTACAATTCTCCACTTATTTAGATCTTTAAAAAGTATTAGAAATATTATACCAAGTGATTAAATTTTTAAATATCTGAAATAATGTTTAAAAGTTCTATTTCAAATACTGTTAATTATAAATGGTATAAACAACAACGAAAAGGTAGGTTTTGGTAGTTTTAAAAGTGTAATATATTTTTAAAATTTTATTTAGATATTTAAAAAGTATTAGAAATATTACACCAGGTGATTAAATTTTTAAAAAAATCTAAAATAATGTTTAAAAATTCTATTTCAAATACTATAAATTCTAAATTATATAAGCAACAATGAAAAAGTAGGTTTTTAGATTTTTAAAATTTAATTAAGCTATTTAAAAAGTATTAGAAATATTACACCAAGTAATTAAATTTTCAAAAGTCTAAAATAAATTTTAAAAATTCTGTTTCAAATGTTGTAAATTCTAAATTATATAAACAACAACGAAAAAGTAGTTTTTTGATTTTTAAAACTTTTATTTAGATTTTTAAAAAGTATTAGAAATATACACTAGGTGGTTAAATTTTTTAAAAATCTAAAATAATGTTTAAAAATTCTATTTCAAATACTGTTAATTCTAAATGTTATAAACAACAACGGAAAAGTAGGTTTTGGGATTTTTAAAAGAGTAATATATTTTTAAAATTTTATTTAGATATTTAAAAAGTATTAGAAATATTACACCAGGTGATTAAAATTTTAAAAAAATCTAAAATAATGTTTAAAAATTCTATTTCATATACTATAAATTCTAAATTATATAAACAACAAAGGAAAAGTAGGTTTTTAGATTTTTAAAAACTTTGTTTAGATGTTTAAAAAGTATTAGAAATATTACACCAGGAGGTTAAATTTTAAAAAAAATCGAAAATAATGTTTAAAAATTCTATTTAAAATAATGTGAATTTTAAATGATATAAACAACAACTAAAAAACAGGTTTTAAGATTTTTAAAAATTTTACATTTATATGTTTTAAAAGTATTAGTAATATTACACCGAGTGTTAAGTTTTCAAAACCTCTAAAATAATGTTTAAAATTTCTGTCTAAAATACTATAAATTTTATATGAAGAAAGCACATTTGATCACGTGATAAAAAATACCCATGTCTATAAAAAATACCCTTGTTTACTATTGGTCAAAGAAGTACACACAGACGCTGGATTGTCTATAACATGTCTGGAAGGAAAAATCAGAATTACCGCACAAACCCCAGTAACGTAATTTATGAACAGAAGTTATTAAATTAATATTAAAATATGTAAATAAAAGATTTTAATATTGAATATATATATGTATATATATATATATATATATATATATATATATATATATATATATATATATATATATATATAGTATATGTATATGTTTATATATATATATATATATATATATATATATATTTATATATTTATATATACATATATATATATATATATATATATGTATATATATATATATATATATATATATATTTATATATATATAATATATATATATATATATATATATATATATATATATATATATATATATATATATATATATATTATATATATATATTATATATATATATATGTATGTATACATATATATGTATATATATATATATATATATACATATATATATATATACATATATATATATATAATATATATACATATATATTATATATATATATACATATATATATATACATATACATATATATATATATATATATACATATATATATATATATATATATATACATATATATATATATATATATATATATATATATATATATATATATATATATATATATATATATATATATATATATATATATATATATATATATATATATATATATACGTGAATACATATGTGACCCAACGGGTTGAAATCGGTATAAATGTTGTTCATTAAGTCTTATGGATTGGGAAGGCTTGCCTCAGTTATCTCCACCAAACAGTTTGAATACTTAGCAATCGGTTTTTAATGAAAATTTATAATAATGAAAAATTTCTTGTTTATAATGAACCTTTTTTATATCGATTTATAAAATCTATGGGAGATTTGTGAGATTTATAATATTTTTAGTCGTTTAAATTGTATGAAATTTAACTATAATTCTACCAACTGAGAATATGCCCTCTATTAGTACAATAGTTCATCTCTTAGAAAATAAACTGATGTTACATCTATTATTATTCCTGTAGATGCATCATTTCGTATAGTTTCTTAAGCTATTGGAAAATCATACAAACTGTCTTCAGTGCAGTAAAAATTGATTAATTTCGAAAATATGACCTTGTTTTCTAATACTTTAAATTATGAAGAAATGTTTAAACAAAATAACCGTGAAATATATATTTCATTAACAAAATTTAACTTGAAACGGCACATTTATCTTAAGCTCTGATGATGTAAACTGCCACTGACAGAAGGAAAATTTCTTTTTCAAACGATGATTTCACGTAGTCGTTTAACTCAAACATCGCATTAAAAACGGATGATTTCATTATTTATTTTAAAATATTGAAAACAGCTAATAATCCGAGAAAAACCTGTAAATTCTAGCTATTAAAATCATCAGGGTTGCTCTTCATATTTAATATTTGTTAGAAACCGACTTAGGAAAGGAACAAATCGTCAAGGATAAATAAAGCCATTTAGTTGTTTCAAAACAATGAATGCGTAATGCACCGTTAATACAGTTGAATTAAGTTATGTTAAGAACTTAAGGTGATAGTTGCGACCTAATTTCAACACTTTGAAGGTTACAATGCCAGTCTTACCAAAGTAATGTCTAAAGATGGTTTACAAACGTGTCTCATCAGCGTTGTAACCCATCATTTGCAATTTCATGCAGGGCAAATTAAGCCTGTTAAAGCATGACTTTGAACTCCTGTTTTTAAAGGCGTTAATCATTCATCCATGAAGGATACATTGTTACATTGATGGTTACGTTAATAATAAAACATAAATAAAAAAATGCGTGTTAACAAAGAATTCAATGCTATGTATTCAGGAAATTAGCGAAGTAAATATCCTTTTGAATATGATGGTGTACCTTAATGTATAATAACTTAATTAGACATGACAGACAATTTCATTATCTTTATGGTGACACACTGGGGGATTTCTAAATAGGCTAGCTAGGCTATAGCCTAGCAAATATAGAGGCATATTTGCAAATATGCCTCTAGTGACACATCAACAAGTTTGTCATTAGTAATATCAGTAATTAGTATATTAGTAACTATTGTATTAGTGACCATTATCTTTTGAATGAATCAGTTTCGTATAAACTATTTTATTTTCCTTTCGACATACTTTCTGCTGTTCATTAATAACTTTCGTTTGGTCTTTCTTTGAATTTTACTGTTTATCGATTTCCCAAGATTCTCATTCAAGGGTTTCTTTCAAGATTTTATAAATATAAAAGTCTGTGTATAAGAAATCTTAAATGTAATGCTTTGTTTTGACAGTAAATGCTCATTAGAATGGCGATTTTGATGCAATAACATTTTGGCGGATGTTAGACTGATATTTTCAGCAGTTTAAGTAGTTTAGAGATTAGAATATCTATAAGATAATTATCAATGATCAAATAATTATGGATTGAAAGTTGTAAATGAGAAGAGAGAGGTAAATCCTATTTAGGCATAAGGTTAAGATTTACTACGAGTTGGACCAAATTATGTTTCTCCAAAACTGATTGTAATTGAACACAGCAATCATTGAGCAATTTTTCTTTTCATCCCTTGCAGTTTTTTTTTTTTGAGACTCTTACACGATATTCTCATATGGAAAATCTAAAACGCTTTTAGTAAATCTAATATAACTGCAATCAATATTAATTATCATAAAATCATTAAATCTTTTCCTTATTTTATTATTTTAACGGCTGTCTTCCAAATTTGTCGAATCATAGAACCTTTAGAACTATGAGGGTTTTTTAAGGATATTGCATTTCTCCCTTTGAAAAATATTTCAATAAAAGTAAAGTAAAATGACAGACTTCATGTCTGTATGAGTGTAGGACATGAAAACTTTTTTATAAGATTGAGATGTGGGTTGAACCCTCTAAACTTTTTTTGCGAAATTTGAATTTTTTTTTAGAATTATTATTTATTTACTATTATAGTTGTGTTAATCCTATTTTTCAACTTTGTTAACGATAGAGCAATCCCATATTCCAAATGAAAAATCATCTTTAAGCTTAAAAATCTATTTCTTTTGGTTAAACGTTTTTGAAAAATTGAAAAGCATGTTATCAAATTTTTAAAATTTTCTAAATATAACAGTTTTTAATCCGATTAAAAAAATTTCATTAGCAGCCGGACTAACTATCTAACGGAAGTCTCTAACATACTCTAACGGAACACCGAGAAATCTATAACAGAACCAATTGCTATATAAAAACCCAGTACGGAGACCATTGATAGCCAGAGATCTGTAACGGAGCCCATAGGCTTAAAATATATAATTTGAAGACAATTTTTTTAAAGAGAACTATGACTGAACAGCCTGAGATATGTAAAAACTCCCATGAGTTTAGGAAAATACAGTTCGAAGACCATTGGCAGCCAGATAATTATAACGAAACAAATGGATTTAGCAAAATACAGTTCGAAGACCATTGGCAGCCAGAGAATTAAAACGGATCCCATGTATTTAGCAAAACACAGTTTGAAGACCATTGAAAGCCAGATAATTATAACGAAACCCATGGGTTTAGCAAAACATAGTTCGAAGACCATTGGCAGCCAGAGAATTAAAACGGATCCCATGTATTTAGAAAAACACGGTTTGAAGACCATTTGAAGCAAGATAATTATAACGAAACACATGGATTTAACAAAACACAGTTCAAAGACCATTGGAAGCCAGAGTATTATAACGAAACCTATGTATTTAGTAAAACACGGTTTGAAGATCATTGCCAGCCAGATAATTATAACGAAACAAATGGATTTAGCAAAACACAGTTTGAAGACCATTGGCAGCAAGAGATCTATGAATGAACAGCCAGAGTTTCATAACGGAACTGATGAGTTTAGTAAAACTCAATTAGAAGACTATTGGTATAGAATATTTTTGGCATTTTTAATACTACTTTATAGCTTAAAATTGCCATGTTCAGGATTTGTACCTTTGTACATCTAATATAAATTACTCTAATAGTTAATTACAAATATTGTCTTTATTTACACATTTATAATACTATTTGACAAATTTTTATCTATTTTTATTTATTACAACTGAGAACACCAGTTAAATACAAGCTAATGAAAGTGACTATTTCTTGTAAAATTTGTTAGGATTTCTAACTTCCTTTATTAAGTGCTAATAGAAAGTCGAAATCACACTTTTATTATCTGTTAATAGTATAAAGCTAAATGAGGATTCGAAAGTATTGTCATTGAACTATTAAATAAAGAGAATACTAAACGGTTTGCCCTTAAATTTCATGGTTTTAGAACAATTCAGGAAAATATTTACTAAATAATTATTGGTAAAAAATTATAACTTTAGTATAAAGTTTTGATAAAATTTTAAAAACTTGACTTAGAAAATGGGGGAATTTACTTACTTCTGAAACAATTTCAAACTACTTCAAACAAAATCATGCAATATAACTACTTATTATTAGTATAATTACTAAGATACCTGTTCAGTACAAAAGATGACAATCTGACTACAATAACTTCATTAGTGCCAATTTATTCTATTTTTTTCTTCCTTATAGGTTAATCTAATCATACGAATTTCGGCAGTTTAAGATTCCACTCAGATTTTGCTAAAAGTCGAGCACATAAAAAGGTATAATTCCTGTCATGTATTAATTACTATTTCAAAGATCATAGTTATCATCACATCGATGTAGTATTTTAGTTCACAGAGCAATTATATTTAATATGGTTTCCTTTCTTTTTTTGTACTATACTTGCCATCGGTCGACAAGCACCATTATTCAATGAATCAATATCATGTCCTGTAATTTGGCTTTCCTGCCAGTTTCGAACAAGAATCGTTTCGCATAGAGGTGGGTACTAACTATATTGGATCCCTCTATGTCTACATAGACCTATAGGGAAAATTGCTCTGTTTCTTCTGGTTTAAAGATTTCTTTCACTAAATTTTACAACGTGATAGAGTGAAAGTTCTCTAGAGCATTTAAGGTAGTTGGGCACCAACCATATGGAATACATTTAATTCAGTATAATTCTATGGAGAAAATTGCTCTATTCTTTGCGAAATTCAAAGACTTTTTTAAATAAATTTTACGAGGCTATAGAATGGAAAATTCTCTAGGATTATGAGTGGTTTTTTATTCTTTATGTTAGTAAAATGTCTTTATTTACATTTCAAAGAAGACAATAACAAAACTTTTCATAAAGAATTTAAATTTGTATATATTTTTCGCTCTTTATAAAAATTTAGTCAAGCTTAACCTAGGAGAATTTACCGCTCCCTATGTGGTGAATTTTTTGTAATGCAAACTGTCCAGAAGTAGACTCTATTTCTTTATAGTTTCACATAGAGTTAAAGCTATCCAATCCAATCCAATACGACCAGCAACTAACCACTTTAGGAGAAATAACTAAGTCTAATCTGATACATTAAGGTGGTTTATTAAGAGTCCTGTGTTCAATATTTTTCTATTCGAAATTTAACTAGTCAGTTGTTTACTGCTAAAACCAATGAATACAATGTCAACTCCTGGACCCTACAGACTAATGTTCTGAACGCTTGCGTCCTAATTATTTTGACATAATTTAACTCTTTAATGCTCGAGTCTTTTCTGTCAATATATATTTATAAATATTTTGAATTAATAATTGATTATGGATTCCTAAGAGTAAAGCAAGTATGAAATTTAAACAACTTTGTATATTTCAACCTGTCCTTGTTAGTACATCGTTAGATGCCATTATAAAAATAAACGAAAACATTTCTTCTAAAAGATTTAATTGACATCATGTGTAAGCAGAGAAATGTAAAGTGAAGCTTTATAATAGATAAAGCTATTTGTCATGGTTTCAATCAATCTTCCTACCGAAAAAATAAATTTATGAGCGAGATTCGAAAATTCATGAGAAGTCGATCTCAATAATTGAATCTCAAATGTTAGCAGATACTCAAAAACTTGATAGATTTCATATAAAACTACCATCTACCTTAGCTGAAAAGAATAACTAGTTCCGTAAAAATTCTACAAGCTACTCTTTATTTGCTCGAAAAAGGCACAACAGACATTAAGGGGTTACGTCATACCATAAACTCTACTTTTTTTACACTGGGACCTACTACTTAAAGTCGATTCCGAACAGTTACGAATATCTATGCCATAAGCTGGTTTCGAACCCGCTGATTCCGGTACCAATAAATAGCGACTTACCATTCGACCATCATCTGGCCATAATACATCAGGCTGAAAGGTATAATCAGGATACTTATACATAGACTGGTAGAAATTTTCTTAAGTTCTTTAATATTCAGATGTTTTAATGTATATATAGGTCATAAACTACAAAAAAATGTCATTTTTTTCTTTAAATTGATGTGTAAAGAACTGGAATATAATAATTTGAAAAGTCATTTTTAAGTCAGTATGAAAGAAAGGGAAAAATGAGAAAAAGAAAGCATTCAGTGGTTCTAACGATACTAGTTCGATCAAAATTAGATTTAAAAAACCATACTTAGAATCATACTAGAATTCGCTATGAGCCGCCGAACGGTGGCCGATTGGTTAGGGCGCTGATCATCGGTACCAGAGTTCGTGGGTTCGAATCCCACTATGGCATGGATGTTCGTAGCCGTTCGGAATCGGCTTTAAGCTGTAGGTCCCGGTCTCATTAGCCCTCGTGTGCAAAACAGTAGATCGTAGCGCTCCAAACCAAACCAAACTATGAGCCATTTATTTTTTTTCCTACATACGTTGCTCTATTCCGAAGTATAGCAAAAGTCAAAGTGCGAAATGTCTTTAGTGTTTTGAACCACACAAAGCATTTGAATACAAATGCTACTCAATTTACAGTGAAATTACCTTCAGGTTTGGGAAATAATCCTTTTAGACTTTCTGAGAGAAGTATTTGACTACTTTATGTTATGTATATCTCGTAGGAATACTTAAAGAATCTTATATAATAAAACAAATAATCAAATATTTATAGCTTTAAAATATACTGGTTTATAATTTATTTAGATAAAATACTGGATATTGGAGGTCCACTTTCCTGATTTGGTTTGGCTTGGAATGCCACGGGGAAATTTTTGCTGCACATGAGGAATCGTCATGAAGATCCATATTAGCAGAGGGACTTGAAACCCATTTCCGGTTTCAAAAAGCTACTTTCGACTGATTCACCATTTCTCGTAACCTAATGCAACAAGGCTCATTGCATCAGGACCTACTACCTAAATGAGATCTAGTAGGACTTCGAGGATCCATGCCGGCAGCGGAATTTTAACACCAATTCGAGTTCCGAAAAGCAACGGCCTACTGATTTATCAATTTCATAGAATCTACAACTTCCAAAAGACTACACTATACGAATTAAAGCATTCTTTCCGAAAATTTTAAGAACAAATATTTTTTAGAACAGATTTACAGTATATATGAATGTTTTAACCTAAAAAATGATGGATATTAAATGTTTTTGGGAAACAAAAGACAATTATAGTAACATAAAAGTTTAACACATAAGTTTTTATTTTTACTTTTTTCTACAAAGTAAAGGTAATATTGGAATGTAAAAAAGTTTAGAGCTTAAATTTCCACGGAATGGTCATTAAAGAATGTCTAGCAGAATTTTGACCAGTTTCAGTGTCACGTCTGTACATACGCACGATGTAAGTTTAATTTTAAAACTTTATCTATTTTGACCATTCCTGAATTGATTCTGACTAATCAAGTTGACATCCGTACTTATGTATCTTGCAGAACTCAAAAATGATTTGCTGCAGAATGTTGAAATTTTGTATTTATGATTATTAAACGTCTAAAAAAGCCACGGTAGCTCAGTCGGCAAAGACTGCGAATTCGTAACCGGAGGGTAATGAAATCGAGTCTCTTACCGGTTTAAGATCCGCAGTGTTTCTCAATAGCGACGGGCCAAGTAAAATATGATAGTGGTCACAATGGCCCTAAGTTCCCAAACGATATCCCTGGAGGTGACAGTCCAAGGTGGAGGGGCCGAAAGATGGCTGAATGGTTAGGGTGCTGACCTTAAGAACCGGAGTTCGGGGATTTGAATCCGACAGTGGTATGGATATTCGTAGCCGTTCAGAATCGGCTTTAAGCAGTAGGTCCCAGTCTCATTAGCCCTCGTGATGCAAAAAGTAGACCGTAGTGCTCCAAACCAAAACCAAAAATAAAACCAAGCTGGAGGGGGAAATTCTGCTTATTCCTAGAGTCTAAATTATGAGGACCCACTCTTAGAAAAACAACCTCACGAGGCAATGACAACCATCTTCCTTGAGAAATCAAATGATATTTAAGTATGGACACGACACCAAGCAAACGTAACATCTGAGTTTACACCTCTTTTGATTGTTATCTACACTCTATGTAAAGAAAAATGTGAAATATTAGGTATATTAACTTGTATAATATAACTCAAAAATGATTAGCCGTAGAATGCTGTAATTTACTCTTTAAAACTGTTATAACATCTACTGGTATAACAAAGATGTTCTTTACTTTTGCATACTGCAGTTTATGCCCTATATAAGAAAATATTTCAATTTAAAACATATTAGCACTGTAGGGCATAACTCAAAAAGGATTAACCTAACATATTGAAGTTTTGTATTTAGGACTGTTATAACATATAAGTTGTGCCTCTCTCTTTTTGATTGCAACCTGCATTCTATTAAAGTATAAATATCAATATAAAGTATATTAAGGACGTGGAGCCTTAATAAAAATTAGATGAAAATTGACAATATTTTGTAAAAAGAACTGTTACAACATTTAGTTGTGCTTCTTCGTTTTTGATTGCAGCCCGTACTCTATATAACAAAAAATCTCAATATAACAGTCATTAAAACTACTGATCTGCAACAATGAAGCTCAGAGATATTGTCATATACATATACTGTTGTATCAGTGCTTTTAAAAAACATTTTTAAAAATAAATAGATAAAAATATATTATTTGCCAAAAATGATTTTGAATTTCCTTTAATTATTAATTTCTGGTACGGAATGCAGAAAGTATTGTAATTGTCAAAATTTTTCGTTTAGATAAATCTTGACGTAAGGCTGTTTTATTTTTCATTTAAAAGACAGCTCAGTTTTTTTTTTCTTTTTTTTAGTTGAAACAACTTCACCCCACAGCTTCACATTATTTTATTATTAATAGAAAGGTACCTTGAAACCTCTTCTCTTATTTTATGAACCCTTCTGACGATAATAATGGATGAAACTACCTTTTATGTAATACGAGGTTTTAGTAAAAATATATTCATGGAAAAAATTTTATTGCATTGAAACATGTAATTTTCTTTCATACATTACTTTACTGATATTTATCGGCATGTATACATAAAATATCATAAGTTTTAAATATTATTTTATAAAATATACAATTAAATTTGAGACTTCTAAAACCATAAATCTAAGTTGTTTAAAAAAAAATTCTCTATATGAATTAAGGAATCCAATTAGATTCGTACAGTAAAATGTGAGTGAGACAGTAATTATATATAAATTATATTGAATGTAAATTTATATAATATATATATATATATATATATATATATATATATATATATGTGTGTGTGTGTGTGTGTGTGTGTGTGTGTCTGTGTGTGTGTAGATATAATTATATAAATATATGAGCACATTTATTTTTTGTATACTTATATGTGCATATCTTCTGTATAGATATATTTATATAAATATATGTGCACATTATGTGTATAGATATAGTTGTATACTTTATGTGCATACCTGTGTGTATAGATATATTTTAATACATGTATGTGAATATCTGTGTGTAGATATATTTATATACGTATATGTTCATATATGTGTGTATTGATATATTATATACATTTATGTGAATATTTGTGTGTACAGATATATTTATGTAAATATATAATGATATCTCTCTGTGTGTATAGATATATTTATATGCATATATGTTTGTGTATAGACAAACAGAACTTTCAGTTTAACCATAGGAAGGAACCATCCACTTACCTTCTGAAACAGTAGGCAGATATGTTTTATCTAAACTGTATAATCCACTGCAGAAACTTTCTCCAATTAAGACGTTCCCTTCCTTTCACCACTGGTTCATCTTTCTGATTAAGAGGAGAAATGATTCCGAGAAAGTGTTTGGCCCACTTTTATACCTGGTCCGTCTCCCCATGTAGGCCAAAACCTGGTGGCATGCGCGCTTCTTCGTTTCGGCCTCCGACCGGTGTAAGGGGGGGGAGGGCACAAAAAAAAACGAATGACCACACTCCGTGATAAGAGGACCTCTATTTTTCGCATCATCCGTTGCTCTTAAAAGAAGTTACGCGGGGGCGGAACAATGGGACTAACGTGTTCGGATCTTCTTCTTTGCGGTAACGAAAACTTGAGATATAGATTAAATCATTCATTGTTGCATGGCAGAAGATATACAGGCGATATGCAGAAAAGGGCCGTTTTGGGAAATGGCTAGGAATAACCGTTTGCCTGCGTTGCTTGTTGATAGTTCACGAGTTGGTGATTTAATTCTATTAATGAGTCAGTGTAGACTTTCATTTTCGCGTTAAGTTTCTTAAACGCCGTGCTTTTGTTGCTCGTATCGTGGAGCATCACGCTCGTCGGCAGATCGCGCTTTGTGGGAAACTTAAATCCTTTTATGGGGTCATTAAGCATTATGCTGTCAAGTTGTTGATGGTAGCAATTGGCAGTTTTTTTTTTTAAATTATCCTCAAGTTGATTGATGTGACATTTGAAAAAGATTTTGTTTTCGCTATTTTCAATAGTAGTTTCTTGTTTTGCTTAGTTTGACCTGGAGCACTACGGTCTACTTTTTTGCTATACGAGGGTTGAAGAGACCAGGACCTAAAGCCTTTAATGTCGAGAATGGCTACGAGCACCCTTGCTGTTAGAAGGCGGAGATTCGAAGCCTAGAACTCTAAAACGAAGAACAGCGCCCTATTTTTTGCCATTATTGAGAAACTAAGCACTAAGCACGACTCATTTGGTACCAGTAATTTGTCTCAAGAGGATTTCGTGCTACTAAATTCCAACCAACCAACTATTTGGTTCCGTTTAGAACACTACGGTCAAATTTTTGCTATGCTTTAATTAAATCATAACACATGTTTGTATGCAATACATCTTTGCTTTAATTGAATCATTAATTAAGTAAAGTATCATATAATTTGGGTTTTCTCTGTATTTAGAATAAATTTTCTTTTCAGAGGGTTTTTCTTTGTAAAAATAAGTAAGTAAACATGGTTATGAAACATATAGTAGTGATTGATATTTTGGGTAGAATAATGTTAAAAAAACTACGTAGCACGTTTTATTTGATTTTTTTTCAGTTTGTGAAATTATACGTCTTTTGATTCAAAACACAGAGTGCATACTAGTAAAAGAAATGTATTTTTACAGATACTAATTAGTTTTTTATTTAGGGTATTTTCACAGTAAAGTTATTTTATGCGAAACTCTAAAAGGTTCAGCATAATTAACAAAGTGTAAAAATTTAGTATTATCAGCATAAACATTGTATAATATATATAATATATATATATATATATATATATATACATACATATATATATACACACACATATATATATATATATATATATATATATATATATATATATATACATATATATGTGTGTGTGTGTGTGTGTGTGTGTGTGTGCATACATGATTTAATTATGGATTTAGACACAAAAGAATCTAATAGACTATTGATGTTTTACAATAAATTACACGAAAATGTACGATACTGTTGTTTAATTTACCAACATTTATAATTTAGTTCATCAGTTAGCATCAGGGTTGGTGAATGACTCAGAGCTTCAGCTTTCTCAATACCCCCCCCCCCATCCGTCAAATTAACTTTTTTTTAATAAACAGAAGGCTCAAAATAAATGTATTCGGAAAAGGGCAGGAAGCATCAGCCCTTAAAAGTAGAGGGCATGTAGCAGCGCCCTTTGAAAAACTCTTTTAGTATGCATCTTTATACGGAGGTTAAAACTCTTTAAAATTTGGATTAAGTTTTACTATACTATTAAGTTATTTATTACAATACCAAATATGTTTATTCATCAGCCGTAGGAGAAAGTTTCTACAAAAGGACAAGGATATAAAGGGAACCTTGACCTACCATTCCCGCAGTATTCGTTTTTCCACTTTCATCAATTGATTCATCTGTTTCTGAATTCTGTCCCATGAAACTAGGGTTACTTTTTTTCTCATTCATCTTTCCCAAATTCATCCTTTTCCCGCATCTATTGTAGAAAACTTTATGTCGTATTCCTTTCTCTTCTAGGAAGTATCGTTTTTGTGGAATTTAGGAAAATGGAGGAAATGTTTTTTGAGTGTGTTGATAATAATGTTTCAATGTCGTGTGGTCAAAAACATTATCAGGATTTTTTCTCTAAACCCCTAGAGGGTTAGTAACGTAACGACTACAGGTTCACAGCAGGTTGACAGAATTGAAGGATTTATGAACTGGAGAGAAGTAAAAGCATGGGGGTACAAGAGCCTAGCACACAGCGTTTTTTCACGCCAGATTTGGAGTATTTCTAGGCTTGCCAAATTGTTTATATGAGCCAAGTTAATAGCTTATGGTTCAACGACGCTCAAAGTAATAGTGCTAAAAATTGTATTTTTAATGTGTATAAAATTGTAAAAAATGCTAAGCTTCTTTAATTGTTGTACTCTTTAGCGACTTTCAGAACACCAAAATTAATTTCTGCTCAACTCAACTTTTCTTATATAACTCCTTTACATAACTTCTTTTCAATCCTGGTGTCCCCACGGGACGAATTCTTAACACTCTCCCTTATGTCAGCATACACCATTCCTAGGCCGAAACGAACTAGCGTGCCTGCCACAAGGTTTCGCCTGGCTCATATACATCCTCACAGCACTACGTAAGAAAATGTAAAATATATTGGAGGGTTTGGTTTAGGTTGCTACGATCTACTTTTTGCAACACGAGGGCTAATGAGACCAGGACCTACAGCTTAAATGCAATCCTGAACGGCTACGAACACCCATGCCCCAAAGGAATTCGAACCCACGAACCAGTAGCCGAGGCAAGTAAAAAGAATAGGAAAAATAATCAAATGTAACTGGCTGTTTTAGAATTTCTGGATTACACACACACACACACACACACACACACACACACACACACACACATATATATATATATATATATATATATATATATATATATATATATATATATATATATATATATATATATATATATATATACATATATATATCTGTATATGTACATGTGTATATATATCCATATATATATATATATATATATCCATATATCTGTGTGAGTGTGTGTGTTGTAGCATGAGATGTTGATGTTTCTGACTGAGATGAGATGATGATCTTTATTAGAAAAAATAATAAATTATTTTTTCTCATAAAGATTGTACAGTACCCAAATGTGTTTATTGGTCATATTTTTAGAAACAGTCTTTTTTTTGTTTAGAGATGTTTGTGTATTATGTTTTTCTTTATTTTCAATTATATATGTATACGTATATGTGTATGTAAGTGTATATATGTGTGTGTATATATTATTATTATTATTGTAGTTGTTATTATTAATATTTAAATATATATGTATAAATGTTATTATTTAAATATATATATATATATATATATGTATATATATATATATATATATATATATATATATATATATATATATTTATATATATATATATATATATAAAGAGGCATTTGTTATAAAAAAGAACACCGGCTTGTTGAAATATGTGTTGAATAAAATTTAAATTATCCAATAATGAAGAGTGTGGCACTCTCTCTGTGGCTATCTGTACACATGATAACTCATAAATGAAAAATATTTTTATAGGAACCATTCTTTGTAAAACACCTATCTATACTCTTTACACAATGCTTTACGGCTAATCACTTATTAAGTACCATATTTTTTCTAGATAAATAACTTAAAATTACCTTTGTTGATTTTCCTTGGCTTTAAGTCCGGACCACAATTCCATTATATCATATTAAATTGTAACTAATCACCAATTAACTGCTGTACATAGTTAAAAGTTTAATACAGAATAATTCTGATGAAGTGATATGCAATTGCCATTTTATTTCTGACAAATTTCATAACGATTCTGATCATACTCGACTAAAGAGATTTTCTCTGGACCACAAAAAATGACTTTATTGAGACTTGTCTACGGTAGTGTTTTCTAAAATGTTCTTTTAAGTAAAATTTTTCTCAAATTTATGGAAAGATAAAAGCTTTAGAACCATAACTTCTGAAAATATGAGGTTCGAAAAATAAAAATATTCTTTAATAAAATTTAAAAAAAGATATTCTTAAAAGTGAAAAAGACGTTAACTTGATAAATATTGTTGATTTCAAATATATAATTTTTTTAATTTTAAAGGAACAAACTTCCCACTTTCCATGAAGTATAACATGAGGCCTAAGTAAATAAAATTAAAAAAAAATGAAGAAATAAAAATTGTGAAATGTTTAAATGAAGTATGATTTTTAAAGAAGATTAATAAGAATCATAAGAATTTCAATCCAGAAGAAACAGGAGGCCAATAAATTGACAGGCGTTTCCCTACCTTTTCAAAAGTACTTCAGGCACTGGAGTACAATTAGTAGTGCAAAAGAATATGTTTAAAATCCTTCAGCAGCATCACCAATTCTGTTTACCAAATTAAATCAAAACAAATAACTGTTACCATGGCCAGTTAAAACTTGGGTTAGATTAAAATCAGTTAAAAAGTGCTTGCAATGAGAAGCCGATGAATTGTTGGGAAAAAACTTTTTGTCCTCGGTGCATTTGCAGATTTTCTTACCTCTTAATTCTAAATATCGATTAATTTGTTTTTGTTTCTTTTTATTTACTGTTATGTACTAGCTGTTCTGCGAGCGTTTATAAGTGCGCAAGTGAATACAAGATAGAAAAGTGTGACTGAAATTGAAAAATATTAAATAATGAACTTGAACGAATACTTAAAGAAGGGTGATAGATTGTTTACATTTGAATAGCTTTCAAATTTCAAGCTAAAAATTGCACGAAAAGAAATTAATTCACACCAATAATAATCAGCTTAAAGGATTACAAGTTTTTAATGATCTGTCTAAACATATGCCCTTATGAAGTTTTCTTAATATCGTAATTGTAAACAAAAGCACGATGTCGACGATAATTGAGTGAGACGGCTCATTCCAGAAGCGCTACATAGACTTTTATTATAGTAATAAAAAAAATTATCGTATAGTGAAAATTTATAGCTATTAAAAAAACGTTGTGTTAAATACTTGATCAGAATAATAATATTTCCCGCAAAGTGACTAAGTAGAAATTTTGTTGACGTCTTTAAATTTCCTTTATCTTAGTTAAAGGAAATATCTTGAAATGTTTATGCCTTGAAATTCATTTCTTTTATATTTTCGTTAATATTTAAAGGAAAACCTTCAGAATTGTCCACATTCTTTAATATTAATCAGCTTTATTTGATATAATTGTAATTTCTTAATAAATGCGTATTTTTAATTACGTATTTATCGAGATAACTTTATAACCGTACTTCCCTATAAATACATGATTCTAATTGAATAAAACATTGTATACCAGACATCTATCGATATCATACAACATATATTTGACGATATCGTATACCAGACGTTTATTGATAATTTCTTAGCATTGAGTCGATAATTCTGACTTCATGCTCAACTACTTTGAAATTTTTAATGCAGTATAGATTTAATCAGAAAATGGACTCAATCTACAACAAGTCGTAAGAAATTGCTCAAGAGCAGCTAAATCATATCGGAAGTTTTCTTGCATTCATTTGCATAATGGCCGAACTGTTAGGGCGTAGCAGTAAGTTTAAAAAAAATAAATAAATCGATCTCAAATATTTGGAATTTAGAAAAAAGAAAATTAGTTTCAAAATGTGATCTATTATTTATTTTGAAGTAAATGTGGGTCATTTGAAGGAAAAAAAGTTAATACCCCACTCACATTTATTATGAATTTCACTTATTTTAAAAATCCAAAAAGAAATTGCAACCTAAAAAATTATATTTGATTCAAGATATAATCGTATACAAAGTATTAACTTTTCTATTGGTCTCAATTGCATAACTTCTTTCAGATGATTTTCTCTCTGTAGTGAATCATGCTTTAGCCATATACAGTTATCTTCTTATTAACCATGACTTAAACAACCCACAACTACTAATATGTGATACTCTTACCAATTTCAATGAATCATGTGACTCTTTTACAACTTGAACGAGTAATACCCAGCACTACGGAATTAAGTGAGACAAGAGTTTATGGCTTTTATTTGTAATATCTTCAAATAATAACCTTATTCTAAAGAACTGTTGATTAACCAGAGCTATTTAACTTTTTAAACTGCTAATTTTCGAGTATTATCACAGAGTTTAGCTACAATAAATGTTTGATAACGCATATAAATATCGTAAAACATATAAAAGTCTAACGCATATAATTGTGTAATAAATAATTCGGGGGAGGGGAAGGTTATATATTTTCAAGGTATTATAAATATTTTCTTCAGTGATGCATGCTTTCATAAGTGTATCAATTCACAGTGATATTTTTCGATTAAATTAGTGACTAATTTGAAAAAAGTATATAATATTTTTAAAATACTTGTAATGATATTACTTTAAAAATTAAATTTAATTTCAGAAACTTTATACATTTTTTAATTTAACATTAATATTAAAGGCAATATAATTGTA